>JAANYP010006127.1:0-506872 GCA_020465985.1 Centrapalus pauciflorus
TTACCTTGAACTCCAAGAACACAAAAGAGAAGATTTAATTCTGATTTCACACTTCAATCACTTGTTTTATGATCAATTCCAAGTCCCAGCAGCATAGGTTCACACACACACACCTATTCCCTTGAAATTGCACAAAAGAAGGATAAGCAAACACGTCACACACATATACGTAACTAAACGGATCCGGTTATTTCGCGGGTTCGACACCGATACCCGACCCCAATATCAAAAATCCACTATTTATATCAATAAATCCCATTTAATCCCGTGAATCCATATTTATAATTTATCCACTAAAATTATATCCCGAATCCACGTAATTCCCCGTCCCGACAAGTATAATCCACTATACGGGACGCAATTGGACCAACGCAATAATCACTATTATAATTAGTCAATAGGATAATTACACGTACCTGCTCGGGAGTCGGGGTGTTACAAATCCTCCTCCCTTACAAAGATTCTGTCCCGGAATCTAACTCTGGCTCTGGAACAGGAAAGGATAGCGACTCCGCATTTCAGATTCGGGCTCCCAAGTTGCGCTGGTACCTTTATGATGTCTCCATTGAACGAGTACCAATGATATCTCCTTATTGCGCAATTTCTTCACCTTCCGATCGGTAATCATCTCTTGCTGCTCAGCATACCTCAACTGGTCATCCACTGATATCTCAGACAATGGCACATACTGATCCTCTTTCGCTAAACACTTTCTCAAATGGCTCACGTGGAACGTGTCATGAACACCGGCTAACTCTGGCGGCAATCTCAACCGGTAGGCCTGATCTCTGACCCTGGCAATGATCTCAAACGGCCCTATATACCTCGGACTCAGCTTGCCCCGGTGCCTAAATCGGATAACACCCTTCCACGGAGACACCTTCAGCAACACCTGATCCCCACACTGAATTCGAGCTCCGAAGTACGACGGTCAGCGTAACACTTCTGACGGCTCTGTGCAACACGCATATGTTCACGGATCACAGCTACTTTATCACTTGTCTCCTGAAGTAGCTAAGGCCCACTGATCGGTCGTTCACCGACCTCACCCCAACACACGGGGGTTAGACACTTACGGCCATATAATGCTTCAAACGGTGCCATCTTAATCGAGGCATGGTAGCTATTATTATAAGCAAACTCTACTAACGGGAGATGCACATCCCAGCTACCCTTGAAGTCTATGGCACATGCTCTCAACATGTCCTCGAGTGTCTGATTAGTGCGCTCAGTCTGCCCATCTGTCTGAGGCCTGTAAGTTGTACTCAGCTGAACCCGGGTACCCAGCTCTCTCTGGAAGCTCTGCCAGAATCGCGAGGTGAAACGAGTATCGCGATCGGAAGTAATCGATTTCGGAATCCCATGCCGCGACACCACCTCATCAATATACAGCCGCGCTAGCTGATCCATCGTGATCGTACCCCAAACCGCAAGAAAATGCGCACTCTTAGTCAACCGGTCCACTATGACCCAGATCATATCGTTCCCACGCACAGTACGAGGAAGTCTGACGATGAAATCCATCGTGATGTGGTACCACTTCCACTCGGGAATCTTCAGTGGCTGTAGACGGCCGTGCGGTTTCTGATGCTCACTTTTAACCCGCAAACATGTCATACACTGCTCGACATAACGGCCCACATCCCTTTTCATACCCGGCCACCAGTAGAACTCTCGGAGGTCTCGGTACATCTTGGTGCTCCCAGGATGAATAGACAACCTCGACTTATGCGACTCATCAAGGATCAGCTGTCGCAAGTTCCCAACTCTGGGAACCCAAACTCTGCCTCTCAACATATACACACCCCGGTCATCCCTGACCAACGCCTCGGTCTGCCCCACCAACCTCTCTCTCCTCACATTCTGCTCCCGCAGACCCTCTATCTGTGCCAATCTCAGACTGTCAATCAGGGTAGAGGTGATCTCGAGTCTCACAGCTCGGGAGGTAACCGTCTGAACACACGCCTTACGACTCAAGGCGTCAGCAACTACGTTCGCTTTCCCGGGATGATACTGTATCTCACAGTCATAGTTTTTCAGAAGCTCTAAACTGCGTCTCTGTCGCATGTTCAATTCCTTCTGACTGAAAAGATACTGGAGGCTCTTGTGATCAGTATAAACCACAAACTGGGACCCATATAGATAATGTCGCCATATCTTTAACGCAAAGACTATGGCATCCAACTCAAGATCATGGACAGTATGATTCTCTTCATATGTCTTCAGCTGTCTCGAAGCGTAGGCAATCACCTTGCCTCGCTGCATCAACACACAACCCAGCCATGTCCCTGATGCATCACAGTATACGGCGAAGTCATCCGTGCCCTCGGGTAAGACCAGCACCGGCGCCTGGCACAATCGAGCTCTCAACTCAGCAAAGGCAGTCTCCTGCTCGTCATTCCACTCGAATGGTACGCCCTGCCGTGTCAGTCTCGTCAACGGCATGGCTATCCGCGAAAAATTCTGAATGAACCGTCGGTAGTAGCCTGATAATCCCAGGAAACTACGAATCTCTGGCACGGTCTTAGGCTGTTCCCAGCTCATCACAGCCTCAATCTTCGCGGGATCCACTTTGATGCCCTCGCTGCTCACGACATGGCCCAAGAACTGCACCTCTCGGAGCCAGAACTCGCACTTCGAAAATTTCGCATAGAGTCTCTCTCTCTGCAGCACGCTCAGGACCTCCCTCAAGTGCTGCTCATGCTCCTCAGCGCTCCTCGAATAGATCAATATGTCGTCTATGAACACGATCACAAATCGATCCAACATGGCTCTACACACCCTGTTCATCAAATCCATGAAGGCTGCGGGTGCGTTAGTCAGTCCGAATGGCATGACTAAGAACTCATAGTGTCCATAGCGCGTTCTGAAGGCTGTCTTGGGCACATCCTCTTCCCTGACCTTCAACTGGTGATAATTCGATCGTAAATCAATCTTCGAAAAGAAGCTAGATCCCTGTAGCTGATCAAATAAATCATCAATCCGCGGAAGTGGATATTTATTCTTCACCGTCACTTTATTCAGCTCTCTGTAATCGATACACATTCGCATGCTACCGTCTTTCTTCTTCACAAACAACACCGGTGCTCCCCATGGTGATGAGCTCGGACGGATAAATCCCCTATCCAACAACTCCTGAAGCTGAGTCATCATCTCTCGCATCTCAGTGGGTGCCAGCCTATAAGGCGTCTTCGCAATCGGCACCGCTCCAGGGATAAGGTCGATCCGGAACTCTACCTGGCGATCTGGCGGTAGCCCAGGTAGCTCATCTGGGAATACCTCAGGGTAGTCTCGCACTACAGGTACATCCCCTACCTTCGTCTTCTCCTTCTGGGCGTCAATCACATAAGCCAGGAAGGTTTCGCAACCCTTGGTCACGTATCTCTGGGCTCTAACCATCGAGATAATCCCTATCTCGCCCTTTCGCCTCTCCCCGTAAACTGTCACGACCTCGGTCTCAGAAATCGGTATCCTGATCATCTTCTTAGCACAAATAATGTCTGCCTGACGGGCTGTCATCCAGTCCATACCGACGATCACATCAAAGCTGCTGATCTCAATATGCAGTAAATCGATCAGGATTCGGTGAGTATCGATCTCGAGTACACACTCTCGATATACACGGCTCACCAAGGCGGTACTGTCGTCTACCCTCTCGACAATCAATGGCACAGATAACACAGTAGGAGCAACAGTAAAATAAGCACAAAAGGACACTGACACATATGAGCGATCGGCTCCAGAATCAAATAAGACTCGCGCACGCAAGCCGTTCAAAATGTACGTACCTGTAACAACATCTGGAGCATCTCTGGCCTCTTCAGCTGTGGCCTGGAACACTCGGCCTCTGGCTCTCGGAGCTGCATCCCTGCGGGAGGTGGAAGAAGAAGGCTCTGCTCTAGCACCGCTCGTGCTCGCTCCCGGTACTGCTGGTGCTGTCTCTGGGCAATCCTGCATGCGGTTGACCCGACTTCCCACATCGGAAGCATAATGCCTCTGGGGCTGTACATGCTGTAGCTGTGTGGCCGAACTGACCACATCTGAAACATTTGAACTGATCGCCAGCACACGGCCCGGCATGCCTGCGGTGGCATCTCGGACAATCTCGCTCCCCAGACGAACTATCAACTCTGCTCCCTGATGCCCGGGACCCCTGCCCAACACTGCTCTGACTAGCTGCATGACTATCTCTCTGGCCCTGACCTCTGGATCTGTCATCTCGACCTCTATCTCTGCCTCTGTCCCTGCCTCGGTCCCTGCGCGGATCTATACTCTGCTCCTGATGACGGCCCTTCTCGGGCTGCTGCTCCCTCGGCTCGCGCCAATAACTGGACTGCTCAGAAATCCCCGTGCGCTGTCTCTGGGTGGGCGGCTGCTCCCGCTCCCGCTGCCTCTCAATCTCTCGCTCCCTCATGCGAGCTAACTCCAGCGCTCTAGCGAACGATGACGTCTCCTGCAATCCCACAAACTCCCTGATGTCAGGTCTCAAGCCGTCAACAAAGGCATCGGCTTTGCGCCTCTCTGTATCCACATGCTGCGGCGCAAACTGGGAGTACTCGTTAAATCGATCCACATACTGCTGCACGGACAGATCCCTCTGCTGTAAATGGAGGAAGCGGCGCTCCATCTCTCTCTGCTCATCACGGGGCGCATACTGAATCTCAAACATGTCCTTAAACTGGGCCCAGGACATCGCATATGCACGAGAATCAGACATAGAAGACTCACCACTGTGAGGCTCCACCCCTCAACTGATACGTGGCATACCCAACTATGTCCTTCGGGTCCACATGAGCAACCCGAAAAGCAGACTCGATCTCGCGCTCCCACGCGAGTGCCATCCCTGGCTCACCCCCGCCTCTGAACTCTGGAGGATTCCCAGTCATGAAATCCTTAAATGAACCCCCTCGCTGAGCTGTAGACGAAGAGGCACCTGCACCCGTGCCCGTATCCTGACCACCCCCCCAGTACGTGGTCCCGTATCATGCCTCTGCTCTCTCTCTCTCTCCTGCTCTCTCTGCTGTCTATAGAACTCAGTGAGAACCTCAAGCAACTCTGACTTGCGGATATACTCATCACCCGGCGGCATACCCGCGCCAGAACCCTCTCCCTGATCTGCCATACTGATCTGCACGAAACAAGACAATTAAGCACAAAGATAAGTCTCCCAGCATTATACACTAAGCCATGATAATTAAATCCTCTAGTATCCGTCACCGGAATACTCCCCAAGAATCTGAACACGGTCTAAGCTCAAGCATCCCCCGATGCCCAATACTAAAACCACAAGCTCTGATACCATACATGTAACACCCTCTAATCCCAACTAAAAGCCACGTCATTTACAATACACAGGTGGCATAAACGCATATAAAATCCATCACACATATCAATGGTTTACACAAACACTGATTAATTTAAACATTTTTATACACATTAGGCACAATGTCTAGAAGTCAACCCGATGTACAAAACCCGACCCGGACCCAATATTCACATACAAACCCAGTATCATTTGTCCCAAAGTTTCCCCAACAACATAAGGAGCACATACATATAACAAAAGAAGAATCTCTCGATCACAGCAAGTCAAGCTCCTATCTTCGCTCAGGAGCTGGCAGCCCCATCTTCGGTTCCCCTGATACACACATCAGACTCGAATACGTAAGCTTCGCAGCTCGTGAGTACACAAGGGTTAGACACTGCACTGTTCACATAATTACACATCGCATGTCACATGGCAGCCCTACACTATGCGGCATAACACATGCCAACAAGCCTCCAATCAGAGACCCTAGAGATCCAATACAGAAAGAGATACTCATCTCAATTGGGGAACCCCTCCCCCCGTGGAGCCAAGCCACGACCGTGGAGGCTAACAGGAATAACGGCCGCATATATATATATATATGGGGACCCTACACAGGGTCAAACAGAGCTACACAGCTCCCACGATACTCATCGCAATATATAGTAATGGATCTCAAACATATAACACATATAAAGAAGGAAAGATCATACCTGAGGGGCAACTCGCAGTGCCCAAACAATTCATATAATCACATATGAAATATTAACACAAAAGACTCGAAAGACAGCGACTAGTCTTTTAAAAAGGTCTCGCGTACTCACCGGGATCACCTCGCACAATTTCCCTAACTGTCTGATCCGGACTCGGCCCGTAACAATCTCTGATAGTCACTGTACACAAATTAATTCTCCCCAGATTAATCCCAGATATCCCATAACTGATAATATGCTCGAATGAACCCCACAAAACAACCCAACGGACCCCCAAAGCCCAAACCGACCCAAGCCCACTGGAGCCGGATCGCGGCCGCACTGGCCCAATCGCGGCCCGCGCTCCCCAAGAACATCGCGGCCGCGCTCACGAAGCAGAACAGCTCCCCTGTTCGTTTTTCTGTTCTGTCCAGGAGGTATTTACCTCCCTAAACTCGATTTCCAGCAGACAGATACACAATATTGATACTAATACACTTCTAAATCATATACACACCAATTCCCAACATTTCACCACAATTAACACATAAAATCAGATTTATTTGGAAGGATTCTTTACCTTGAACTCCAAGAACACAAAAGAGAATATTTAATTCTGATTTCACACTTCAATCACTTGTTTTATGATCAATTCCAAGTCCCAGCAGCATAGGTTCACACACACACACACCTTTTCCCTTGAAATTGCACAAAAGAAGGATAAGCAAACACGTCACACACATATACGTAACTAAACGGATCCGGTTATTTCGCGGGTTCGACACCAATACCCGACCCCAATATCAAAAATCCACTATTTATATCAATAAATCTCATTTAATCCCGTGAATCCATATTTATAATTTATCCACTAAAATTATATCCCGAATCCACGTAATTCCCCGTCCCGACACGTATAATCCACTATACGGGACGCAATTGGACCAACGCAATAATCACTATTATAATTAGTCAATAGGATAATTACACGTACCTGCTCGGGAGTCGGGGTGTTACAATTACCATCATATTAGATAAATATTTTAATATATAGTTGTTTATATTAAATACATATAAACTAAGAATTAAAAAATAAAAATATTACTTTTATTACAAAAATAAATACAAGAATTATATTATTATTATTTGTCATAAACTATAATTTTTCTAGGCTTCTTAATGTATATGACTAAAAATAAGTTTTTTTTTTCATATTTAAACTTTCTATTATATTGTAGTTATCAATTATTAAATTATAAATATTTTGTTTGAATTAACTTTAAATCTTATCATACTTTACGAAAATTTAGAAAGATATGATAATGATATTATTTGTTTTTCCTAGAATATAATTGGTCACGTGTGAATTGCTGATTATGACATATGACATCACGAGAAATAAGTAAAGTTATTCATTTATTTTATTTATAAATAGGGTTAAAACATGTAACATTAATTTAAATTTTAAAAATAAAAAAATTGTTTTATATATCAATTATATAATTCTAGATAAAACATTTTAGGTACATTAGATGTTAAATTAGGAAGTATTTAAAATCATTTAATTATATTAGTAATCTTTTAGTTTCTTTATTAATCATTGTATAAGTTAATTGGAAGAGTTGTTTTAGGCAAAATGGGCGGGCAAACAGAAATTAGGAGTGTCGAGGAAATGACAAGTGGCACGAATTATTTTGCTTTATTAATATACTAGTTTATTACTCGTGTATTACGCAGATATTTTTAATATATATAATATATAATAAACTAAAAGTTAAAGATATAAATATTATTTTTAAACAAAAACATATAATAATGTAATTATTATTTATTATGACCTATTAAATTTGTATAATTCTACACACATATGAATAGTAATCATTTCTTTAAATATTTTAAACTTTTATTATATTATAATTAATAAGTTATTAGAGTATTAGATTTTGTTGGATTTGATTTGAATTTAAAAGTAATTTATATTAGATATGGATAGATATAATTTAATTTATTTATCATTTTTTAAAATTGTAAATGTCATGTATTGATTCATAGTGATGACACGTGGTTTCATGAGAGTTGAGTATATTTACTCTTTTATTAGTATAGATAAATATAAACAGATTGATAGATTTTGGTATTTCTAAATTAAGCTATCGACGGGCCAGAAATTACGAGAAACAAACATGCGTTTCGGGCCTTTTGGCCCTACAGCCCAAATTCCATCGTTTTGGCCTTTGTGGCAGTTTTTTTGTTTCTCTCCTTTTTAGGGTCCTTTTTGTCCTTTTTTTAAACTCTAAGTCTCTAATCAATGTTGTTTATATTTTATTCCTTTTGTATTTCCTATATCAACGGTAGCTGGGATATAGAAATGTTTGCAATTTTGATTAATTATTCTATTGTGGTAACGATAAACCTTTCAATATTCGGCCATATACATATCTTTAATTGGATGACAATTCGTAACGAGTTTGGATTGAATTATAGTTGTTTGTTTACTAAAAAGTCATGCAAAGGTAAAATGATCTCTTAGGGTGCGTTTGGTTCGCTGGAATCTAACGGAATGGAATGGAATCTGTCAAAGAAATGGAATTCTGGAAGGAATGGAATCTGTCTTAATCCAAATACTATAGTTTGTTGAGAACGAGAAGACCTGTTGTTAATAGGATTGTTTTAAAGGAATGAAATTTAAATTCCTTCCATTTTGCTATTGAATGATACAAAAGGGGGATATTTTTTAAAAAATGTGGAATAGTC
The DNA here is from genome assembly GCA_020465985.1 of Centrapalus pauciflorus. Taxonomy (NCBI): domain Eukaryota; kingdom Viridiplantae; phylum Streptophyta; class Magnoliopsida; order Asterales; family Asteraceae; genus Centrapalus; species Centrapalus pauciflorus. Next base: position 8,755 of record JAANYP010006127.1, read on the forward strand.
ATTTTATTCTTTGGACTACCAAACAACCCATCAGAACAGAAAATCCATTCCTTTTCCATCAGATTCCAGCGAACCAAACGCCCCATTAATGCTTCCATTAAGAGGTACACAAGCAAGGCATTAGTTGTATCCCAACTTCATATCAACCCATTCTTAACCTATTTTTAGTGTGTTGTGTTCATGTTTTTTTGACCAAATTCAATGGGTGTTATTCGACTTACTTGAATCAATTATGATATTTTTAAATTGTAAATATTTAGCCAGATAATATAAACTTAAAAAGAATGTTTTCTAGAATAATTAAACGAAAATTCATTACATATGAATAATAAAGTTATCAACGATGAAAAATGAATATGAAAATTTACGAGTTAAACAACAGATAATAATAACAAACTTGAATGTGTTATACGAGTTTACATGTTGGATAACTATTATTGACCCAGTTAATATTTGTATCGTTTTTGAAATTGTCACCAGCCCACCACCTAAGCGTTAACATAAACTTAACACCATTCAAAAATCAAAATCATATCGTTATCAGACAAGTCTAATCAACAATAGTGGCATTGGTGGTGCGTGTGATGGGATACGGACCCGTGTCATGAACAAAAGTTGGTACATATTACATACGTACAATAGCATAATTATTTCCTCCAACAATGCATTTTGTCCTTTTGATGGACACCATGATCAGCAAGCCGCTCGATGAATACAGTGATGGCTTGCGATATAAAATTCAACAACGTATTGGGATCCAAACCATATAGTAATTAAGTGTTTGAATTGGGTTGAGAGACTAATGTTTGGTTGCCTCAAGTTTTTTTTTTTGAACGACAAACTATCTTACTCCTACTTCTAAACTACTTCTTTTATCACAAGACTTACTTTCACCACCAAAATATCAACTTGCCTCCAACGGGAGTCGAACCCGTGACCTCTCACTTATATCTCCACCCCACTTAATTAAGTGTTTGAATTGGGTTGAGAGACTAATGTTTGGTTAACTCAAGTGATATGCGAACAACTACACATAGATAACTCAATCCAAATATGAACAAATCGAAGTTTCAAGTGCTTCAAAGGTCGACAGAGCCTTAATCAGAGGTGAAGATGTCACCATTGAATGTTTAAACGCATCTAATCATAAACAATAAATCAAATCGGTCACCAGAAGACTTGTCGGATAGGTTTCAACGGTCACCAGAGTACTCGTCGGAAATAAAGGTAGCTGATTTTAACAGGTAGCATACCAGTTTCGTGATATTTAGTTAGTTGGGATTTTTTTTTGTGTAGTTAAATTTAAGGGTTTTTGCGTAAAAGTCCCAAATATTTATATTTGTTTTTAATTATTAGAATGTTTTAATTAATTTACATAATATTAAAATTATTTTTAATATTGACCATAAATGATAAATAAGAAATAAAAATGTTATCAGAACTTGGATATGTTAATTAACATGTGCGACCTCATCGCTACTTTGGTTTCTCTGACAAGTTAAAAATATCAAGGCGTACATAAATCGTCAATTTTTATCATCCATCAATTGCTTTTTAATTAACTTCTCATTGATTTTTTCGAAATAAATTATTCTTGGGATTTTGTCCCACATAGGTGAGAAATGAAAGATTAAATTGATTTATAAACATTAACTGCCATTTTGGCAGTTATTTGTTCGGTTAATTTTGGTCGCCATAAAAACAGACAACCAACATTCATTTTTCGTCAATCTCTCCTCTCCCTCACTGCGACAAAAAACTTCCAGAAAATGCACATAATCAATTCGTCGGATTCAAGCACACCGCTTGAATAGATTGTTGTATCCTCGGGACAGACCGCGAATTTCTGTCTTAGGACACTGCACGCGCATGCCTCAATCTGGATTCTCTTATTCATCAATTCGGGTATCTTCGAGATTTGTAGTTCTGTTCTTTATTTTGGAATCGTATGTAGAAATTTGTATTATTTGAATTCTTTGAATTGTTTAGTATTTTGTATGATTATAACTCTGGTTCTAACAATTATTATCGTTTTTCGTTAAGTTTTTATATTTCCTTCCATCCGGTGATTTTTACCACTATTAATTTAATGGTTCAGTACCAAAGAGCTTCTTGTCCAGTGATACCAAATGTTAAAACGATCCCCAAGATTGAAAGTTTGAGTCCCATCATAGACAAAATATGTAGATTAGGAGTAGGTTTAGATGAGTGTGTGAGTTGTGTTGTACAAAAGAAAATTGATGGTTCAATTAGGAAAATCAAATAAAAAGGTAATGTACTTTAAACCGAATTTTATTTTAGGTAGCAAACTAAGGGGGTGTTTGGATTTACGTTTGAAAAAATGCTGCAGTATTTTGGAAACTAATAATTGAATAATAGTTGTAATATAAAGTGCTGTCAAAAATTTCTGTGTTTGGTTTAGCTTCTGCTGTTTGTTATCATAAGTATTAAATAATCAGTTTTTAAAGTGTTTGGATTTGCGTTTTAACTTGTAAAAGGACCCAAAAATCACTTATTAAATAAATAAGCTACATTTTTAACTTATGAAAAAAATGTTGTTTGATTAATTTTAAACGCAAATAATCAATTATTAATGCATACAATCCAAACACTTTAAACTAATTATATACGTTATTGTAACGTAATAATCTAATCTAATAATCTACATCATAACACAAAACCAAACACTCTCTAATTTGCCTTTATAGAAAGATAACTTACTTTTAAAATATTTTTAAAAAGATATGATTGGTCGGTTTTAATTACTAAAGAGAGTTGCTAAAAGTCCCAAAATCATCACAAAAAACACCGCAAAATTATCTTGTTTTACGGATTTTCTTCCATCAATACGACATGTCCTTAATAGAACCAATATTATTCTCTAAACAACCGGAATTTCGTACTTCTCTTGGATCCTTACTATCTCGTGCTTGAGCTTGTGTAGGTAGATGTTGTCTAGTAGGACCGATGGTAATGCACCGTGTCAAAATCAACGTTCTTATCTTTTTATTTTATTATCCTGTTTAATCAACGTAGTGTTTTTATATATAAATTTAATAAAAGCATATCAGTACCATAAATTCATACAGGACACTGAGGTTCCTACCATGACACTCCATGAAATATTTGTACAGTCAACAGCTCTTTTATTAATTTGACCATTAACACCCTACATTGATGATGAGCAACAATATATTGTTCTTTGAAAATCAAGAGGCCTCAAATTCTGCCAATGGGTCAAATTAGGGGCGACGATTTCAGCACATTCAAGCAAACGGGTCAAACGAGTGACGATCAAAAGTCATAAATTTTACATAATTATGAAAAAAATTCTAAAGAACTGTTTTTTTAATACACCGTTTTATAAATTTTCATTTTTTTAAAAAAAGTTATGTTATATATTAGTTTTTTTATAATGGGTCCATTTAACTGTTCGGCCCGTTGAGTCAAAATTGTCACCCCTAGGTCAAATGGATTGAAAAATAATATAGTAAAAAACTAGGTTTGAACATAAATTTTTTTAAAAATGAAAATTCTAGAAAATGAGGCATCTTAAACAAATTGTTTTCTGAAATTTTTTTTAAATTATGTAAATTTTTTGTCTTTTAATCGTCAATTCATTCAACCGGTTTACTTGAATGAGTCGGGATTACCACCCCAGAAAATCCAACACCGGAGTCAATCCAGAAATTATGTTTATACTTGGTTGTACTACATGCATAAAAAGCTGTATATGTTATTGAAGTTCTTGAGTAATAGCATGCCGATTCTTTCTTTAATTGTGCAACAACCAACACATGAGGTTTGTGTACTCTATATAGCTTGCCTTGTATCCAAACGTGTAGGAATTTTTATATGTACAATGTACAAACGTACGTTTTATACGCTTATGCAATGATAAATGACAATTTACTGACTGATAACCTGTTACAAAAAAAATGATTGGTTTGTGTGCGTTTGGTTTGTGTCTTGTCGATGACAAATTTGGATGCATTGTACTCGTAAATACAAAGTAAGTTCTTAAATATGAAAAATTTAAATATTAAATTGATAATTTTAAGACTGAATTTTGATACGTAAATCATATTTCTTGAATGACAAAGTTTATGTATTTGTATTGTATTTACTGATAATTTTAAAATGATACATAATATGCATACAAAAATTTATACCCAAAATAGTTCTTTGATATGACTTTATTGGAAATCACATATTCAAATACATAATGTTTTTTTTTTTGTCCTACATAAAAAATAAAAGGAACTTTTAGTATATGTGTGTGTATTCATTACTTTTTTTAAAAAGTTAAATAAACAGCTTAATATTCTCTCTTGTGTGTATGTACATGAGTTTGCAGATGAAAATGAAATTAACTTGAATTTCATCGTAATGCACTCATACCAAACTTGGATCACTCTGTGATTGTGAGGCCCTACAAAATTGAGTTCCTATAGGGTAGACCTCCTCACGACAACAGGCCAGGATACCAAAGACATAGCTCCTTTGAAAATGGTTATAGATCGTGTAAATTTTTATTTGTTATAGAATTAAGGTGGCGTTTTGTTCATGTTATGGAATTCGATGAAACTGGAATTTAACTTCAACTTGTTTAGTATATTTGATAACCAATGTAAAATGTTAAATTTTATGTATTTTTCATCAAACTTCATTGTTTATAATAATTTGACATTTTTTCCAACTTGTACATGAATTAAAATGCAATCTATATATGAATTAAATTCCAATCTACATATCTAACAAATACTAAAAACTATCTTTTACTTTCACCATTAACCATGTTAATAACTAAAATTTCAATTTCAATTCCTTCGGATTCCATTCTGCGAACTGAACGTCACATAAGATTAATTCATGTATATCTTCTTTAATTTGGTATCTTGTGCCAATGCATATTAGAGATGTACAAACTGGTTTTTTTCAAATCCGGACCGGTTTGGGTCAAAAGTCAAAAACCGGTTTGGGCCAAAAACCGGTTCATGTTGTAACCGGATCAGGTTGGAAAACCGGTCAAACCAGTTTTTACTTTTTTTTTAAAAAAAAATCCATCAAACACTTTTTTTAACAAAAAAACTTATTCAAACATTTTATGAAATAAAACTTACTAAAAGCTTCAAATTTTATTAACTAAAAACATCAAACTTACATTTTTTATTAAATACAAAAAACTTCGTGATCAAACGTAAACCTACTAAAAACTTCAATTTTTATTAAATAAAAGCATCAGAAAAAAGCAAAAAAAAAACACTATAATTCCAAACCGGTTTTTCAACCTGAACCGGTTTTCCAATGGATATAACACAAACCGGTTGCTTAAACCTACGGTTTTTCCAAAAACCAAACCGGTTTTGGTCAAAACCGATTTTGACCGGTTTTGCTTTTCGGTTAATAATGCAGATTACCATGGGACCTTCCAAATTGACGTCAGAAATGGACTAAACTAGTCCATTGGCACCATTCACCAACAACATATTGGACCAGTATCTCTCTCTGTGTGTCTCTCTCTCTCTCTATATATATATATATATATATATATATATATATATATATATATATATATATATATATATATATATATATATATACACACACACACAGTTATTACTACATTTTGTGGTAGTTCTATTTCCTGTTGTGAATTTAATTCATTATACTCGCAGCGCGTTAAATGCGCATACATTATATATGCAGTTCGTACCTGTACATGATCGAAAGCTCAACAAATAGACGTTAATTTGACCGATACATATAAGATCGAGAGAAAAGCAAAAACGAAAATGCAACAAGAATTAAGCATGCCAGCAAGAAACATTAAACACCCATAAATTTGCATTTCATTTTGGAGACTATGGTACGTTCGTACAACTGCGCGCAATGACCTAGCGCTATTATACGTACTACGACGATCGAATTAAGGATTGTAAGATACAGAACATGCAGGGATGTGGTGGAAAAGTCAGTGATGTTAATGAGTATGTATGTGTTTATTAGGGTTACAATAATGTTAGGCACATTTAGCCTTTGAGCTTTTAGGGTTTGCATAGTTTAGGGTTTCTTTATCTATATATAGGGCCTTTGTTAGCTTCTCTAAACCATATCATTGTACTCTTATTTTCAATATAATACTCGTTAATCTTTCAGTCATACCAATTTCTATATGGTGAGTTCGCCGCCGGGGTTCGGTGAGTTCTGTTGACTGCCGCCGCACGCCGCCGCTGATTTTGTTGGGGTTCGCCGCCGCTGATTCTGTTGGGATTCGCCGTCGATGATTTGTTGACTGCTTCGCCGCCGCTCCCGTTGGTATGATCATTTTATTTTTGGGTTGGTTTTCATTTGGTTATGCCTTGTGGATTTAGTTTTTTTGGTTCTGATTTGGATCTGTGAGCCTGCGATTTGGTTGAACATTGCCGCTGCTGTGGTCTATGTTGTTGGTGGATTGATTTATTAGGGTTTATCATTTGCATGTTTTGCTAGTTTGATTGCGGATTTACTTGTTTAGTTTTGCGGTGTATTGATATTGGTACTCGGGTGGGTGGTCGATTATCATGGCGGGTGGAAAAGAGGATTCGTTACAGGCTATTAGTGTTCAGTTGGATGGTAAGAACTATGGGTATTGGAGTTATGTGATGAAAAATTTCTTGCGTGGAAAGTCTATGTGGGGATATATTTCTGGTACTAAGGTTAAACCTACTGATGCTGATGCTACTGATTATGTTATTGCTATTGATACATGGGAGACTAATAATTCTAAGATTATTACATGGATCAATAATTCTGTGGTTCAGTCTATTGGCATTCAGTTAGCAAAATATGATACCGCAAAACAGGTTTGGGACCATTTGGAGAGACTTTACACGCAGTCTAATTTCGCTAAGCAGTATCAATTAGAAACCGATATACGTGCACTCCAACAGAATACACTAAGTATTCAGGAGTTTTACTCTGCCATGTCTGATTTATGGGATCAATTAGCTCTTACTGAATCCGCCGCTTTGAAGACCTTTCAGCCATATATTGATAGGAGAGAGGAACAGCGTTTGGTACAGTTTTTGATGGCACTACGGTCTGATTTTGAAGGATTACGAGGGACAATCCTTCACCGCTCGCCTCTTCCTACTGTTGATTCGGTGGTTCATGAATTAATAGCAGAGGAAACTCGTTTGAAGTCTCAGGGTGATAAGGGGACTAAATCATCTAGTACTGCTACCCCTGCTGTCTTTGCTGTCCCACAACGATCTCATTTGTCTAACTCTAATCAGACTCGACCTGCCTCTAAGATTGCTTCAGATGAGTGTGCTTATTGTAAACAGAAGAATCATTGGAAGTCTCAGTGCCCTTTATTGCTCGGCAAAAGTAAACAACAGCCAAATCGTTCTTTCTCGCAGAATAAGTCACCGGGATCCTCTACATGGACGTCTCGTCCACCTCAGTTTAATGATGCTGCTGTTACACCTTCTGTTGATTCGGGATCTACTGATACCAATCCCTCTCCATCTGTTTTGGACCCTCACGTGTTTGAGCAGTTTCGGCAATTCCTCTCCACTACTGCCATGTCAGCCTCTCCTCATTCAGGTTTGTCTTCGTCTGGTAATTCAGGTACACTTTTATCCTTATGGATTTTAGATTCAGGAGCGTCCAATCATATGTCACCTCATTTGTCTTCGTTTGTTTCATTATCTGCTGATTCTTCTCTATCTGTTATGTCTGCTAGTGGTACACCTATGCCTATAGAAGGTGTTGGTACAGTTGTCTCCCCACATGTGTCTCTTCCTAATGTATACTATATTCCTACTCTTACCATGAATCTTGTCTCGGTCAGTCAATTATGTAAATCTGGATATCATGTTTTCTTTTCTGATACCCATTGTTGTGTGCAGGACCCTCATTCTCAAACAGTGATTGGGACAGGCCATAAGCTAGGGGAGCTATATGTTGTGGATGATCTGAGGCTATCTACTGTTGCTGCTGCGGGTGTTGATTTGTCTTCATTTCGTTTGTCTTCTTTGTCGTCTGATTTTTATTTATGGCATTCTCGTTTGGGTCATGTGTCTACTTCTCGTTTACAATTTTTAGCCTCTACAGGCGCTTTAGGACATTTGAGTAAATCTAATATTTCTGATTGTAGTGGGTGTAAACTGGCAAAATTTTCAGCCCTACCTTTTACTAAAAGTATGTCTTGTTCTTATGCTTCATTTGATCTTGTTCATTCTGATGTGTGGGGACCTGCACCTGTTTGTTCTAAAGGGGGTTCCAAATACTATGTGTCATTCATTGATGATTACACTCGTTATACATGGGTATATCTTATGAAACATAGATCAGATTTTCTCTCTATTTACAAGGATTTTCGTGCTCTTGTCAAAACCCAACATTCAGCTGTTATTAAATGTTTTAGGTGTGACTTGGGGGGGGGAATATACTTCTAATGAGTTTACACAATTGCTTTCTTCTGATGGTACCCTATACCAAACCTCATGCACTGACACTCCTCAACAAAATGGCGTTGCTGAAAGGAAACATCGTCATCTTGTTGAAACTGCTCGCTCTCTATTACTATCTTCTGAGGTTCCTAGCAATTTCTGGGGGGAAGCAGTTCATACTGCTGCTTATGTCATTAATCGCATTCCTACGGCCCATAATTCTGGTCTGTCTCCTTTTGAAAAACTTTATGGATCTAAACCTGATTACTCTTCTTTGCGTGTTTTTGGCTGTGCCTGCTTTGTTCTTCGTCCGCATGCAGAACGCAATAAATTGTCTTCCAAAGCTGCCTTGTGTGTTTTTCTGGGTTATGGGATTAGTCAAAAGGGGTATCGATGTTTTGATCCAATAAGCCAAAAGCTCTACACTTCGCGTCATGTGATCTTCTTGGAACATATTCCTTTTTATTCTATTCCTGCCAAATCTCATGATATGACTCGATCTGACCTTTTGTTTGTTGATCCTTTCACTGATGATCTTGATAACATGGATAGTCAACCTTCTGAGACATCTACAACAATGGATGCCTCTGTTACAGACACTCCTACAGCTCCATCTGTGCCTACGTCCATCCCATCACCGGTTGAGAATGCAGAGGTTCCTATTGTACGCAAGTCAACTCGTTTTCGTAAGTCCACTAAACTTTCTGATTTTGCTTATTCATCATACTCATCTTCGTTTGCTTCCTTCATTGCTAAAGTTCACAGTCTGGCTGAACCCAACTCTTTTAGAGAGGCTGTTTCTGATCCTCTTTGGCAGAATGCTATGGCTGAGGAATTGACTGCTCTTCATCAGACTCGTACATGGGATTTGGTTCCGTTGCCATCTGGAAAACATTCTATTGGTTCTCGCTGGGTGTATAAGATTAAGACCAAGTCGGATGGATCTATTGAACGGTATAAAGCCCGTTTGGTTGCTAAGGGATATTCGCAAGAATATGGTCTGGATTATGAGGAGACTTTTGCTCCTGTAGCCAAAATGACTACAGTTCGTATGTTGATTGCAGTAGCCTCTATTCGCAAGTGGAAGATTTCTCAGATGGACGTCAAGAATGCTTTCTTGAATGGTGATTTGCATGAGGAGGTCTATATGACTCCTCCTCCTGGTGTTGCTCACAAGCCAGGAGAAGTATGTCGGCTGCGCAAAGCTTTATATGGCCTTAAACAAGCTCCTCGTGCTTGGTTTGAGAAGTTTTCCACTGTCATCACCTCTCTTGGTTTTCATCCTAGTAACCATGACTCTGCTTTGTTTGTTAAATGTACGAGTGCAGGACGGATACTCTTATCTTTGTATGTGGATGATATGATTATTACTGGTGATGATTATGCCGGTATTGAGTCCTTAAAGCGTGATTTAGCTCACCGTTTTGCTATGAAGGACTTGGGATTGCTTCGTTATTTTCTGGGAATAGAGGTTGCTCATTCTGACAAGGGATATCTTCTTTCCCAGTCTAAGTACATTTCGGATTTGTTTGAACGTGCTCGCCTATCTGACAACAAGACTGTGGATACTCCCTTGGAAACTAATGCTCGTTATTCCCCTACTGATGGTGTTCCTCTTGATGATCCGACTTTGTATCGTACCATTGTGGGTAGTTTAGTTTATCTCACGGTCACCAGACCTGATATTGCTCATGCTGTTCACATTGTCAGTCAATTTGTGACTGCTCCTACGACTGTACATTGGGGGGCGGTCCTTCGCATTCTGAGATATCTAAGGGGCACTCAGTTTCAGACGCTTGTGTTTCCATCGTCATCTACTTTTGATCTACGTGCTTACAGTGATGCTGATTGGGCTGGGGATCAGACTGATCGTAAGTCCACTACTGGTTTTTGCGTCTTTCTTGCAGATTCACTTGTTTCATGGAAGAGTAAGAAGCAGGATGTTGTTTCTCGCTCTTCTACTGAAGCCGAGTATCGGGCTATGGCTGCTACTACTAGTGAGGTTGTTTGGCTACGCTGGTTACTTGCTGACATGGGGGTTCGCCTATCTCAGTCTACCCCGATACATTGTGACAACAAAAGTGCTATTCAGATTGCTCGTAATTCTGTTTTTCATGAACGAACGAAACACATTGAAATTGATTGTCACTTCACTCGTCATCATCTTCAGATGGGAACAATTTCCTTACCGTTTGTGCCTTCCGCTCTACAAGTTGCTGACATTTTTACTAAGGCTCACTCTGCTGCTCGTTTTCGGTTTTTATCAGACAAACTCTCAATGTTCATTCATATGAATCGAAAAAAGTTGTACGTTATGCACAAGAACAGGGTGTCAATTTTGGCCAAACGGGTCGAACAGTTAAATTGACTCATTGTAAAAAACTAAGATAAAACACAACTTTCTTTTAAAATTGAAAATTTGTAAAACGGTGTATTAAACAAATTGTTATTTGAAAAAACTTTCAAAATTATGTAAAACTGATGACTTTTGATCGTCAACCCGTTTGACCCGTTTGTTTGAATAGGCGAAATTGCTATCCCTAGACTCGTGATGTATACATCAATATCCCATAAGAGTATGAAGGTAATAAGTAGTAAGATGGGAAGCCAACTGCCACCAAAAATTGAATTCAATATGTTGATGTACAAAACTTTAAATCCTCTTTCTTGCTTTCTTTCTTCCTTTGAAGGTTCAAGACTTTGAAACCTTTCCATTAAAGTTAAGTTGTTTGTTGATGTCAATAAATTTCATACACACAATACAATATATTACGGGATTGAAGTATATTTGTCACAAGTAGTTGTAACTTCAAATTAACTAGAACTGTGAACCAAAGCTTGAACTAGAGCTTTCAGTTTTTTATAAATGTATTTAATAAAATAGTTTTAACAGAACTCAGCCGAAGCTTATAAACTTAAATGACATAAAATGACATGAATATTAGTTAGGCATTGTTTATAATTATTAGAATGGTAATAAAAGTAAATTTGTTCGACCGGTGCGTTTAGTTAACGAAAACTAGTCATTTTTCAATTTCAGTTTTCAAGTTATAGTTTTTAGAAAAAACAAGGGTTTCTATGAAAAATGAAAACTTGTTTAGATGATGAAGTTTTAGTTTTAAGAAAAATAAGATGAGTGATTATAAAATAAAAAAAAATAGGATATGTGATGGAAAAGTAAGAGAGAGAAAGAGAGTATTATAAAGAAATAGGGTAGGTAGTAGAAAAGTAAGAGAGAATATGAAAAGTGGTATTTTAAAAAGTGAAATGAAAATTTATGAAATTGTTATTAAGTAAACAAATTTTCATTTTTGTTGAAAAGTGAGATGAAAATTTTCGGGAACTAAACGCACCCTAAGTTTTTCTTCCAAAACTATTTCAAGTTGTTTCTTACAGAAAAACTTTTATTTTCGAAGTAAAGACTCAAACCTATCATTAGAGTTTTTTAGTTTGAACTTTCAAAACTAAAAAATGGACCGAAACTCCGTTTACGTGCATCTATAAGTTGTACCACAATAAGATCGTGTAGGCCGATTGGGTCCACTTTTTGTGAACTATGATGCTTTAAGTTCATTTGAAAAGAATACAATTATTATTTATAGTTTGAAAATACTGATGACATGCATATAAAAATACCATGACAACAATTTGCTAAGGGTAGATACTATTTGTTGTTTAAACTACAAAGTATTGTGGATTTTTTATAATCTCCTCATTATCTATTTTAAATAGAATATTAAATGAGATAATTATTAAAATAGCCACATATCACACACTTTTATCACTTTTTAGCCATTAAAATTTTATTTTACCAAAATAGCCACACTTTACGTTACCACATTTACGTGATAGCCACCATTTACGTGATATGTACTTTTTATTAATATTTTAATGCATTACGTTACAAAAGGTGTTTGGTAACGTAAATGCTTGTACTTTACGTGACCACTTTTAATCATTACATTTTTATGGGGAATGGACATATTTTTAAAGGTGGTCACGTAAAGTCCAATCATTTACGTTACCAAACACGTTTTGTAACGTAATGCATTAAAATATTAATAAAAAGTACATATCACGTAAATGGTGGCTATCACGTAAACGTGGTAACGTAAAGTGTGGCTATTTTGGTAAAATAAAATTTTAATGGCTAAAAAGTGATAAAGGGGTGTGATATGTGGCTATTTTAGTAATTTGTAAAAAACTAAGATAAAACATAAATTTTTCTTAAATATGTAAATCTATAAAACAGTGTATTAAAAAAATTGTTCTTTCAAAAAAATTCAAAATAATGTAAAATTTATGACTTTTGGTCGTTAACCCGTTTAACACGTTTGCTTGAATGGGCTGAAATTGTCACCCCTAGCTAGACCCAAATACATACAAAGACTTATAACTAGGCATTGGGCTAAACTAGGATAACGTAAACTTTTGATTATTACACCACCGCAATTGGAGCGAGAGACTTGCAACGATCAACTGGATGTGAAATCAAGGAAGAGCGATGTTAGAAGATCTTAGGTGAAAATGTCAGCATGTTGGTAGCATGAGGGAACACATAACACTCTAACTTAGACGGCTTAGATTAAAACATGGTTCATCAAACGGTATGTACACTGTCACGGAAGCAAATATTCTCTGTCGACAATATATTTATATAGTATTCAGATTTCCAAATGCATCACATAACAGTTTGAATAGCAAAATCCAAACTTTTTCTTTGTTTAATACTATTCAAATTTAGCACATTATTGTATAAACATGCTAATGCTTCTCACAATCCTATATCCGTTATCACAAATTGGACATCTAACAAAATGTAATCTTGTACCCTTATTCATATTCAACCTCAAAGCTATACCGGATGTTAAGCTTATTTCTCGCATATTATATATTAGTTTCACATTAAAAGTTGCTCCTCGTTAATTAACTAGAAACTCCAATTCAATTACGACTCGATCCTTTCTAGCCATCATTTTGCATCCACCATTTAAGATCGTTAACCGACTCGAGTAAACTCAACAAGTTGTCAAAATCCCAAGTTTTTGCAAAACTAGACAAGTTTTATTCGTTCTTAAAGGCTTAATAAAGCGTATAACCAAAGGAATTTGAGGCATAAATGAATTTTTGAATTGTTTCCCACACCTTTTGCTTAAAACAAGGCAAGATTTATGTTTAAACCATTGATTTCCAAACAACTTCCCAATTTTAGTTTGTTTGTTTTTTTGGTAGTACTTCTTGGATTTGATTTAATTTCGTTTGTTAGCTAAAATACATATAAAAAAATCTAAAAAAACTGACTAAATATTGTTTTAATTTTGAGTATTATAATCTCTGTTTCTTATCTATATGCCCTCTTATCAATAAAATTATGCACATGATCAACACATTAACGGTCGTGTAAGATATACTTTGGGTTCATCTATTTGTAAAACCTAAAGTGTGTATTGTACGAATTACTAACACAGTCTCATGTCGTAGAAAATAAATCTTTTAAACCTATAACATCTCAGCATGACAATATCTCAATGATCAACCGAACGTCACCATGTTTAGTATAGGGAAAAACTATTTCAGTGATCTAACTGATGTAAAGTTGAATAAGTGATGGTTTTCTCAACATAAACTTTAAATTAAACGCCACCTTATTTTGTTAAACACATCAAACACTTATCGTTAACAAATTTTATAGTTTAAAAAAAACGCATGCTTAAATTTAATTTGAAAAATATATAAATATAAATAAAAAATAAAATAAAATAAAATCCTCAATGACCCATAAATAAGGCAATAATCTCAACACCTATTACTACGTCCTCTATATAACCAAGTACAAAGTGCTCCTCCATCCTCACATCCTTCCCTCTCAAAACACTCTCGTATTCGTTCGAATCGTTATCGAGACCACGCATCAAATGGCGTCTACCAAGCTCGTTATTCTCTGTCTCGTGGTCGCTCTGACGGTTTCGAGCAACCTCGAAACCGCCACAGCTCGTCGCCTCTTAAACATCCCGGGATTGCCTAACATTGGTAGCTTCCCAATGCCTACAATCCAAACACCCACCTTACCAACAATATTCCCACCATTTGGTCCGTCTGTAGGAACAGGTTTTACTTTCCCAATGCCTACCACCCCGTCCTCCGTTCCATCGACTTTCCCCGGAATCTTTACCCCTCCCATCACCACCGCAACCACCATCACCAACCCCTGAACTTCACCGCCAGCCAACGGGCTTCCGGCAATTTGTTATTTTTAAGTTCGTTTTTAAGTTTGGTTTTTATGTTTTATAGTTTCCTATCTAATGTAATGAATCTGGATTCATGCTTGAACGTTTATGGTTCGAAGTCTTGTGTATGAAACGGATCGTATAACGATTAATGTAGTTTATTGTGGCCAATGAAATGTAGGTTTCGTCGTGTGTGTACGAGTGTTTTCGCCTTCGTAAACCTTGAATTATATTTGTTCCAATTCCTTAAGATTTGATCTTTGTTTTGTATGGTTTTTCCATTGTGTTTGCTTGTTTTTACGTGATCTAAAAACTTTGTTTACCTCATTTCATTCTATTTTTGTCTTGTATTTTGTTAATGTCTCCATTAATCTTAAATCATTAACATAAATGGTCAACCATATGAAATAGAAAGGACCTAATCATTAATTTATACCAAAATTATGCCATGGGAAACATATATTTTTTATCTTTTTTAAAAAAACTAATCAAAAGATTAAATATCTGAAATCATTTTTATGTCTACATTTACAAACAAAATATATTTTTATGTGAAAATAAAAGTACTCTAAAAGAACTTATTGTAAAAACAAACAAGGCCTAAATATTAGGGGTTTGTAAAACTCGAGAATGCATCTAAAAACAAACAAACTGTACCAAAGTAAACCAAAATTCTACCATTCTGTCTGCTTCTCGATTCTAGTCTTTAGTCGGATTTGGTTCTTGGCCGGTTTGGTTTTACATTTCTTTTCCTTTGAAAAAAAAAATAGAAAAACACGATATAGGTACCATCTAGTCTGATTCTTGTCTAATTCTTTTTTTTTTTTTACTTTTCGATTCTCAGTTTCGTTTAGTTTCGAGTCAAGTTTAATCGAATATTTCGTACGTACATGTGGCAAGAAAATTAATTTGTAAAATTCAGGAATATTCTTATTTTAATTTATAGGTAGTTTTTTTTTGTCACTTACAGTTAAATATGATAAATCACTGATAAATAATTACTTTTATACAACTTTAAAAATAATAATTATATGTCATTAAGGATGCAAACTAATTAAAGCTAATTAAGTATTAAATAAGTTATCAAATTAGAAATTAAAATAATGGGTAAATTACAAATTTCGTCCATGTGGTTTATTATAAATTATGGATTGTGTCCCTTAACTTTGAAAATTACACTGACAGTCCTTGTGGTTGAAGTTTTGTTACATATAAGGTATTTTGGCCATTTAAAATGACCATTTTACCCTTATTAGTTTAATAATTAATGTTAATGTTGTTTTTATTATTATTTCTATTATTATAATATAATAAAAAAAATACAAATAATTATAAAAATCAGTAATATTAATTTAGTGTTGAACACATGAAAATAAATAATAAAACATTTTTAAGGACATATGAATAATAATTATAATTAATTAAAAACTAAAAAAAATAACGTTTTGAAGTTTTTTAATAGTATTATTTAAACTTTTCTAAAAACAATCAAAATAGCTTTTAAAAAATTTTAAACTTTTCAAAACTAATTAAAGTTTTTCTAAATGTTTTTAGTTTTTAATTTTTTTTTCAAAATGTTTAAACTATAAAAATGCTTTTAAACGTTTATTGAAAGTGTTAAAAAAATTCTATAACTTTTCTAAAAACATACAAAAAAAATAACTTTTTAAAAATTTTAAACTTTTCAAAACTAATTAAAGTTTTTCTAAATGTTTTTAGTTTTTAAATTTTTTTTTTCAAAACGTTTAAACTATAAAAATGTTTTTAAACATTTATTGAAAGTGTTAAAAAAAATTTTATGTAAAAATGTCAAAAATGTGTTTGATACTTTTTTACAATTTTTACATTTATTTTTTTATTTAAAAAAGGTTTACTTTTTTTTTTAAGTAAAAAAATATAAACTCAAAATGTTTTTTTAGTTTTTAGTTAATAATAATTATTATGATTTTGTCTTTATTAATATATTATTATTCAAATTTTATATCTTTTATATTAAATTAGTTTTACTGGTATTTATAATTTTTTAGATTAGTTTATTATTTAATAATAATAGAAATATCATAAAAACAACACTAAATAATTATTAAACAAATAAGGGCAAATGGGTCATTTAAAATGGCCAAAAGACCATATCCGTAACTAAACTTCAACCATAAGGACTGTCAGTGTAATTTTTAAAGTTAAAGGATTCAATTCATAATTTCTAATAAACCACAGGGACGAAATTTATAATTTACCCTAAAATAATTATATATAGAAACAAAATTCACAACTAAATGATTTGAAATTTTGAAATTTAAAATAAAATGATATATATTAACAGAGTTTGTAAAAATGTACTATGATCTTTAAATGGAGTCACAGCTAACTTTGTAGTTGGAATTTATTGCTGTGAATTAATTTTGTGTAGCTGTGATTTACATATATATGGTATTGGTACTTTCTTATATAATTTTGAAATTAATTTTGTACTTTCTTACCGGTTCACGTAGGATTAATAACCGGTTTCAACCGGTTATCCATTGATATATCCTTGATTTACTGATTTTTTTGTTACTTCGGGGTAATCCCTTGTTTAAATTTCTCTTATTCTGTAGTAATGTTAGTAATGTTTTTGAAGTATTTTCTTATAAAATTTAGGTTTACAATTAATTATTCAAACAAGCAAGGATATTGTCACATTTTAGTCAACTTGGAGCATGCAGCAATCTACTAATCTTCATAAATTTTTTCTAATTAATTATATTTTAACTTCCGCAATTTATCTAAATTTAGAATTAACATTGATGTCATTTATAGTTTTATAGTGTATTGAAAACGGTAATTTGTTATTTGGGATTATTAACTTTAAAAATGTATGAAACTACATACACTAATTTCTATGTTGCTTGAAAATATCAAATTATTAACTATTGTTATCTAAAAACGAATTTAGATGAATTCTTAATTTAGATATTAATTTAGATGAATTCTTTATCAGGGAAGTAGGAAATGGTGCTCATTCCTATTTTTGGACGGATAGATGGTTGGGATCCAAACCATTCTGTCAATTATTCCCCGATCTTTTTCATCTTTCTCCTCGTAAGAATGATACTATCGCGCAATGGGGATGCATATCTAATGATGGTTCAATATCATGGAATTGGCCCAATTATTTCTCAGTTCTAACAGGGGTTGCTGCTGCTCAATTTGAGCAACTTAAAGTTTTTATTCATGCATTTAAATTCTCTACTGCTATGGATTATTGGAGATGGGATGGGGATCTTTCAGGTGTTTATGTTGTTAAAACATTCAGGGGCATTATTGAAGGAATCATAATCAATTCCATTAATGGTGAAACTTTTTGGAATAGTTGGCTTCCTACAAAGGTTAATTGTTTCATGTGGAGATTATTATTACATAGACTTCCTACAAAACCCAATTTGATGTCTAGAGGAATTGCTTTGTCTAACTCTTTTTGTCCAGCATGTGGGGATGCTCCTGAAACAATAGATCATTTATTCTATTTATGTCCCCAATCTGAGAAAGTTTGGAAATGGCTTATGTCTTAGTGTGGGGTAGTTGTTCTTAGACATCCTTCGGTGGAATTATTCATTAATTCATTCATCAACATTGCGAAGTCCAAGTTTGAGAAAAAGTTCCTTGGAGCATTGGTTGGATGTACGCTGTGGAATATTTGGAAGTCAAGGAACAATGTGGTGTTCAATGGGGCTCGATTTAATCCCTATTCGGTGGCGGATGAGGTGCAAGTAAAAAGTTTTATTTGGGTCAAATACAGAGCCAAGAAGTATTCAATTGATTGGAATTTATGGTGTTGTAATCTCATGTCTTTGGTGTATTTGTAATGTTCGGTATGATGTACACTTTGTATATTGGTGGTTTCTAGCTCCTGGCTAGTTTATATTAATACCAATTATATATGGGTGTTAGGATGGGGTGATGGCAATGCCGAAGCTCTATCCTTGCATTCATTTTTTGCTGTTCAAAAAAAAAATCTAAAAACGAATAATCCATCAAAATGTTATGGATTAGATATAGTAATACAAAAATTTTTGTATATTTCTTTTAAAAATACTCTGAATCTTTTTATACCACACAACTCACACATTCATTTAAATATCTACTGCTAAATCTACACATTTAATCACGATAAGACTCGAATTCCCAACCTTGAAGATCTCATAAACATCTAGTACATACCGTTAGACTAGAAGCATTTTTTAGTAAAAAAAATTTATTTCAATTAAGGATGGTTCTAAACACACACCTATTTCATTGCTAATTATAAAACTTCTAATGTGACTGAAAAGATTAAGTTTAATTAGTAGGTCTCACATTATCCCACATTAACTAGGGTTGTGCAAATTTGGCATTAACAATCATAAAGCCGCAAAGCGTGGACATACTCCCTCGTTTAACAATTAACATGATGTACTCTAATATTTTCAATGTAAAAAAACTTGGCATTAACGATCATAAAGCTTTAAAGATAAGGTAGTGTTATATCTTAATATTAACTAGGATTGTGAAAATTTGAAACTGAACGATACAGTTCGGTTTTTATTTTTGACTTTATGGGTTTTTAATTTTAGCTCGGTTTTTACACTTTGCACGCTTCTACTTTCACAATAAGTATCTATTTAATAATATATTTGCAACATGACAAACCCAGTCAATGACCCGTTTTACTTAAGTTGGAGTTCATAAATTCTGGATTCGTTACTGAATGTATGCGTACTTACAAAACTCAAAAACATGTGAATTTTCGTATATGAACTCTAATGTTAATTTAAACAAAAATTCTCTTTTAAACTTTATCCCTCCCTCACTCTTATGTGTGTGTACATGTGTGTATAGGTAATCATATATGTGTTCTCTCTCAAAAAAAATGTAGTTCTTAGTGGGCTACTGGGCTGGCCCATCAAACTAATCATGTACAAACATACGTGTGTCCATCAAGTAATCATCATATATGTTTCTGAGTATTTTCGTGCGGCCAATCACCAATGAATATATGTTTACGTACATTCAAATTTATGTAAGTGTACGTTCACGAAGCTAGTTTGATGTGACTTTATGTAAAACTTATATACATCTTTATAATATTAATTAAAATATGTTTATGAAAAAAATTAAAGTATTTTTAATAGGTAGTACTTTCTGGTACGCTGCATAATGAGTATGCTCTCTCGAACCATATACATATATGTATAATTATTTTCTTTGCTTTAGCAAGACACCTAGCTACAAGGCTGTAAACGAACCAAATATTCGACGAACCATTCGATCGACATGACGTTTGTTTATGCCCGTTTAATTATTAAACGAACGATCATGAACATAAGTATTTGTTCTTTTAACTAAAAGAATATTCAAATACTTGAAGGATGTTAATTTAGTATTGAAATTGAGTTTTTTGTTTCTTAAGACATTATTTGCTAATTTGAAGTCATTTATAAAATTTTTGAATGTGTGAACGTAAGTTGGAAATTATGAATCATGTGTTGTGAGTTTTGCTTTTAATATGTAGGCTTATTAGTTTATGTTCAGTTGTGTCTGTTTAATTATTCATTTATGTTCGTTCATTTACCGTTTGATTATTTATTAAACGAACATGAACATTAAGGATTCCTTAAGGAACGAACACAAACAAAAAATCTTTGCGTTCGTATATTCATTCGGCTATTGTTAAACGAACGAATATCAACATACCATTATTCTTATTTGTTCAATTTATATACAGCCTTACCTAGGTAGGTACGTTATTCGGACGTAACCGGGCACCGGCCCTAAAAGAAAGAAGAAAATGTAGCAATTGAATAAGATGATTATGAACGTAAATTGACACCAACTTACCAAAACTAGTGTAATACCCGTGCGGTGCACAGGACAAATATTATACGTACAAAAAGTAAATTTAAATTATAAACACGTCAAATACATGCATTCGAATATGACTATGCATACCGATGTAAATAAAGTACATAACCATTAAAATACAATATATAATTGTATAAAATGTATTTTTACCTTTGTATCTTCCTTCGTCAAAGTTTTTTATTTTTTGTTGCTTGGGATTTGTAATACGATTTTATATGAAAATATTTTGAAAAAGAAGTTTCATTACCTTTGTATGTTTCTTTGTAATCATCTTTTTTCTCCTCTTTAAAAAATACATGATTTACCTTAAGCTGAAAAAATAAAAAAAGAAAATTGAAAATTAGAAATAACAATATTGGCTGAAACTATAGTTAAAGAACAAATAATATTTTTTTATGAGTTAATCATATGGTTCAGCTTCACTGCTTTCTGCTTAGATGTCCTACTACAACCGTTAGATTAAAATGTTGCAAGTGCGAAAAAGATTTATAATTAAATCATTGACGTCAAAATGGAATATAGAGCAAATCCAAATTACAATTTGTAATTACCTCTCTCTTTGTCGATGGCGAGTGCAATTGTTTGAGTAACATTCAAAATTACGTGAACAAAATTGTTAGTTTAGATCGAACATATAAAAAATTATATACGTGTGATGACTATAAATACTTTAAAAAAACAGAGGCTAGAAATTGCAATTGAGAAACCTTAAAAATCCCAATGCTAAAAACTGCAACTAAGAAATCGAACAAAAGTGATTATATTATACCTGTTTTGAATTACATTCTGCATGAAGAAACAACTACGACTTCTCTACTAATAGTAGAAACCACATCTTTTCTGTTTTTGCCGCTTTAGTCTTTTAAAACTTGATTTGATTTCTGGATTAAATTAAAAATGAACCGAACTTGGACTTATGATATTTATATTGTGGGCGGTTACTTTTATTGGGATGCAGAGTTTTTTTAAATACTACTGCTAATAAATTTTAACGCCTGAATAGTTGTATTGTTTGACTTATTTACCCTCATGTATGTAGGTGGCTTTATGTTTAAGAATTTCTGGAATGGGTAGTGTTGTAATTTACCACCACAACATGGGAAACCGATTTGCCAACCTCCCCATCGTGTGCTATATAATTTTTTGCCTAGAAAGTTTTTTCCTGAATGTTAAATGTAGTGGAGTAACTCCTCCACGTTGTGTAACCACCCCAACATGGGACCACTTGTAAATTTGTTTTGATGCATTGGACAGCAGTACACTATGCTTCTACAGAAGTAAAACAATTAACACGGCTCAGATTAAAAGATACGAAATTGGATGGCTGACATTACCCAAGAAATTTACATTCTCTCTCCTTCTTGGGTAATATATAGGGAGAATTACCAAGTAATATAAAGAATTAATACGTATAGTATGCACCTATGTGGTGTTAGTGACTTATAAATTTTTTATGTGTTATAGTCACTGTACGTTTATAATTGGGTGTTTTAATAAAAAAAAATCGTTATGTTGGACTATTTTTTTATTAAAACCCCAAACTATTTTTGTTGTCACAAAAACCCTCCAATCGACAAAAATCACACGAAACTGATACATTAAATGTCGCAACCAGTTACCTTCATCATGAGTCATCCGGCAACTGTTGAAGACGACTCCTCCGACGACCGATTTGATCTCTTGTTTAGAATTAAATGCACTTAAACCTCTGACGGAGACACCTCCATCTCCGATGAAGTTTCTGTCGACCCTCCAATCATTTGAAGCTTTGATTTGTTCATCTTTGGATTGTCGATTTAGGCTTTGGATATAATCTGGTAGACTTTGTATTGTTGATGTTTTTTTTTTTATTTTTTGATCGAAAAATCGTTTGTTCTTAAGAGGGTTACTGGAGAAGATGTTGGCCAGAGCAAAATGCAACTGGTTAAACCTATTGCATGTCACATTTTTTAAAAAAAAATCACTATTTTAATAAGTTGGATTCACTTGAGGAATTATTGTCACAACAAAAATGATTGAAAGTTTTAATCACAAAACGATCAAACTTAAAGGTTTTTTGCACAGAAATCTCTTTATAATTTGAAATTATCTCTTTTGAAAGCACGCATGATATCCATTTTTTGTCGTATAAACTAGGAATTTTGATGCAACTTGTTGAATCCTAAAGGAAAAAAAAGGATCGCAGAATGAGTTAGTCATGATCGAACAAATAGAATATAGACCATACGCTAAGGATATGTCCAGCTGTTTTTTGGCCATACCTTGTCTTGCTACATTAATGGATGTCCCATTTTTCAATAATTTTTATTCCCATTCGACACGTACACATGTACAGAGACGTTCAAGAAGCTATCATTTTTTTAATATCAAGATTGTTAAAATCGAGATCCGAGACATTAGATTCTATTAAAATAACATTGTACTTTTTATATATGTTATAATGTAAATCAAACATTAATCTTATGTCAGATTGATGAAATATTTGAAATCAAAGATGCATTAATTCTTGGTTCTTGGTTTTAATCTATATCTATATATCTATATATATTAGTAAAAGAAAACAATTCAGAACACATATCGCTTCCTCATCGCATTAAATTTTTATTTTTCCGTCTTTTTTCTATAATTAAATATTTCATTTACTAATTTATCTATTAATAAAAGTTTCCTATTTAATTCATGAAATGTAATAAAAGAAACATATTAAAATCTTAAATAAGTCAATATTAATTTTAAAATTATTTAGTAGAAAAATTTATTTACAAGTAAATTTGTATATAATTTTAGGGTTTATTACGAAAAAAATTAACAAGTTTTCACGGTTTTTGTGTTTTAGTCTCTTCATGTTATTGTTTTTCAAAAAATCTTCAAATTAAATTGGTATTGTGAAATTTGTCTATTAGAGTCAGATTATAATTGGTAGAATGAGTTTTTAAAGACTAAAAAATCGGGTTCTTATAGTCAAATTTCACTAAACGAAAAAATTAACTTGAGGATTTTCTGAAAAAAATAATATGGAGATACAAAAATACAAAAAAAATGAAAACACATTGGTTTTTTATAATAAATCCTTAATTTTATATTAAACTTTTTAAAAAAATAAATAATTATTAAAAATACCCATATTTACATGCGTAAATAAGCTAGTATAATAATAAAAGAACATTTCTTGCCACGTGTGAATCTCATGATAAATTACCATTTTATTTTCCCGCTCTTTTTTCCTAATTTAGAACAATAGAATAATAAATTCAATTAGTGAAATAACAATTAAACTTTTAGCTTTCTTTCCTAATTTATTTCCTTACATTAATCATTTCAATTCATTATATTAAAAGCATTTAAAGTGACAGCTTTATTAATAATTAAACATGTATATTTATTCAAATTTATAACATGTATATTAAGAATTTGTATTTATTTTTATTGACTGTATAATTGATATCTTAAAACATGTTTCTATCATTAATATTTATTTATTAATATAGTATAATAAAATTTATTTTTTAGTTAAATCATATTTAGTATAAAATGTTGACAAATTGAATACAGTTTTTCGTTCTTATATTTCAAATATTTTTGTCTTACACCTTTCAATTTTATACTTTATATCAATTTAATAATTTTGTACACCAACTTGATATTAATTCATTACTGATATTTTTTTTAGCTTCATTTAAACTATATGTTATAAAAGAATAATTATTAATAAAGTATATCCATATAATACATGGGTCAATAAACTAGTTTTCTATACACGATTTTCTATTGAATCCTGTGTATTATCGGAACTGAGTAGTTTTGATTCATTCTTTGGTATGATTTATACAAAAAGGAATGGTCATGGACTCATGGTGATAAGTCAATGAATGAGTTTTGATTGAATGAAGATTTTGTAACTCAATTATTTGCCCATTTGTCGCATATCTACTGCTTTATTGCCTTACGTTTTATGGCTCACATGTTACGTAAATATTTTTACTAAAAATTATTTATATAAAATGTATATAAGTAGTAATAAAAACACACATCTAAATTGTTAAAAATAATGTAAGAATACTATTATTATTTGTCATAACTATTACTTTTTAACTTTATAAATAGTAGCTGTTTTTTCTTATAAAATTTCTAAACCTTTTATTTGAATTTAATATATTTTAATTGATATATATTAATGATTTTTTTTATATATAATTTAATACTTTTATATATAATTACAAATTAACATTTATATATTAAAAAATAATAGAGTGTATTTATCTTATTATAAATAATAAATTGTATTTATCTTTCATTATTCATAGATTAAACATAAAATAATGTATATATTTTTATAAATAATAAATTGTATTTTTCTATTTTGGGCTGATTGCTAAAAATAGTAACAACTTTACGTTTTTTTATCATTTATAACAACATTATTTAATTTTTATTATTACATCAACTTTTATATTTTCTATCATTCATAGCAAAAGTTGAAAAAATTGTTGCAATAATGATAATAAAATACAAAATTTAATGTTATTTATGATTTAAAATACTAAAGTTGATGCTATTAAATATAAATAAACAAAAGTTGATATTATTAATGATAAAAATAAATAATGTTGCTATAAATGATAAAAAGGTAAAAAAATTGTTACTAGTTTTTGCGATAAACCCTTTTTTTCTTAATAATAATAAATTGCAATTATCTTCTTTTTTCTTTATAAAATTAAGTTGTATTTATCATATTCGATGAAACATGACATTTGATGTTCTCTTTTATTATATAAGATAATATTATAATAATATATTGCATTTATTTTTAATTATTTATAGATTAAAAATAATAGTATATTTATCTTTTAAAATAATAAATTGTATTTATTTTCTTTGTTCTTTATAATTATAAGGGTTTTATTATAAAAAAAACATATTTTCACATTTTTTGCGTTTTCATCCCTCTATGTTTTTTTTTCATAAAAGTCCCCAAGTTAATTTTTTCTTTTTGGCTTAATAAAATTTGGACATTAGAACCCGATTATAATTAGTAAATCCGATTTTTAAAAACTAAAAACCAGGTTAGTATGTCCAAATTTCACTAAAACAAAATAAAAAAATTAACTTGAGAACTTTTATGGAAAAAAATAACATAAAGGGACGAAAACGCAAAAAAATGTTGATTTTTTTTCATAACAAACCCTAATTATAAACTGCAATTATCTTCTTTTTTCTTTATAAAAATAGTTTTATTTATCTATTACTAGTAAAACGTGGAGATGACATTGACATTCAAAATTTAAATCCAATTGACAGCATTCAACACAAAGCTCGGTCAACATATATCAATTTCAATTTCAGAAATTAAATTTATCAACATCCATATTCACTTTTTTAATATATTGTAATCTCGGCTGTTAACATTTGGAGGGTTCACAAAATTTCAATCATGTGAACCACTTTGGCTTTACCAATTTGTATCGCTATGAACCACTCATTGGACTCGTCACTCACCGTGATGTCGTGAACCACTCGTCACCCGCCTCCGCCGTGAATCAAAGTTCGTAGTATGCACCTTGCCATGAATCAACCAGCCGTGAACCGTGCACCTTGCCGTTAACCACCAGCCAGACTCATCACTCACAAAACCCTCTGCCGTCTAACAATAAACTACCGTGAACCACTTGCCGTTAATCAACGTGAACCACTCGGCAAAACCCTGAGCCGGACGCACTTCTCACTTGTATCGCCGTGAACCACATCCACCTACTCAATGCATGTCGCCGTGAACCACACCCTGCTCCTCAATGTCTGGCGCCGTGAACCACCTACCTCCGATCTTCTTGCTCTGCCGTCCGTCGCCTAAAACCCGTGAATCACCTAACTGCCGTCGTGAATCGTGAACCAACAGTGCCGCCGTGAATCGTGAACCAGCAGTGCCGCCATGAATAGCAGTGCCGCAGTGAATCGTAAAACCAGCAGTGCTGTCGTGAATCGTGAACCAGCAAAGCCGCCGTGAATCGTGAACCCGCAATCCCTCTATATATCCGATTCTCCTAATTAATGACATATATTTGCTAAAAATATAATGGTGCACAAATGACGAATTTGCCCTTTAGATGTTTTAAAAGGATTATAAAACAATTAATTACAAGTTTGTCACCTTGCATCCTATTGGTTGATTCACAAATTCTAGCAATTTCATTGGTTCTTACCGTCCTCATTTTAAACACGGTCCTCATTTTATCCTCATCCTATATATATATATATATATATATATATATATATATATATATATATATATATATATATATATATATATATATATATATATATATATATATGTATGTATGTATGTATGTATGTATGTATGTATGTATGTATGTATGTATGTATGTATGTATGTATGTATGTATGTATGTATGTATGTATGTATGTATGTACGTATGTATGTACGTATGTATGTATGTATGTATGTATTTTTGTATGTATTACTCGTGTACTACACGATATAGTTAAATAATTGATTTTTTTTAATTAGTATAATTTAAAAAATTATTCTAGAAACAACAAATAAAATAGAAATGTTATACCATTAAAAATGATTATTGAAAATATATAAAGCTGCTAATTAAAGGTAAAATAAATAACTAAGAATTTATTAATACTAGGAAACAAAAAAAGTATAAAAATCTGGTAAATGTCAAACTTTTTTTCCTATGTTATTTAGTTATTTATTTTAACATTTTTAAAAAACATGACTAAGAAGCTAGGAAAACAAATGGGCCGTGGACTCAAATTTAAAAAATGAAATCCGAGATAACAGGTGTATGTTTTTTCTAAATTAATTTAATTTGTTTAATTATATTTAGCATACAAATTGTAGATTATTACACGTGTCGTATTCAAGTTACGCCAATTAGCATTTTAGTTAAGTGTAAAGTGACATCAATTTATTCTTGTACAGATAGATGGAATAGACATAGGTAGATTGGAAATAAAACCCAGTCCCAATATTTACTTTCAATCTTTAAAAAAAAAAAATTTTAAAATTGAAAATTTGTGATCTTCATCATCGGTCGTCATTAGTCAACGTAAGATTCCCAACGTGAGGTCGTTGTCATCTCCGACAATAAAATCCAATCATACATTTTGATGTTTCGTATAAACGGGAGTGTATCTTTTATTGTTACAAGTGTTCACATTCAAAAACTAATGTCAATTTTCAAATAACGATTACAAAATCAAACCGGAAAACCCAAAAAAACAAAACCGTATAAACCAAACCGCAAAAAACCTCAAGTTTGGTTTTAAAAAAGGGATAACTGCGCAAAAAACCCTAAACTTGTCAATCTTTTGTGATTAAAACCCCAAATCATTTTTCGTTGCATAAAAAACCCCGAACTAACTAAAAATCGGTAAATCAAGGTTTTATCAATTGGTAACCGGTTGAAACCGGTTATTAATCCTACGTGGACCGGTAAATAACCTATGTGGAATAAATTTTAATTGTTAAAACCGGTTTCCAAGTACTACACATCATTTAAACCCCCGTTGATGATATATTCCCGTTTAAAAAGTACAATTAAAAAATTATCAACGGGTGTTTAAGTGATGTGTAATACTTGGCAACCAGTTTCAACAATTAAAATTTAGGTTATTTACCGGTCGACGTAAGATTAATAACCGATTTCAACCGGTTACCATGGATAAAACCTTGATTTACTGATTTTTAGTTAGTTCGGGGTTTTCTATGCAATGAAAAATGGTTTGAGGTTTTAATCACGAAAAACTGACAAGTTATGGGTTTTTTGCGCAATTATCCCTTTAAAAAACCGCAAGATTCGTTTCACTAGGAATTTTTCCGTAAAACCCCACATACCAAATATTAAACGACATAGTTTTCATGTTTTTCGTTATTTATATATACATATTCTATAAACGTATACCGACTATTTAACTCATTCTTTTATTATTTTATTAGACGTACAATTGAAAATAAATTTATCATTTGTGCTTTATTATTGGAACTAGAAAATTAGATTATATATGTTAACTTAATTATTTAGTTTACTTGACTGGGTCTTTAAGTTTAAAAAAACATTAGTTTAAGGTTTTTACTTTTAATCTAAAAAAATTTAGGAAAAAACCAAGAAACCATAGAACAAACCCAAAAACCACAAAAAAAAAAAAAACCTAAAAACCAAACCGCAAAAGCCCGTACAAACTTTATTATTAGGTCTTAAAAACCGCAAACTTTGATTTCTATTTCGGTATTAGACAAAAACTGTACCAAACTATACCGTGAACATTCCTAGTTAACATAACACTTTCAAAATTGCAAAGATATAACTTCATATATGGATCCGTAATTGTAAAGCAATACAAAGTATTTGCTTACCCGATCAAATTTAGAATTATATTCAGTCTGATATGTGATGAAGACCTAGAAATTTATTTTGTGTGTGTTTACCAAAAGAATATGGAGAAAATTCTAAGTATCAAATCTTTTTTTAATAGACATAGTGTTTATTATTATTAGCAAGAAGCAAGCACAAAAACAAAAAACACCACCAAAAAACAAGCCAAGCCAACTCAGTTAAAACCGAGCACAAAACTCAAAGACTACAAAAAAAACATCCAAACTAACTAACAATATGCAAACTCGGTGAGTTATTTCTTGAAAATTCCTAGTTCCGCTTAAGTACTCTATTAATCCTACTAGAAATCTATTGGAATGATAAGTTCATTACCTCCAAAAAAATGTTGGGAAGATTATATTCATGTTTAAAGATTAAACCAATATCCATAGGAATGTACGTATCATATCTGATTTGAAATGCATCTTTCTTCTACTTTGGTGGCAAGTTTAACTCTATAAGTGAATCCTTGCGGAAAAACACACACACACATATTTTTATATAGACACACACCCACCCATCCACCCACCTATTGGAAGAATTGAATGTTTTAATAATTGTTGAAATACGACTCGAATATTATTCGTCTGAGCGGTATCTGCCTGACCGACGAAGTGAAAAAACCAAAAGTGAAGTGATCGATAACATTTTTGGATTAGGCTTAGGGCCATTGGCCATATATATAATGAGATCATATTAGAAATATAAGCTTTGTGAAAAATGTAAAATTAGGTCATCCATAGATCAGGTTTCATCTAATGACTAATTGCGAGGTTTAACATCCATTTTATGCATGGGAGTGTGACATGCCTTCAAAATAATAACATTGGTTTTATAAATGGGATTATGAGAGGGTGTTTTCATCATTAACGTTAAAATTTTACCAAGTGATCTTCTTTGAGTCTTTAATCGGCTTCTATTCTTTGTAGTTGATTTTGTTCATGAAAAAAATGTCATAAAGAGAACTCCATGAGTGATCCCTTAAAGTCTGGTTGTTATTAGAACAAGAATTAAATATTCTTACTTCGATAGAAGAATATCTAAGAACTTGTTCAGAATAACAATCAATTGCTTTCCAATCCAATGCCTCTGAGTCATTAAACAAACCACTAAACTTGATAAAAGTTTCGGTTAAAGTTCCAAAAGCTTTAAAAGTAACTCATATTGTTGGTTCAAGATTCTTCAGTTATCTCATAATAAATACATAGAGTCTGTCATATTAAAGAAATAATGATATTCTTAAGTTTGGTGTCTAAACTGACCAAATGCATGTTCTCATCAGACCATTTGTCTACAGGCTTGTCATTGGTCCTAACTTGGGTCTCCCTTTCAACAACAGTGTAAACAATAGTCTTGATTATGAGCTTCTAAAGACCATCCTATAGAATCATAATAAGATAAAATTATACAGACTCAATATGAAAAAACAGACAATCTTTTCACACTTAAAATTTATCATTAAGTTTTGGAATGACAATATTAGACATGTGAACATAATAGGTGTGTGAAAAAAGGGGTTGTTCAACTAGGAGTAGACACTATTAATTAACTTATATCAGATATATACCATTTTAACATTGCTCTGATACCAATTATTGGTCTTTTAAGGGTCAGCTCAAGCTACATCTCCAAAGGTAATTTGACAAATATTAGTGAGTTTCGATTATAGAAAGAAAGTTGAATGTAATTAAACACTAACAACCAATTATTCAAAGATTAGTTTAATAAAACAATAACAAAGTGTTTATAAAAGAGTAACAAATAAAACATATTTTAATCATTTTACTTTGAAGGGATAAATTGGTAGTAAATCCAATAAGAAAACTTATGAAACTAGCAGCTCACAAACAGGGTCCTTGCTGATAAGTCGAGAGAGTTTATTTTGTCTGCATATGCCTTGTATAAACACAAGTACAAAAAGTAGTAGCATTGATCTGGAATCTTGTTTATATAGGCAAACTTGCATTAAATGCGTTTAACTAAAATTTTTTTGTTGTTGCTTTTTGATTGGTTGAGTAGGAAACATTAATGATGGGATGTGTATTTTTCCTTTAAGTACCGGAGACTTTGATATTAGCAAACACATTCCTGTTGTTGATTTACTTTGTACTATATTTCAAAAAATGTCCAAAGTCAACTTGTCTTGATTGAAGTTTTTCATTTTGTTTTTGGTGAAACAATTCAAATACTTTAATATCAGCGAACACATTCATGACTTTGATTTTGGCTTTGTAACGGCTCGTTGATCTTCCACTTCAACAAAAACATTTTTTTTTTCTACTTTGACTTTGTCTTCATACAATATATGTTTGATAAATAAGTCAAGAGTCAAAGGAGAGTTCATCAGCGACTTTAAATGTTATAAATTACACTTCCTGATTAACTCTAAAACCAGAGAGTTGTAGTAAGAAATTCCACACTTGAGGTCGCTAACGAGTCTCAGCGACCAAAAACTTTTCCCATCAATTAATAGGGACCTAACATATATTGATAAGAAACAATTGACATTTTGATTTGATTTCAATTACATTAGATACGCTTTAAATATAAATTTAAAAATGTGTATAAATTGACACATGACAATAGCAAGTGACGACACATGACATGATTAACTGTTATTTATTTTTATTAATATAACATGTCATTTTAACTATTGGTTTGGTTTAATTGTTCTATTTTAAATGTTGGTGTCAAAGTTCGTTTGTCTTCTATGACGTTAAACTTGTTTTAAAAGCTACTTCAACTAGTTTATCCGTGGAAGAACTTTCAAATTTGAATCAAAAGCTTAAGCTCTTATCAACCAAATAGAGTTTTTAAACTTAATCTTCTAAAAATCAAAAGTTGAAGCTTCTAAAAGTTTTCAAAAGCTCCTTGTCAAACATAGCCGTTATCCTTTCTACGACTTACCCATAACAACAATAATAATATCAACTATATATTAATTATTAATATTAATTCCATTTTTTTTCTTTATTTTAATATCAAATAGTCCATTTTGAACTTTAAATTTGAATTGTAAAAACAATTGAACTAAACACCACAAATTTTATGACCTTTTGGTTTTCTGTAAAAAAAATTTTAAAATCCCAACAGTTTTTATATCTATCTTTTATTCTTTATTTTTTATGAAATCGAATTCCTCCATCTTCTGGGTGTCTTTCTGGGCTGTGCTACATTACTCTGTTGTGTTCCAACATCATTATTCTCCATTGTACTCATCTTGGTCATCTTGCTCAGCTTCTTCCATCCACTCGTCCATGCCGATTGTTGTTTCGGTTTCGTTAACTTATCGAACTGCCGTTGCAAATTCTCCATTTCGTGTTGCAGTTCGAGATACTTTGTTTTCACCGTCTCCAACTCGAATTTCAGCGTGTTTATGTCCTTTTTAGCAGCAGCCCATCCTTCTTGAAACGACTGCGGTGTTCCTTCTAGCAATGTTTTCCTATTCGGGACCATTGGTTGGTAATGTGAGTCGCCGGTGGTTTCTTTAATCGAGCTGCTGGCGATCGCGTTGCTGATCTTGACCTGCTCCGAGAACAGAACCTGAACCACAACTCTGAGTGGAAGCCTCTCGTTTTGCGCAGCGTGCATGCATGCGTCCATCGAGAGCTTCTGGCAGTCCATCACTCTGCATAGTCTTTTACGTTCGTGTTCCGAGAGAGTCGGGTGAGCCTGTCACAAGAAACCCCATTAGTAACATTGCTTTCTATGAGTATCTGTAATGGAAGTGATTTATGCACAACAATTTTACATAAAATGACTAATCTATATAAATATAAAAGTTAGGGTAAATTAGTAAATTTTATATAAAAATATTATACCTGATAAATTTTTGTTGTATATAAATCACCTTCTTTCAATAATATGTCATTCTTTTAGAGGTTTGAAGAATTGTTTGTTTACTTTTTAATGAAATCATTAAAAAGTCATTCAAAAGTAAAATGACTTCTTATTAAGAGGTAAACAAACATGGCGTAAGGCTGATGTGGAAATAAGATGCCAACAAAGCAGTTTTAACGAAGGAGACTGCATGAGACTTTGGACAAGTTTGTATAGAAGGACCGGTTTTTACGGTTATACATATAACATTATTCCAATTTTATAATTAAATTGCTTCCTAAGAGTATCTGTACTTGAGGTGATTTATACACAACAATTTTACATAAAATGATTAATCGATGAATATAAAAGCAAGGATAAATTAGTCATTTTATATAAAAATATTGTACGTGGCAAATTTTTGTTGTATATAAATCACCTTCTTTCAATAATATGTCATTCTTTTAGAGGTCTGAGGGGTTGTTTGTGTACTTCTTAATGGAATCATTAAGAAGTCAGTTTTAACGCAGGACATGCATGAAACTTTGGACAAGATTGTATAGAAGGACCGGTTTTTACGGTTATACATATAAATTTATTCCAATTTTATAATTAAACGATAAGGATCTTAAAAGTACTTAGGATCGGAGATGCTTTAAACATGTGTCGTGTGTATATAAAAAAATATACATTACCTTAAGATACGAGTCTATCGCTCGATACAATCCGTCGTCGCAACTCCTTGCTGATTCCGGCAAAGCCTCGGCAAGAACCTGAAACTTTGTTAAAGACAGGTTTTTGTCTCTCGAGACTTCGGTTAGGTAACTATCGACGAGCCTTGCGACTCTCATTTTCGCATTCGAGTTATTATTACTCCGTTGAATCCCTTCGTACATATGTTTATCAGACATCGATTGACGACCAGGGCTCGAGCTTTCCATCTGTTCTTGGATCAAGAAATGCTCTAAAAGCCTTTGAACGAGATCGACATCATACATAGTTTCGGTTTTGTTGTAACAAGGGATCAAAAGATCAGCCAATGTTGCCTGCTCGAATTGCATCCCGACCCGTTTCTCCAGTTCCGTAACAAGCGCCGGAGCCACCTTTAATAAGTTTGCCATTCGCAAAAGCCGTAGAAGGAAGCTGCACGAAACGCTATCTCTCTGTGGCGGAATTATACTAATAAGGCTCTCGATTATCATTCTTTGATCTCGAGTTTGCGTGACTGAAAAGTGATCGTCTTTATTTCCTGATACGATCATATGAAGCCCGCCTTTCCAGTTGGCGGTAGCCGCCACCCCACCACCACCACCACCGCTACTGCTTCCTTCTTCGCCTAAACTACCGCTCCCTTCTTTAATTAACCCCGGAAGCGCTTTTGTGGCGTAGTGTGTTATTGCAGCTCCAACCAATTCGTATCGCATTCCTTTTACTTTAATTGCAGTGATCACTCGAACAAAATGATCGATTCTAAGGATCGAAACATCTTCATACCACCAATCCGGAGGAACAGGGCTTCTACTCGGACTCGAATCCTTCATCTCGTTCCAACTCGGGCTAGAAACCTTCATAGGTTTTCCTGTGTACTGCCACCGGATACCTTTCGGGTTCGCGCACGCTTTCCACGCAATCGATTCGCTACATCTCCTAACAATTTGGAGATTTTCAGACCAAGGAGACAACTTTTCACAACTTTTGAGAACCAAAATTGAATCTCTCCATGATGATAACACTACATAACTAAGAAAAGCTTCAGTTTTGAAAATGAGATTTCCTTCTTCCAAATCCTCGGTCATCTCGAGATACTCGGCTGCACATCGGAGCCCAGAGATGTTAGTAGCCGTCAGATCAACCGCAATCCCGTAGCAGAATTTCGCAGCGAGCTCAAACGCTTCTGCACCACCTGGTATGTCATCCATGGATACCTTGCTCAAGTCGATTTCCCTCGAATCGTATATAATTCGGTTCATTTTTCCACTTCTTGAAAGCAGGGGATACTTTAAAGTTTGAAACACAAACAAAAACTTAATAAAATTTCATTAAAAGATAAATTTAACATTTTCAACGAACCTGTCAATGATTCCGTTAAAAAGCAAACATACAAACCGTGAGATTTAGATTCAGACAAATTGAAACAATAATTACCTTATGCAAATGGAAACTAAAATCATTAATCTGAACCAAGAAATCACTAGGAATATCGGTAGCAACAAACCTAAATTCACAGAAAACTTGTTAAATTTCCATTAATCTTCAAACTTATGAAACTTAAATTGAGGTAAACATTACAAAACATACCAAGATTTGCCTCGTTGTTCGAATCGATCGGTCTGGACGCCATGTTTAGTAGTGGAAAGAAGCCCGTTATCGTAGTCTCGTCCAGCAACAGATTCAGACTCTGAATCCCACATAGTGATTGAAGAAAAACCCACAGAAGATGAAGGTTGGGATTGTGAAGGATGATTATTGATGGTTTAAAAAGGAAGAAGAAAGTCACATGGGATTTGGTTGGATTTATTGAAGAATGTGGGTTTGATTGATATTCAGAAATAAGAATTCATGTAAGGTTAAAGGAGTTTGGAGACAGGCTGTGAAGGTAATGGGCAAAAACATGTTCATGTTTCTTGGAAAAGAAAGGATTTTTTGTCAGATTTATGTGGGAAACTGAGATGGTATAATTAGTCATTCGTCAGCTTATAATATACCCTTTAAAGGATTGCCACACGTGAATTGTTACAATTGGTCTACTTTTAGATTCCTTCTCCCAGTCCTAAACTACATACTTTCTCCACCTAAATTTCAATTTGCCTATGACGGGAATCGAACCCGTAACCTGTCACTTACATATCCACCATCTTACCAACTAAGCTAAACCTCATTTTTTTAGTCGACTTTTAGATGATATAAACATTTATAAATTTAAGCAATCTTATTTATTAATTAATAGGGTATTAACGTATTATATGTTTAAACAATGTACTACTGAAATATACATTTCCAGTCTCTGGGTTATCTTTTTATATATATGTCAAAACTAAACCAAACCAAAACTGAAAATCTCATAAATCAAAACCGAAAACCGAATTGTATGGAACCCGGTTCTTGTTCGGTTCTCCGATTTTATTTTCTTTCTACTGATCTTTACATTAAAAAAACAATATTGAATCGGCCATAAATGAACCGAGAATGAAGATTCCATAAAACCAAAACAAAAAACATATGGGTTTGGTTCCAATTTAGTTTGGTACCATTCTGACACGGGTCTTTTGTTTCACGGTTTGGTTTCAAGGTACTATTAAAATATCTAAGCATTAAAAGTGGTCACACAAATAAAAGTATGAGTAAATTACGTAAATGGTCCTTGTGGTACTTACAAATTTCATTTCTATCGCAAAGTAATTACATAGATTGTTCCTGAAAACGAAATTTTTTATAATATATTGGTCCCTCAATCTAACTTCAGTTAACTTTGTGGGTATAGTTGTCTTATTCTCTTCATAGGAACCAATTATGAGGTTTTAATAAACTTTTAATTTATATTTAGTATTTAATTTGTATTTCAATAAAAGGAAATTTATGCAAGAGTTAAAATAAGCAATTAAAATAAAAAGAACAACCCAGCAATTCTTTATCAAAATAGCCACCTCATTGATTTCACTTATCCTCCCACATCTCTCCTTAGTTGTTTTGCCTACGTCGTCGTTGCCCTTCGCCTGCGTCGCTGTCACCCTTCTCTACTTGAGTTATTTTTGGGTTCGTTCTCCGAAGATTTGGTTGTGTGCCTCCGATGAGATCTCTTGTTAGCGTTATGGCTGCTATGATGATGGTACGGAGAAGAAAGAGAAAGAGAGATAAAGAAAGATGTTGGGACGTGGGAAAGAAAGAAAAACGTTAGGTTATGGCTGCTTTGAACTCTTGCCCCCTCCATCTTCTTCGCCAACAGTTAGAACGGAGCTGTGTCACTGAAAAATACTCGAAACCACGATGTTTCACTGTTGTTCCCTCAGTCTCGTCTTATCCCGTGTTCTAGATTAGGGTTTCGATGTTTCACTCGTCCTACATTCAAACTTCGAGATTTAGGTCTTGAATACTTTTCAAAGAGAATTGAACGCTTTAAAGCTTCAAACAGTTTACGCTGCCCTGACATCGATTGGTTAGAAATTGATATATGGTTTGGAGATTCAATTTAGGGTTCATCGGGTACAAACTCGATTGGGTTTGTATGTATCATTAGTGTTCATCATTTGTTTCGTGTAACAATTTTTCATATGGATAAAACTTTTCACTTTAGTTTCATCTGGATTGTAATTGATTTAGTATATATATGTACTTGTTTACTTTCGATTCATTTCTAGTTCATCTAGTAGGGATTCGATTGGGTTTATATGTATCACTTATTGTTCATCAATCTTAGGTCTGTCTCTGTCTCTGTGTGTGTGTGTGTGTGTCACAAGACTAACCCAAACAAAATACTATGATATGCTACCATAACAATCATCAACTAACCATTGATCAATGTTGGGATTGAATCCTCAAAACCAGCAATTATCGGAGAGCATCAATGAAGTTTTGGTATAGTGAACTCCAATGCCATGTGATTGTCGACGAATTTTAAACAATTGAGACTTTGTTAGAAAGGATGATCAATGACAAGCACCATCAAAAACAATAGGGATTGCAAGAAAATCAATCGTGAAAACCAAACACTAAATAAAGGACAGTGGAAAAGGATGGTTTTTGGGGACTATATCAATTTTAATAATTATTGAAAGAAAACCAAAAGGACAAGATATGGACCATTTTAATAATCTCATCCTATGTATCCAATCCCTAACTCGTTCCGAGCTCTGTTTACCTAATATTTAATCTTATAAACATTTTTACATTATATAAAAACTTAATTATTTCAAGAAAATCTTAAAATCAACCGTGAAAACCAAACACTAAATAAAGGACATTGGACAATGGATGGACCATTTTAATGATCCTCATCCTATGTATCCAATTATCAACCCGTCGCACTATTTACCTAATATATAATGTTATAAACATTTTACATTATATAAAAACTTAATTAACTCTATATTCTAAGGAACGTTTGGCTCATTGATAATTTTATAGGATTTGTATTTTATCAAAACATTTGTATTTTCTAGTACAGCCACAAGCCTGCCTAACGTTATCACCAC
Source organism: Centrapalus pauciflorus (assembly GCA_020465985.1). Taxonomy (NCBI): domain Eukaryota; kingdom Viridiplantae; phylum Streptophyta; class Magnoliopsida; order Asterales; family Asteraceae; genus Centrapalus; species Centrapalus pauciflorus. Next base: position 46,710 of record JAANYP010006127.1, read on the forward strand.
ACCAAGGCTTAATATGGCGCAGCGACAAAGCTGTCAACGCCTTCAAAACCAAAACAAAAACAAAACAAAAAACATATGGGTTTGGTTCCAATTTAGTTTGCTTACGATTTTGACACGGGTCTTTAGTTTCACGGTTGGGTTTCAAGGTACTATTGAAATATCTAAGCACTAAAGGGGTCACACAAATAAAAGTATGAGTAAATTACATTAATGGTCCATGTGGTATCACATAACTTACAATTTCATTTCTGTCGCAAAATAATTATATAGATTGTCCCTGAAAACGAATTTTTTATAACATATTGGTCCCTCAATCTAACTTTCAGTTAACTTAGGGGTTCACTTTATGGGTATAATTGTCTTATTCTCGTCACAGGAACCGATTATGAGGTTTTAATAAACTTTTAATTTATATTTAATATTTAATTTGTATTTCAATGAAAGGAAACTTATGCGAGAGTTAAAATAAGCAATTAAAATAAAAGAACAACCCAACAATTCTTTATCAAAATAGCCAACTCATTGATTCCACTCATCCCCCCACCCCTCTCCTCAACTTGTTTGCCTACGTCGTCGTTGCCCTCTGCCTGCATCTCGATCACCCTTCTCTACTTGATTTAGTTTTGGGTTCATTCTCTGAAGATTTGGTTGTGTGCCTCCAAAGAGATCTCTCGTTAGCATTATGGCTGCTATGTACGAAGAAGAAATAGAAAGAGAGACAAAGAGAGATGTTGGGACGTGGGAAAGAAAAAAAAGTTAGGGTTATGGCTGCTTTGAACTCTTGATCCCTCCACCTTCTTCACCAACAGTTTGAACGGAGATGTGTCACTGACAAATACTCGAAACCACGATGTTTCACTGTTTTTCCCTCAGTCTCGTCTTATCGCGCGTTACAGATTAGGGTTTCGATGTTTCACTCGTCCCACATTCAAACTTCAAGATTTAGGTCTTGAATAGGGATGGCAAAAACCCCCGAACCCGATGGGGAAACCCGAAACCCGAACTTTTCGGGGCGAGTTTGGGGATCTTATCGGGGATTTTATCGGGTACGGGTTGGGGATGGGGGGACCAATCCCCGCCCCGTCCCGCCCCGCCCCGATAGTATTTATAATATTTTTCATATATATATATATATATATATATATATATATATATATATATATATATATATATATATATATATATATATATATATATATATATATATATATATATATATATATATATATATATAGACACACACATAGATATACCTTCTTTCATTAATTATGTTATAAATATATAATAATCTATCATTAATATCTATGTAATTTTGTTTGTTAATGTAATTGTATCGTTATCAGGCCCGGTTCTTGGGCTGTGCAATGTGATCAAATGCACAGCGCCCAATTATCTTGAGGGCCTCCAAATTTATATGTAGTCCACTAGTTCATATGCTAAATACAGTCTGGTCCAATAGAATTGACCCAGGTGATCAATTTTTGAGTTCTTTGACTATTGTTGTGTTTTACTTTAATTTTGTTACACTTTAATTTATATTCAATTGTCAAAATAGAATTGACTTAAATATAGTTTTCTAATAAATATGACTAAAGCACATAAATATAAATGATGATCATGCTAATTTTGACAAAATGAAGGTAGATATCGATAATCTTGATATTATATTTAGTCAGACAAGTTGAGGGATAGTTTTAGGGTGTGTTACGAAGATAATTCTATTAATTGTATTCTCAGATACAAAATTCCTAAATGGGATCCTACGTTATCGTATACTACTATTTTATTAAATAATCAGAAGTATTATGATATAAAACGGTTTTTATATTCAAATTATTTCTAAACTTGTGTATATAATTTTACGTGTTCGGGGGGACTATTTTATTATATGGCACAGGGCCACCAAAATCCACGGGACGGGCCTGATCGTTATTCTTTATCTACGATAATGCAAGTGTGTTGTTATTTAGTTTTATTTTGTTATGTTTCATATAAATTTTTATCTTTTATTGTTAAAAAGATATATGATATCGTTAGAAAGTTTATCGATTTTAATTTTTCAGACGGGTTTTAGGTTCGGGTTTATATATGTAAACGGAAAACGAAAGACACTAACGAGTAATTGAGTCTTTGGGTACCCATTGGGGACCCGAAACCCGTGGGGACCCGATGAGGATCCCCGATAAGAAACCCGATGTGAATGGGGTGGGGACGGGGGGACTAATCCCCGCCCCGAACTCGCCCCGTTGCCATTCCTATCTTGAATACTTTTCAAAGAGAAATCGAACGCTTTAGGGCTTCGATCAGTTCACACTGCCCTCACATCGAATGGTTAGAAATTGATATATATGGTTCGGAAATTCAATTTAGGCTTTATCGGGTACGAACTCGATTGTGTTTGTATGTATCATTTAGTGTTCATCATTAATTGGTTTTGTGTAACAATCATCAACTAACCATTGATCAATGTTGGGATTGAATTCTTAAAACCAGCAATTAAGTTGTTGTCTTGGAAGAGCATCAATGCTAGGTTTGGTATAGTGAACTCCAATGCCATGTGAGAAAATTGTTGATGAATTTTAAACAATTGAGACTTTGTTAGAAAGGATGATCGAAAGATGACGAGTACCATCAAAAACATTAGGGATGACAAGAAAAGCTTAAAATCAATCGTGAAAACCAAACACGAAATTAAGGATTGGACAAGGATGGTTTTTGGGGACAATATCAATTTTAATAATATTGGAAGAAAATCGAAAGGACAATGTTGGACCATTTTAATGATCCTCATCCTATGTATCCAATTCCTAACCCAATGCGAGCTCTATTTACCTAATATATAGTCGCGTTTGGTTCGCAGATTTTTTTCTTTGAGATTTGCATTTTGTCAAAGGATTTGCATTGTGCAGCATTTGCATTTGTCAGGATTTTGTCAAAGAATTTGCATTATCTTATAAAAAAAATTTGCTAATATGAAGAATGCAAGGTAACTGGGATTTAAAATCCTAGGGGGGAGGTTGGGTTTTTAAATAACAAAGAAGGAATGGATTTAAGAAATTCTGATATTTTAAATCCTTACTGAAATCTTGCGAACCAAACACTGGATTTTAAATGTGAATCCCAGGAAATCCGCGAATCAAACACTCCCTTAATTAATTCTATATTTTAAGGAACATTTGGTTCACATAATTTTTTATAAAAATTTCATTTTATCTAAACATTTGTATATTCTAGTACAGTCACAAATCTACCTAACGTTTGTTATCACCACACCAAGGCTTAAATCTAGTGCAACAACAAAGCTGTCAACGCCTTCACTTAAATCCAGCGCAGCCACAAAGCTAGGCAACGCTCTTCCCACGCCATACGCGAGATAGTTGAAATGAATTTTAAGGAGGTTGGGTTTTCACGTTACAAAGGAAGGAAGGAATTCAAAACACCCAAGATTTAAAATCTTTGATGCAATTCGCGAACCAAATTTGGGATATTAAATGTAAATTCAAAAAAGATCTTGTGAATTTCGCAAACCAAAGATGTCCTTAATTGTTATATTTTATTTTTAGATTTTCAAATATTTTGCTAGATAATAGTTACGTACAAAGAATTGTGATAATTTTTTTTCTTTTTGAATCATTTAGCATCATTGATCAAGTTTCATCTATATAACGAATATAACAAATTAATCCATTTAGTATTAATGTCGCCAATGAGATGCGGGACAACGTGAATTCATCTTCTAAACAGTATCGAGGATGGTGAATCGGTCCACTGCAACTCGAGCCAACTCCATACCACGGTGAATTATGGTGGAGTTACTGTCGAAAGGAGCTAGACGTTGCAAACATATATATGGTTGTTTGGTTTAGGGGTGTTCATGGATGGTTAATCGAAACCGAAAGTGCATTTTGAATGGTTAACCGGAGATATCGGTTCGATGATTTCGTGAACCTAAACCTAAACCGAAAAAACCGGTTAAACGATTATCGGTTAACCGGGTTTTTCGGTTCGGTTATTCGGTTAACCATTTAACCATTTTTTATTTAATAAATTGTTTTTCTAATTAAAAAAACCTCAATATTTAGTTTCTAAAAACTTCAAAAGTCCAATATAATAAATGCGATGAATAAGACTACAAATTATCTATAAAACATCTTTAAATGATTGAACAAAATCTTTGATAATCTAATAGAAACAAAAAAAAATTATAATATTTCATAAATTAGTCGTTTTTTTTTTTTTTTGTTTTGGATTTGAAAATTAATGTGGACTAATAGATGAGCTAAAATTTTATATTATTGTTAAGATAAACGCTAATATTTATAGGTATAAACATTAAACTATATAAAATTAATTTTTTTTTGGTTTTTCGGTTAACCGTCCGTCACCAACATCGTGAACCTAAACCGAAACCGAAGAATTTTTCCGGTTCGGTTAACCAAACCGAAAATAATAGAAATTCAGTTCGGTTAACCTTAAAATCGGTACGGTTTTTTGATTTTTCGTATTGGTTTTTCAGTTTCGGAATATTTTAAACACCCTAGTTTGGTTTATAAATTTGGAATATAAATAATTAAATGTTGTTTTGATAACATTAAATGGAAAAGAAACCCCACCTCCAATTAGGTCCAATGCACATTTACTTTTCAGGACTGTTTCTATTGGGTCCCAATTTAATTATAGAGTTTGTCAGTTTATGAGGAATATGAGACCTAATTATGATTTGTATTGATATAATCTTTCATGTAATATATATATATATATATATATATATATATATATATATATATATATATATATATATATATATATATATATATATAGAATCAGGTTCATCAGCGTACCTATAAGATTCCAGCGTACCCTAATGTGAATGATCATTCACATATATTTTTTTTGAATAGACATGTATAACACAACATTATAAGACTTTTTTTCAAAAGGAGTAACATCATAAATTTTGTGAATGGTAAAAAAAGATCATGTGAATGATCATTCACACCATTCACATAGTGTGAAATGACCATTCACATGGATGACCATTCACATAAATATGCATTGAGCATTCACATAATTTTTTAAGGACACAGAAAGTGTGAATCCATGTGAAATTCATATATCATGTGTATAACATTAAATTAAACATGGTTTTGTGAAAAAAAAGTTTTAAAAAAGTTTTTTAAGGTCGGTACCTTCGGGTGCACTTGATTTCGAGAGGTACTTATTTGAACCTGAATCTATATATATATATATATATATATATATATATATATATATATATATATATATATATATATATATATATATATATATATATATATATATATATATATATATATATATATATAGGATTAGGTTCACATGAAAACCCCTATATTTCGTGAGAACGTGAGAACCACTCTAAAATTTGTGCATCCACTGTATAAAATTATGCATTTGATACTAAAATTAAATGTTTTTGATAAATTTATGCATTTCATGTAATAAATTACGCATCTCATGCTATAATTTATCCATTTTATGTACGAATTGTGCATTTAAGAAAATTTGTGCATTTGATGTTCAAATTTGTGCATTTAGTTTATAATTCAATGAATGTAATTTTTTAATGTAATTTTAGTGTTAGATTATGATATTTATTGATATTTAAGACTAGTAATGATTTTAAGTAAAACTTTTAATTTTAAAATTTGTGCATTTGATGTACAAATTTGTGCATTTTGGAGTGGTTCTCACGTTCTCACGGTAATAAGGGTTCTTACCGGAACCCAACCCTCTATATATATATATATATATATATATATATATATATATATATATATATATATATATATATATATATATATATATATATATATATATATATATGGGTTCAAATGAGTACCACTAGTTTTGCGGAGTACCGGAGGTACCTCGCTTAAAATCATTTTTTTTTAAATTTTTTTCATAATCATGTTTAAATTAATAATATAAGACTACTTGCAAAAAATCACACATAAACACACACTAGAACTATGTGAAATGTGTGTGTTCACATGAACTGTACTGTTGTGAACGTGTGTTCACAACTAAGCATGTTCACATGAATTTTTTCACGTTCACAATACTTTTAAGACGATAGAAAGTGTAAATGTATATAATTTTTTACGAATAGCCTTATGTTATTTGTATCTAAATGAATATGAAAAAAAATTCAAAAAAAACTTTTTTGCGAAGCAAGTTCACATCTGAAACCCGTGTGTTCACAGGTACTCGTGGTACTCTGCATTTTTTAGGTACACACACGTTCAAGATCTATGGAAAACCATTTTTGACTGGAGAACTGGAAAACTATTTAAATGTACATGTTCATTACGATAAAATGTTAAATTTAATGCACAATACAATATAGATATGTTCAAATGTGCATTATTATTGACTAGTATACATCATTTACATGTTTATTAAGATAAAATGTTCAATTTCATGCAAAATAACAATATGCACTTGTTCAAATGTGCAATATGCATGAACATGTGTATATTACGCATTTTTGCTTGAAATTAAACATTTTGTCTTAATGAACATGTAAATTATATGAATTAGTTAATCATAATGCAATTTTGAACATATGTATATTATAATTTTACATGAAGTTTAACATTTTATCATATGAACATGTACATTTGATATGGTTTTCCTGTACTACAGTCTAATATAGTTTTCCATGGATCTCGACCATATATATATATATATATATATATATATATATATATGTGTGTGTGTGTGTGTGTGTGTGTGTGTGTGTGTATATATAGGTGGGTTCAATGGAGAACCTCCATGCATCGAAGAACCTTGAAGAACCTCCATGCACCACCACAAATGCATCACAATTCCCCCGTAATGCATCATTATTTCCACGTGATGCATCAAATTCTCGAGTGATGCATCAATATTTACATTATTTCCACTTGATGTATCAAATTCCCGCGTGATGCATCGATTTCAACGTGATGCATTTCAGTTTTTCTAGCGATGCATTGTGGTTCTCCAAGGTTCTTCGATGCATAAGGTTCTTCATTGAACCCACCCCTATATATATATATATATATATATATATATATATATATATATATATATATATATATATATATATATATATATATATATATATAGTGTCGGAATCAATGGAGTACCATGTTAGACTAAAGAAATGGAGTACACCCATGTTTGGTTATAAATAAAAAAAAGGTAATAGTCAATTAGGTTATCTTAATTAAAAGATGACAACTAATGAATTAATAAATCTCTTAATTATAGAGATTTACTTTCATAACAATATCTTTAATAAATTTCAAAATGGGTTTTAGCGAACATGTTCAATCGGATTCGACAATTGGTTTTACTGAACATGTTCAATCGAATTCGACAATGGATTTTAGTGAACATGTTCAACTGGATGTGTCAAATAAATGTATTTATTATTTTAATCAAACTGTTCGCGAAGGTTCAATTTTATATACACGTTATTGAATATGTGCAATCGGGGTTTATTGTCGTTTTGGTCGTTATTAACCATTTTAGTGATAAACCAATATTGACGGTATTGAACATGTTCAATCGTGGTTTATGATGTGTATAGTCGATGAATTCCATTTTGGCGATAAAACAAAATTTATGGTGTGTCATCATTGCACATTTTTAGTTGGGGGTAAAGTATGATACTAACTAAAATGAAGTTTTTTTTATGGGATACACAGAATCTTCGTATCTAATTTAAAATTTTCAATATCAATTTTACCCCCAACACTAATTAGTGTGGAAAACAATTTTAAACAAAATTTATATTTTATATGATGATTTTAATGATAAATGATTGGCTATAAATGGTTCTCCGGTACCCCATTGATCTTGAACCTATACACACACATTTGAATCTATATATATATATATATATATATATATATATATATGTGTGTGTGTGTGTGTGTGTGTGTGTGTGTGTGTGTGTGTATAAGATCAATGGAGTACCATTAAATGAACATATTCAATCTTTAATTTCATGCAAAATTGCAATATACACATGTTCAAATGTACATTATTATTAACTAGTTCACATTATTTACATGTTTATTTTGATAATATTTTCTATTTCACGCAAAATAACAATATGTACATGTTCAAAGGTACAATATGTATGAATATGTGCATATTGCATTAAATTAAAATGTTTAAACATTTAATTGTGACAGAAGCAACTATAATAAAATCTATTATTGAAGATCTTTGGCCAACGTTTGCGAAATTTTTGACCTTTTTGATTAATTGTGACATCCTCACTAAGTATGATGAACAAAAGACTTTTTTTTTTCGTTTCTGAATATGTTTCCTCACCAAGCATGATGAGCAGAAGTTTGGGTTGAAGACAATGAAGCAAAAATAAATGCAATAAAGGGTAGTGGTCTGTGAGAAGAAAGAGGGAGACGGAAAGGAGTTTAGGGATTAGAGAAGGCACGTAAGGCAACGACGACAGAGGAATATTAGGAAAGTTGAGAAAGAGTTTAGGTTTTAGAGAAGGCAATAGAGGAACCACGGAAACAAAGATTGGAGATCAAAGCAAGAGAAAATGGAGGTTGGTTGACAAAGGATCTGCCAACGCCTATTGGGGTTTCGACAATGTCGATACCAGTGGCTGCTAGGGTTCTGACGAGATTCAAAGTACCATAGCTCTGATACCATGTTTGACGAATAAATTGTGATGTCTTTCTCATTACATGATCAGAGAATAAATAAACAACTAAGAGAATACTAGATAATCACAAATATTAAGATAAATCTTATCCTATTAAACAAAGATAAACATAATATCGCTAACTAATATTTCTTAATAATAAAATGATGACTAATGTTAAAAAGTCTTAGTTCTAACCAAATATCTATAGTCATTATTAAACCAGAGTTTGTTCTTCCTTCATCGAATAAGACATGTGTGATATTAGTGTTTTCGAGCACTTTCCAAAACGTCATCATTGTGTTAATTGTGAATGGTTGTTCTGAAACATTTGGTATGCGACATCTTTTGAATAACACTTGAACACGTCAACCGGTTATAACCTATAACACATTAAAAAAAGAAGTTAACAGTTTGAAGTTTTTTCAAGACAAAGAAAATGATAAATGAGTTGATAAAAAAGTTCACACAAAGTTTAGGTTTTTTACATAAAAATCTTTTATAAAAGGTTGGAAGAAAGAGGGAGAAGAACAATTAGACCAACACATAAAAAGGCTCCACAAATATCAAATGAATTAAAGAAGACAGTGATATGAATGACACCAATTAATATTGATTACTACCAAGTGGGTCAAAATTTGAATATGCACTTGTACTTCTTAAGTACTCCTTTTCTTTTGAAAAGAGATTTAAAGTATTTTTTATTAAGATTTATTTAAAAGAATATTTAATAAAACTCTGAACACCAAAGAATTCTATTAGAATATTATTCTAAAATAGAAATATGCTTGTGTAATATAGATATGTATAATATTATCTGATACATCATATCTTAAATAAGAAAAAAAAAATCTAAAGCATTAAAATACTAGATCAATTGATGAGATGCAACAATAAAAGATAATGTTTCTTTTAAAAAAATTACATTTAGAAACTGAAAATTTCCAAAATTTTCATTTCGCTTTTTAAAAAAAAAACTTGTTTACTTAATAACAATTGCTTAAATTTTCATTTCACTTTTTAAAATATCACTTTTTATATTTTTTTCTTATTTTTCTATTATCTACACTATATTTACTCTATATACTTTCTTTCTCTCTTATACTTTTCTATCACCTATCCTATTTTTTATTTTATAATCACCTATCTCATTTACTTAAAACTAAAAATTTATCATCTAAACAAGTTTTCAGTTTTTATGGAAACCCTTGTTTTATTCTTTTAAACTATAAACTGAAAACTAAAAATGAAAACTGACTAGTTTTCGTTACTAAACACAACCTGTCAGGGTTTTAAAAAGTTGGTGATTGTTTTAGGAGAAAACCAATAAAAGAACAATTAAACGATTTTGAAAACGGTGATGATTATTCATGAACATATCATTATGCAATTTGTATCGTTCCTATTTTATTGGATGTCTGAAGGGACACAAATCAATATGCAATTCGATAGGTAAAATTATTGAATTGAAACAAAAAAAAACCCATGTTATAATATTGAACCAATACAAATTTATAGTATCCGTTTGATTTGATAAGTGTTAAATTGCTATAATATAAAATATTCAATTGATTTGATAAAGTGTGAATTGATTCAAAAAAAATACCAAAATGAATCCAAGTGTGATACAGTTAAGTTGTACAATAAATCGACTTGCTAAGAGATGAATTGATACTTTAAATAGAGTCAATACATTACTCAATTGATTCGATAAATGGTATAAAGATACATTGTATAGATTCAAGAGAAGTGTTTTGAAATCGATAAATTTAAATTGTTTTTGTTATTTCAATATTTTGATCGTTACTACCATAGTTATCGTTGGTTATATCTTTGTGACGATACGAATGACTTGGTTTGTATTTTAAGTTTTATAAAATGACAATATAGTCCTTACATGCCTTGTTAGATTGAACACATGTCAAACTAAAAATTATTCTTACTTTGTCTTATAAAAAAACATTAACATTTGAATTGAACTCTAAATATTAAATATATCTAATATTGAACTCAATAAAAATCTGCACATTATCTTTGTAGTAACATATTTTACATAAATTTATTTTTTATTTTTAATTTATATGTTCAATATATTTTATATAATACAGTGTAACGTGTGTGTACGCAAAAAAAAAAAAAAGAAAAAAAAAACCATAATAAGTAAGAGAATATATATAATTAAGGCCATCCTTTATGAAATATAGGTGAAGAAAAGAAAGCTTTTATTAAAAAGATACTGAAAATATATTACCATTTAAGATTAATGAAAATAAACCCCATCAATAATGGGCTTTTCTGCATGCCATGGTGTCAGATTCAGCACTTGTGGGCTGTAGGCCCATACACCAATTTTTAGCATTTTTTTTTTAAAATCAAATTCATAATAGAAGACTTTAATAAATTTATGATGAACGTTAAAACACTTTATTATAAATGTAATATTTCACCATGTTTATGCATATGTATATATTACATATAAAATTATGTAGGTTAAAAAATTAACATATTTATAATAGTAATATTTTGTTTAACAATAAAATTAACTACATTATTCTCCTTATTAGGAATATATGAAAGTTTATAAGATATCATCACAATATTGCTTTTTGTTTGCACACCGATCACCAGAATAGCCAGGAAAGACGTCAAATCTACAAAACAACTAGATCTCGTTAATGGCAACGCAGGAAGGTGGTTCATGCGAGACCACTCTGATGCCTAAGTCAGTTCAATGGGGAGGAAGATTCGAGGGAGAAAGTTTAAGCGTTTTTGTATGTATATTAGAGTTCTATCCAAAAAACCTCTCTTATTTTATATTTACGCTCCTCTTTTGTGGTGTGATAAGCAGGATTGCTTTTTGCTTGGGTTATTGCTCCCTTTTTCCTTTTTCCCTTTTCCCGCTTACCTCGTTTTGTCTGTTTGGACTTTATAGACGACTTTCCAAACTGGAGTAAGTTTTTTTTTCTCATTTCTTTTTTGACTGCAGACATTCCTCAAACTTACGCCAGTCTGTCCTATCTTTTTCTTGCCAAAACTGCTTCTTTGTCTTTTGTGACTAATATTTTCAGGTTTTAGAAAGTGACCTGTATAATTACTTTTCTACGCGATGCGTTGGCAATTTACTTCACTTTGTATTAAAAAATTTAAACAAGGCTTTTTATAAACCCCTAGGTGCCGTTTGGTTTAAAGGATTTAACAACTCATTTAGAAATTGGATTTAGAAATCCTCTCATGTCATATTTGGATAATGATTTAGCTTTATTTAGCATTTCATATTCTCCATTTCTCATCTTTTCATAATCCACTCCTCTCCTTAATTATTTTAAAATCCTATCATTTTATAATCCATCATTTTAAATTCATGCAATCCAAACGACACCTAAATATGAATTAGATTCCAAATTAAAACCATCATCATCATTCTAAAAGTTGGTAAGAACGAACACACATCGTAAACCACTTTTACCAATCTCGATAATATATTAGATTTCAAAATTTTAATCAAATTATTTGATTAAAGTAATTATTTGAAATCACAATTTATTATAACACAAACGTTTGGCAATCTACTATATTCTTAGGCATTACATTTAGTCACAAAGAAATTAGGTGTATTTTTTTTTCCAGATTATATCAAAGATTAAAATCATGTAAATATATAATATATAAATCAAAACATACTAACATTCAAAACAAGGTTGTCAAGATCGAGATCTTACCTAGGATCGTTTTTGTCATTGAAAGATCGGGATCGTAGGATCGGATCGGGATCGTAAGATCCTACCGAAATTAAATATTATATATCACAATATTGTATCATAAACAAAATAGAGTCATTTCCTACTCATTCTTTCAAGGCGCGTATATAGTGCCCCTTTTGATGAAACAATAATCACAGTCATGAACAGTACTATATTGGTACCTTGGATTCAAAAAATATGTGGCTAGATGGAGGGCCTAACGATCCTACGATCTTACTAACGATCCTACGAAAACAAACCGTACGTAGGATCGAATTGTCGTACGATCGTACTAACGATCCAACGATCTTGCTTACGATCCTACCCAAAAATCGATCCTACTAGCGATCCTGATCGAAATCCACTTGTAGGATCGTACTTTAAATCACGATTTTGATAACCTTGATTCAAAATTATACTAAAAACTTAAAAAATAATTAGCGAAAAAATTAAAGGATACTCTATACATTGAGTATTAAAATTCAGATTTTAAGTTATCTTTCTCAACTATAAAATTTCAGATTTGATTATTGGTTTAGATATTTTCATATATATATATTTATTACTCTATTAAAATCTGATCGATATGCAATTTAAGTAGCAAAACCTTGAATGGAAACAATACAATTATTTAAAAATTCTTGATCAGGGATGAAAACGTCTAATCAAATATTTACGATTATATAGCATCATAGTTTCTTGCTCATTTGTGATTTTCCCGAAAATCTCTTAATTAATTCAAAAAATTATATATATTATATTCAAAAATGTCAGAAGTGGGATTTGAACCCACGCCCTCTCACGAAGACCAGAACTTGAGTCTGGCGCCTTAGACCACTCGGCCATCCTGACATCTTTTGTTTTAACAATGCATAATAAACCCTTTGTACTAAATCGCATGCCTTCAGTATTCAGCCAACTTACTTTAGCCATCCAACAATTTCAAGTCACCCGTTGCGCTAATTCAGAAACACCTATTCAACATTAAAAAAAAAAAATGAAATTTTTGGTATTGTGAGATTGAACTATTACACAAATTACGCGTTAAACCTCGTTGATTCGCCACTCGGTCGTCATCAAGAAGTATGAACAACACGCAAACGTTTTATTTCTTTTTAAAAGTACGAAAACCTTAAACATTTGCATATACAATCCACATACATACAGTTGGCTAGTGTTGTCGTGGCGAGCCTACCTCAGGGTCGCGGCGCTTCGTCTTCTTTATGCGTTGAAGCTCTCCATAGAAGTAGGAAACGAAGCCCCATAGAGATAACGCAAGAGAAAGTCCTTTTTCGACTTGAAACCTTTCGTGGAAGAAGAGAACAGCTAAAGACTCCGTAACAGGAAGCAGCGTAGCGATTATTATTCCAGACAACAACGACGAGCCACTGAAAATGACTCCGATTGCTCCCAAGAAAAAGAATTGCCAAAGAAGTGCATTCACCGTCAGAACCACGAAATACATTGTTTCCCCAAGCTTGAACTCGCTCGCCTCATGATGAATTGCCTAAACAAGACGGGTGAATTAGGAATGATTATTCAATCAACACATTTGGTTTGCTGGATTTCAAAAGATTTCACACGATTTGGAATTCTTGGTAATTTTATGATAGGGATAATTGCACAAAAAACCGCTAACTTGTCAGTTTTTTGTGATTAAAACCCCAAACCATTTTTCGTTGCATAGAAAACCCCGAACTAACTAAAAATCAGTAAATCAAGGTTTTATCAATGGGTAACCGGTTGAAAGCGGTTATTAATCCTACGTGGACCGGTAAACAACGTACGTGGAATAAATTTTAATTGTTTAAACCAGTTGCCAAGTATTATACATTATTTAAACCCCCGTTGCTGATGTAATCCCGTTTAAAAATTACAATTAAAAATTATCAACAGGGGTTTAAATGATGTGTAATACTTGGCAACCGGTTTCAACAATTAAAATTTATTCCACGTATTTTATTTACCGGTCCATGTAGGATTAATAACCAATTTCAACCGGTTATCCATTGAAAAAACCTTGATTTATTGATTCTTAGTTAGTTTGTGATTTTTTATGCAACGAAAAATGGTTTGTGATTTTAATCACAAAAAACTGACAATGTTTGGGGGGTATTTACGCAATTATCCCTTTATGAAATCATAAGTTCACAGGATTTGAAATCCGAGTTTGTAGGATTTTTAAATTCACACAGACAAAAGTTTGCAAATCCTTCATAACACTTTTAAGTCATAAAATCCTACAAAACCCAAATTCTATATAAAAAATCTTTTCAAATCCATCAAACCAAACGACACTTTAGATCAGAGATATTATGTGGTCGAGATCGATCGATCTACCTTGAAATCATGGTTGATCAGCATGCCGATGGTACAAAAGGCGGTTGCAAAGAACATGATAATCATCTGCATTTCCATGACCAAAGAATACGTAACGCGTTGCTTTGCTTTCTTGAAAGTTAACTCAATCGATGGCAATATGAATCCATACAAAGCAGAAGCTCCAAGAGTCATGAAAAACCCTTCGTAATACTTTAAGCTCGATTCGTTATCAGGACGATCAGTGCTGGAATGAAGCGCAAGAACCACAGCACCAATAGACAGCAAAAACACAGAATTAACTGTGAAAGCAGAGAACTTTTGTTTGACTAAAAGAAACGCGAATCCAGCAGTGAACGCCAACTGCGTAGCTATTATCAAAGCAGATGTGGAAACCGGGAGACGAGAAACACCATAAGCGGCAAGATAATCGTCTAAACCTGTCAAAACTCCAAGAACAGCACAAGGGATGAAAAGAGATGGTTTCAAAGAGAAAATCTTTTTAGTTTCTTCTTCTCTTCCATTTCTTTTTCGGTATACAAAGGAAAAGATTATCGGAATGATCAGAAACGGCCAGCCGGCTGTTTGTAGCCAGCTTGATACCCAAACCCGTTTTCCGCCTTTAACAAAGTAAAGGCGTTGAACCAACGGGCCACCGCAGTTTCCTAAGCCGAGCATTATACAGTTCAAAACAAGCAGCGTCTTTTTCGTGGTTTTGTTCATCTTCTCGTCATCCTTTTCTGCTTGCTCACTGCTCGTAACTCGTTCGTCCATCCTCACGAATCTCGCAATCAAGTCTTGTAAAAAGATTACGATTTTACGACGTTAAAATTAAAGACACCACCTTCATGAATCTTAATAAAAACACCACAGTACTCAAGAACAGGTTTATATTAATTTTGACCATTAAATTAAACAATTAAACTTTATTTTTATCCATTTGTAACCATTCAGCTTTCATTATTTAAACAATATTAGTCGCAGGTTCAAAATTTATGTCATTTTAAACATTAAACTATCCAAAATATCTATTTTAACTATTAAAAATTATCCATTTTAATCATTTAGCCACTAAACTATATTAAAACGAAAAGCTTAGAAAGTTTAATCATAAATGATAGGGTTAAGATCATAACCATCTCATTTAACCACTAAAGTATTTTTTTTACACATTTAGCCATTAAACTTGTTTTTATGTACACATTTAGCCACTAAACTATTTTTTTCATATTTAACCATTGAAAATTATACAAAGTTTAATCATAAACAATTGGGTTAACATGACCATCCAACTTTCAGATTTGTCTCGTTTAACCATTAAAGATTTTTTTTTTATACACATTTAGCCATTAAATTTGTTTTACGTACACATTTAAGCACTAAACTATTTTTATCCATATTTAACCATTGAAAATTATACATATTTGGCTACTAAACCATCATATATTATAGACCACAATAAACTATTATATTTTATACACATTTAGTCATTAAACTATCTTATCATGTACACAGTCCATTAATTTTAATCATTTTCTCAAAATAAAACACTAAACAAAAGTTTTAATGGCTAAATATATAAAAAAATAGTTTAATAGCTAAAAAAGTCAACAATTACACCATTTCTCACACCAGGAAAGAAGAACTCCTATAAGAGATAAAATCTCAAGATCACTGAAGAAAAAAAAGTCGATACCTTGATTAGAGTGGCAGGAATGAAATCAATCCTTGACAAATTGGGAGAATCCCAATCCCATGTTCAATTTGGAAAAAACAACACAAAATTGAAGAGATTTAGGGGAAGAAAGTAAGGTTAAAATAGGGAAAAGTGGATGGAGGAAGAAGAGGGGTTTTAGGGCAAAATAAATAGGAGAAAGTGATGATGAACTGATGAAGTCATGCAGAAAGCGGATATTTGAGAGTCGGTAGACATCCTTTCATACACGTATAAAGAAATACCGATTACTGAATGACTGATCCACATTCGATACCGGTTTCCGGCTTCCCGCCAATAATTTCTTGACAACTAAATATGAATTTTATATTATATTCAGGTTTAAATTAATACTTTTTATTTTCATAGCAACATATCGTATTTTAAAAATAATTTCCTTTATGTAGATTTATGTATATCAATATTAACAAATTTATAGTTACCGAAACTATCATAATATTTAAATGTAGAAAAATATTTAAAAAAAAAAAAAACAATTATGTGAATGATAATATCATTTTGTTTAGAGTAAATTACAAAAATGGTCCCTGTGGTTTGTCTGAAATTATGGAATTGGTCCCTTAACTTTTAAAGTTGCATAAACAGTCCCTCAAACTACGATTTGCTTTCAAAAATGATCCCTCTCAGTTAGATGAGTGTTAACTTTTTAGAAATGACAAATTTACCCTTTTCATTGCTACAATTTGATCCTTCTGGTTTGCAAATCATTTCAATAAAGGTCCCTACATTTTTTTAGATTTTATTTATTTTCTTTATATATTAACTAACTTTTATGTTTTAAGCAACCTTTTATTTAATGTGTTTAAGACATCTAAATTTCTTTTCTACTAATTTTGATTTGAAAATTTCTATTTTAGTTATATACATATTAATATATAATAAAATTTAAACCGTTCAGTTTTTTCATGTTTGGTTTTAAGGTTTTCAGATTTGGATTATCAGTTTTTTGGTTTTTTACATGCTCGCTTTTTGGGCTAAAATCCTAGAAATCTTAAAAACCTATTTTTTATGATAAAAAAATTGTGCTTACTTTAATAAAATAAAATAACTCAAGAATAGAGCTCTATGTGTACGTATTCTGCTTCCTAACAAATCATGAAATCATTTAGATTAAACCTATAACTTCTCATTAATTCATCAACATCTTCATTTCTTGTTAAAGTCAAGTTACAAATCTTAGCAATTTCAAAATTTTAGTTTGAACTCTTAACAATTCAAGGTAAGCTTGAAGTTTATTCAAGAATCTAGGGTTCATACCCAAATGAGTTTTGAATTTTTTAGGAATCACCATAATAGTAAAAGAATTAACTATTATAGACTTAACTCTATTTGAAATCGAGTTATTTACCGTATAACAACACATATACTACAGAAGAGAAATTATAGCAAAGCAAAATATGGAGAGTGAGAGACAGACGATGTGGTGGTGGCGTCATGGGCAGTGGTACATTTTAACACCCTTGTTAGTATAAGATAAAAACTTGTATTTAAAATTTTAATTTAATTTTAAAAACCTATCCAGTTTGGTTTCCTGGTTTTTCTGGTTTTTTTTTTTTCATTTTCTTCTTTTTTCGATTCGGTTTTTGCTCAACTTGGCAAACAATATAAATTAGAAAATGACAAACCAATCGTATAAATAAGAAAATGACAAACCAATTGGATTTTCAATTTTCCGAATGAAAAGAACGACGTGTCATTACAAATTCTATAGAAAACCTATAAATCATAACATCAATGACCCAAAATATAACAAGATCAAAACCAATACACAAATCATTTGGAAATTAATCAAAATTCTAACAAAATTTAGAAAAAAACTCATCTTTTTTACGAAAATACTTAAATCATTAAAATCGATATCCAATTACAAATCTTACAAAATTTAAATAGGAAACACATTGATATTTTACATTTAACATTAATTTGTGATAAAATTGAATTTGAAACAACAACCACAACAATATAAATAATAATGATCATTAGAATAACAAATCAATATTTACAATTAAAAATTATTCGTAATATATAAAATGCACATATAAATATAAAGGATTTGTATACTTAAATTTAATAAAATTTGATTAATATATACTAAAAATCAAACGATTTATATACTTAATATTAATAAAAAATTATTACTATAATAAGTTAAAAAGTTAATAATGTTATTAAAAATGTAATGAAATAATAAAGGAAAGTTAATAATAAAATAAAAGTTATTAAATTACCATCAAGGACCATATGCGTAATTAATTACAAATATCAGGGACCAAACTCAAAAGGGTAAAAATGCCATTTTAAAAAGTTTAACGGTTGATTAACGGACGAGGGACCAAAATTGAAAGTAAACCGTTAAGTTAGGGACCATTTATGCAACTTTGAAAGTTGAGGGACCGTTTCCATAATTTTAGACAAACCACAGGGACCATTTTTGTAATTTACTCTTTTGTTTATGTGAATGATCTAATAATTCATATATGTTTTGACTATTCGTATAATTTATTTTTCGAATCTTAATGTATTAACATATGGACCTTATGATAAAAAAAATTTTATAATACTAACTTATACAAGTTTATGTAAAAAAACTTTATGTAGATGATGTAGTACATTGGATATGTTGGATATTGATATGTACACTACCGAACCTTATTATTATATTTATATATAGATATAGGTAGGGGTGAGCTCGGTATCGTACCGTACCGAACTGGTACCGATTCCGAAAATACCGAAATCGAATTATTAGTTTTGAAAGAACCGAATACCGAACCGTATAATTTTATATGGTGCCGGTTCGGTTCCGAATACCGAATTTTAGCTAATTTAAAAACCGAATACCGAACCGAATATATTAATTTGGTATCGTTCGGTACCGGTTCGGGTTCGGAAAATGGTACCCGTCGCTCACCCCTATATATAGGTGGGTTCAGTGGAAAACCAATGTGCATTAAGAAACCATAGGTGTTGGTGCATAAGCAATTTGAAATACATCAATAAGATTATTCAATGGCATTATAGGTATATTCCTTTCACATTAATTTAATAGATTTTAAAAATCAGATTTAATACTAGGATGTCCTATAATTACTCTACTTGTCGGTTTTGATGAGATTTATCAATTAAACAAAAGTGATATTTTACATTTAAAGCAGAGAGGTTTCTATTTTGACATTTTACATGTTTACCATTTTGCCCCTATGCACAAAAATGCATCGATCAGATAATGCATCCAAAACGTGATATTAATTACATCATTGTCACATTGTTCTTTTTAATGAATACATCAGATGTAATGACTGCGATTGGTAGATATTGGTTTCCTATGGTTTCTTGATGCACATTGGTTTTCCATTGAACCCACCCCTATATATATATATATACACACACACACACATATATATATATATACACACACACACGCGCATATATATATGGGTATTGGAGTTGATATTAAATGAACATGTTCAATACGATAAATGTTTAAATTAAAGCAAAATTGCAATATACACATGTTTAAATGTACATTATTGTTGACTAGTTCACATCAATACATGTTTATTATGATAAATTGTGATGTTTCATGTAAAATAGCTATATGCACATGTTCAAAGGTGAAATATGTATGAATATGTGCATATTGCACTTTTGCATAAAATTAAACGTTCAAACATTTTTAAGGTAATGAATATAAATAGATGTCCACTAGTAAATCATAATGCAACTTTGAACATATGAATATTACATTTTTGTATTAAATTTAACATTTTATCAAAAAGAACATGTTCATTTACTATGGTACTCTGGTACCTCAGTCTAATATGGTACTCTATGGGCCTCAACCATATATATATATATATATATATATATATATATATATATATATATATATATATATATATATATATATATATATATATATATATATATATATATATATATATATATATATATATATATATATATATATATATATATATATATATATATATATATATATATATATATATTATATATATATATATATTGAGGTTCTATGGGGCACCATATGCACCGGGAACCAAATGGGAACCAAAAATGCATTGCTTGTTTACAAAGGGTGCATTAAGGGCATTTTGGGAATGCTTAATAATATATTGTTAAATTATAAGATTTAATTTAATATTTATCATTTATTTAGGAAACTAAATAAAATGATAAACCACCTTTCCAAAAATTCATCCCCTTTTCTCTCTCTTTCTCTTTCTCTCAAACGTTGATGAACACGTTTAAATTTCAGAGATGCATCACGAAAGTAACACGTTTAAATGTCGAAATGCATCACGATTTTGGTGATGCATAATGATGGAACAAAGACGAGGATGAATATGGCCGAAATGCATCACGATTTTGGTGATGCATAATGATGGAACAAAGACGAGGATGAATATGGTCGAAATGCATCATGTTTGAAATTGAATTGGATGAAGATGCATCGTGTTTGAAGACGAATCCAATAAATTGGATGAAGATGCATCATGTTTGTTTAGATTCGGATAGAATATTTTCTGAATTAAAGCATCTTCCGATTTTGCCCTTCCGAGCGCGAGAAGTTATGCACCCGTGCACCCATTTTCAAGTTAATTACCCTTTTGTCACTACAATCTGAACCATTAAAATTCAAAGATCTAACGGTGCATACAGGTTCCCAAAGTGTACAATGCATACAGGTGCCCCATAGAACCTGACCCTATATATATTTATATATATATATAGGGAGATTCAATGGAAAACCACAATGCACCTGAAAACTTGTGAAAACCGCACTGCACCACCACAAATGCATCAAATTCCCCGCGTGATGCATCAAAATCCCGCGTGATGCATGATGCATCACGCGGGGAATTTGATGCATTTGTGGTGGTGCAGTGCGGTTTTCACAAGTTTTCAGGTGAATTGTGGTTTTCCATTGAACCCCACTATATATATATATATATATATATATATATATATATATATATATATATATATATATATATAGGGAGAGGTTCTTTTAAGAACCTTAAAGATGGTGAGAACATAGGAACCTTTTAGAGCCCTTGGATCGAAAGGGTATTTTTGGAATAAAAAAATATTATCTTTCTCTCTCCACCTTTTTTATTATATGAATCTCTTTTTCACTTTCTCTCTCTTACTTTTTTTTCATTTTCATATTATACATTCTTTCATTAGAATTGATTTTAATATTAAAAAAACGTTTTTTATAAAAAAAAATAAATTTTTTCTATATAAAAAATTATTTAATTGCTAAAAAATTAATGTATTCTATATAGAAATATTATATGTCTATATAGAATGTTATATAATTCTATATTTTTTTTGTAGATTAACATTACTATTCATAATCAATGTGTTTTTGATATATTTATCATGTAATCTATGTAGAATATATGATATTTGACATTTTACAAGACATTCTACGTAGATTGCATGACATTCTACGTAGATTGAATGTCATTCTACGTAGATTGAATGCCATTCTACGTAGATTGCATGTCATTCTACATAGATTGCATGACATTCTACGTATATTGTACATAAAATATGTTCATCGATACTCTACATAGAATATGACAGATTCATTTTCAATGTTTTATAATGAAGATTATTAGTAAAACATTAGATATATATGAATGTAATAGTTATTAGATGTTTTACATGACAATCTACGTAGATTACATGATAATCTACATAGAATATATGATACAAGACTACTTGTAAAAAATCACACATAATCTATGTAGAATGTTATGTTTCTTATATATTACATATATTTTTTTGTTTCTTATACATTTCTATATCTTTTTATGTAAATGTACATTAACATTCAATGTGTTGTTGGTATATTTTATCATGTGATCTATGTAGAATATATGATACTTGACATTCTACATGACATTCTATGTAGATTGAATGACATTCTACGTAGATTGCATGTCATTCTACGTAGATTGAATATCATTCTACGTAGATTGAATGTCATTCTACGTAGATTGCATGACATTCTACGTAGATTGTACATAGAATATGTTCTTCGATACTCTACGTAGATTGCATGTCATTCTACGTATATTGAATGTCATTCTAAGTAGATTGAATGTCATTCTACGTAGATTGCGTAACATTCTATGTAGAGTATCGACGAACATATTCTTTGTACAATCTACGTACATTGGACAGATTCATTTTTCATATTTTATAATTAAAATAATTTGTAAGATATTAGATTTATAATGAATGTAATAGTTATTAGATGTTTTACATGATAATATAAGTTGATTACATGACAATCTACTTAGATTACATGATAATCTACATAGAATATAATACAATACTACTTGTAAAAAATCACACATAATCTATGTAAAATGTTATGTTTCTTATATATTTAATATATTTTTATGTTTCTTATACATTTCTATATCTTTTTATGTAGATTAACATTACTATTCAATGTGTTTTTGGTATATTTTATCATGTTATAATCTACGTAGAATATATGATAA
Source organism: Centrapalus pauciflorus (assembly GCA_020465985.1). NCBI lineage: Eukaryota > Viridiplantae > Streptophyta > Magnoliopsida > Asterales > Asteraceae > Centrapalus > Centrapalus pauciflorus. Next base: position 69,756 of record JAANYP010006127.1, read on the forward strand.
TTGATATTCTACAGGACATTCTACGTATATTGCATACCATTCTACGTAGATTGCATGCTACTCTACGTAGATTGCATGCCATTCTACGTAGATTGCATGCCATTCTACGTAGATTGAATGTCATTCTACGTAGATTGAATGTCATTCTACGTAGAATGCATGACATTCTACGTAGATTGTGCATAGAATATGTTCGTTAACATATTCTATACAGAAAAAAATATTCTATATAAACATATAATATTTCTATATAATATACGTTATTTTTTTAGCAATTAAATAATTTTCTATATAGAATAAATATAATTTTTTATAAAAAACGTTTTTTTACTTTAAAAATCAATTATAATGAAAGAAAAATAAAATGAAAATGAAAAAAAGTAAGAGAGAGAAAGAGAAAAAGGAGATTTTTTTCTTCCAAAAATACCTTTTTCACACATTTTCAAGATTCCCCACTATCAAAGTTCAAAATAATTACAAACTTGCCATCCAATATATCAACCATTGATTATCATTAATCCAATGGCCATAAAAGGTTCTTAGGTTCCTACATTTTTTATGGTTCTTAGAAGAACCCTCCCCTATGTGTGTATATATGTATGTATGTATGTATATATATGTATGTATGTATATATATATCTATATATATGTATGTGTGTATATATATATATATATATATATATATATATATATATATATATATATATATATATTCCAAATCCATGAGTTTTGGAAATCCGGGGGGTGTTTGGTTCATGGATTTTCTGGGATTTGCAATTAAAATCTTGTGTTTGCTTCGCAGATTTCAATAAGTAGGTGTTTGGTTCGCGGATTTCATAGGATTCGTTGGGATTTGCATTTAAAATTCTGTGTTTGGTTCACAGATTTCAGTAAAGATTTAAAATCCGAGGATTTTATAAATCCTTTCCTTATTTGTTATTTAAAAACTCAGCCTCCCACTTAGGATTTTAAATCCTGGTTACCTTGCATTCTTCAGATTAACAACTTTTTTCTACAAGATAATGCAGATTCCTTGACAAAATCCTAACAAATGCAAATCCTGCATAATGCAAATCATTTGACAAAATGCAAATCCCAAAGAAAAAAAATCTGCAAACCAAACACCCCCTAAGGATTTAAAATCTCAGGATTTCTTAAATCTCTTACTTCTTTTTTGATATAAAAACCCAACCTCCCCCCACGATTTTAAATCCCAGTTACCTTTCATTTTTTAAATTAGCATATTATTCTTAAAAAATATTGCAGATTCTTTGACAAATCCTGACAAATGAAAATGTTGCATAATGAAAATCTTTTAACAAAATGCAAATCCGAGAGAAAAAATTCTTGCGAACTAACGCTCCCCAAGACTTATTGAATTATATGCACACATGCTGAATACAATTTGTCTTGGTTCTTTGGTTCTTCTATCTAACTTGTTCTCAATTGAACTCAAGTAACCAACCTTTACATGCATACATACATATAATTATCTCCATAACTATATAAGTAATTGAGTAAATTACAAAAATAGTCCCTGTGGTTTATATGAAATTATGGAAAAGGTCCCTCAACTTTAAAAATTGCAGATGCAGTCCCTCAAAACACTGTTTACTTGCGATTTCAGTCCTTTGACCATTAGTTGACTGTTAAATTTTTTATAATGACAATTTTACCCTTTCTATAGTTACATTGTTAGTCCCTAAGATTTCTAACTAGTTTCAATATTGGTCTTGAAATTTAGTTTTTGCTTTGTTATCTTTTTTATATATACTTATTAACTTTTATATATTAAAAAACAAAAATATTTATTTTATTTAATAAATTTAATTTGATTTATTAATTTTTAATTATTTAAATTAGTGTTTGGGTTTTACAAATGAGGTAATATTTATAAAGTTATACGAACTTTTTTAATTTCCTCGATTTAACCACTAATTTGATTTTAAACAAATCATTGACATTTTCAATTTTTTATTAATTTAATTCTTAAACTTTTTTGTACTTGTTTAGTCGCTCATTTTTGGCTGGCGGTTAGATCAGTCAAACAAAATTACGTGGGTTTCAATATTTTACTCTTACTTATTTTTATTTTTTAAGTAGTTAACTATGATTTTATCGTCATCATCATCATCATTATTCCTATTGTTATTATCATTATTATAACATATACTCATGTACACAAATATCTCACCAGCCATAGTAACAAACTCATTTCAATTATGCTTGTGACTGATAATTTTACCGACAATAAGCGCACCCACATAGGGTTGATGCTCTACTCTCGACCCCCTCAAATATATTAAATAATGTTTATATACTTTAGATTATGTATAGTCAATGACGAATATGGTATAAACATTATTAAATACATTTGAGGGGGTTGAGAGTAGAGAATCAACCCTAGGGTTCGGACGTTGGTGCGCCTGTTGTCGGTAAATCTATCAGCCACAACCATAAATTGAAATGAGTTTGTTACTATGGCTGGGAAAATCTTTGTGTCCATGTGTATATATTATAATAATGATTATAACAATAGCAATAATGATGATGATGATGACGACGACGATAACAATAATAATAAAATCATAGTTAAGTACTTAAAAAATAAAATTAAGTATTAGTAAAATTTTGAAACCCACGTAAGTTTTGTTTGACTAATCAAATCAGTGACAAAAAAATGAGCGACTAAACATGTAAAAATACAAGTTTAAGAATTAAATTAATAAAAAAATTAGAAATTGTCAATGACTTGTTTAAAATCAAATTAGTGGTTAAATCGAGAAAATTAAAAAAGTTCGTATAATTTTTTCAATATCAAATAATTTATAAAACCCAAACACTAATTTTTATAAAAAAAATACAAACTAATAAATTAAATTAAATTAAATTTTATTAAATAAAATAAATATAATAGTTTTTTAATAGATAAAGTTAATAAGTATATTTAAAAAAGATAACAACGCAAAACTAAATTTCAAGACCAATATTGAAACTAGTTAGAAACCTTAGGGACTAACAATGTAACTATAAAAAGGGTAAAATTGTCATTATAAAAAAATTAACAGTCAACTAACGGTCAAAGGACTGAAATCGCAAGTAAACAATGTTTTGAGGGACTGCAACTGCAATTTTAAAAGTTGAGGGACCATTTCCATAATTTCATATAAACCACAAGGACTATTTTTGTAATTTACTCTAAGTAATTTCATAGTATTCATCTTTATATATTATCTGATTAATATATAAATGACTAGATAATTGTTTATAATTATCTCTATTTATTTGTTTATAGTTATCCTTTTATTTATCCAATAATTAGATGATAATATCAATTAAAATAAATACATATCTTAATTAGTTATCCCTTAATAATTAAAAGACTATATGATTATTTAACTATCATCAAATGACAATTAAATTTCTGCAATTTCTGATATTACACTTTTAGTTCTCGTACTTTGAGATATTGATAATTTCACCCAGCTTTTAGTTTAATTACATAATGATTTCCAATATCATTTCGTGCCATAATATATTGCCCAACACTATTTATTTGTCCGTTTGATTGCATTTGCTCGATTGTGTTTATCGGTATAACTTTCAAGTGTTTTATGGAATCTTTCACAATGCAGTAGCAATTTCATCATGACGCGCAAATACACTAACATCTACACTTGGTACATTCAAGTGCAAAGGGTTAAATGACATTTCTAAAAGTTGTCTTCATCTTTAAAAGCAACTATAGGGACCAATTGTCTCAAGCTTCCAAAGTTTTGTATGACTTTCATTAGCCATTCTTTTGGCCATTCATTCCAAGCAAACACACACAGGAGTTCTCATACCTCAACCATCATCTTCAAATTCCTCAATGAAGGCTGAAAATTCTTACTTTCGTCTCAAATTCGTGTTATAAGTTGATTCCATAGTTATCCAAGTATGATTTTGAGGTAAAATCCTTAGTTCATGGTAATTTATTGCTATAATATACTATTATAAGGGTGTAACAGATTATAGTGATTATTTGAATCCAAGTCTTGAATGTTGTAAAAAAGACTTAAGAATAGTATCTTTGGGTGCATTCAATATCGAATGATACTCTTGTGAACCTTATATGTGTGTAGGGGAGGTTCATAGAAAAACGTTGATGCATCAGCAATGAAGCATTGTGCATCATGCTCATTTGATGCATCACGTGGTCGGTTAAAGTGGAACCACAAGGCATCACAAAGGAAAGCTAATGCATCACCCGATGAGGATGATGCATCACGCGGTCGGCCGGGGTCGAGCCGGTCAGGTGCTCCCGGTTATTTTTTACCGATCTATTCAGTTGAACAATTAATTTACGAGATTGATACAAAATGTAAATAAATGTTTTAAAAGAAAAGCAGAAGACATGATATGGAATAAATGTAACTAAATAAATATTGAATATTAAGGTATATATTAAAGAATTAATTAGTAGTGATGCAAAATATATGTAGACTGTAGAAACATCTATATCTATATCTTATAATAAAACAAAACAATTTATGTCACGTGTCGCTTCCACAATGCACGGAAATTTCATTTTCCCGCCTTTTTTTTCCTAATTTAATACATTAACTTAATTACATTAAATTTTGATTTTAAATTTTTTCTCATTAATGAATAAATATTAAATTAGATTTGCAACATATTAAATTAATGCTTACCTAAAATAAATATGTATCATTATTATCCTTAATGATCATAGTTAAATTCAAATGTAAAAATTTGGATTTAAATGTAGAAGTGTAGTAAATAAAGTAAAATGTTGTGTTAATTATTTTGCTAACAAAATTTAAAATTTAACTTAGATAACAAAAGTTAAGAATTACATGATGAAACTTCAATTGTGAATATGATAAATTTTGATTATTGATTTTCAGATATTCAATTTTTATATTTTATCATTTTCAAAATATATATACAAATTCACATAATGGAAGTTTTTGTTTCTTACATTGATATTTCATATTTGAAGTTAATAAACATTAAAAGAAAAATTCTTTTGCTAGCACACATTATCTGTATTTAATGATATAATATAATAAAGTTTTTTATGTAATATCATGCAACTAAGTATTTTTATCTATAATTTAACTAGCTTTCAATTTTTTTATTTTAATTGTATATAAATTTTATAGTAATTTATTAGAATATAAATAATTTGTGTATTTTCTATATCAACCCATGTAATACATGGGTCTCAAACTTATATTATAATAAAGCAAAACAATTCATGTCACATGTCACTTCATAATGCAAGAAAATTTTATTTTCCCACATTTTTTTTCAAATTTAACACCTTAACTTAATTGCATTAAATTTTGATTTTATTTTTTAAATTAATTACTTAGTAATAAATTAGATTTTGTAACATATTAAACTAATGTTTACCTAAAATAGACATCTCTCATTAATATTCATAATAATCATACTTAGATCCAAATGTAATTTGAATTAGTTGTGGAAATTATTATTATTAAATATAAAAAAAGAAAACATTAAATGTTACGTTTCACCAAAAAAGATAATTACAATTTATTATTATAAACAATAAAAGATATATACAATTTATTATTTTTAAAAAAGATAAACATACTCTATTTTTAATCTATAAATAATAAAAGATAAACACAATTTTTATTTTTGTATGTTTTTATTTTTACTTCTATACATTTTATATAAATAAATTTAATTAAAAATAGTCACGTAATACGTGGGTCATAAACTAGTTATAAATAAAAGCAAAAGACTTGGTGTGGACGTGTGGTTGGTGCTTATTACAATAAAATTATAATTTTATTTCAAGTAAATTTTTATAATCTATAAGATTATTACTCGTAATGAAATGGGGTATTATATATATACAATTATCATATGGGCTAGCCCAATGAAGGCTTGACACATGACCAATCATGATTGGTTGGTTTTTTTCTTTTTCTTTTTTTGTTAATTTTAAACTTTTCATAATAAATCATTATCTTTGTGTTATCTTTTAGGGTTAAAGTCGTACAAATGCAACATACTTTTCTCAATTTACCTAAATGACTAATTAATTTTTCTTTTTTACCGGATGGTACTTGTACTCCAAAATAACTTGTCAATATGATACGTATAACCAGTGACTATGTTGATATGACAGTTTTTGTTGGTTCAAATGACAACGTGGTAGGTTTTTAATAACAAAATGCTTACGTGGATTTACCATATCAACATAATTACTGGTTACACGTACCATATCGACAAGTTATTTTGGAATACAACGTGGATTTACGTGGATTTTGATCTATATAAATAGTTTAGAAAATCCACATAAGCATATAGATCCTTTTCATACTTCAAAAAACACATATATAAGATCATTACCGGTAGATACGGTAATCAAAAGTATCATCTCAATAATAAATTTAAAGTACTAGTATCAATGAGATAAAAAAAAAATAACTAGATTAGTCATTTGAGTAATTTCAGTAAAGTATCATACATTTGTACGACTTTAACCCTATATTTTATTTAACGCCTTTATTTCAATAAAAATTTCGTTTTGTCCTCTTTTAACATTGATTATTACAAAAAAAAAATTTACACATTTAAAATTACGATTTTAATTATACATATATTTGAAGTTATCTCTTGAAACTATTATGTTATGTTTACTTGCATGAAAAATACTTTATAATTAAAATATAAGTAATTAATATTCAGATTTTGTATTAAATATGATCATATTAACATTGAACATTACTATTATAACGTCGGCAAATCCTAATCAATGAATTGGAGACATTACCATTATAACTTTATTTGATTTAGTCGTAAAACCAACAAATTAATTGACGATTAAACCTAATCAATGTCAGAATTTTAAAATATGGTTATTAATATTTAATTATTCAATTTTGGTTCCGATATGATTTAATAAGGCATGGTTTGTAATTTTAGCATTGCAAAATCTAGCAAACCAATTATAGGAACTAAGTGTGGTATTATTTGGTTTGCTTCTTGAATATATATCACTATATCAGCTTTCTAATTTCACCATTCGATCCTTGTTTAGTTGGGTTTCGTTGTTTGTATTGTTTGAAATATATTTATTCATTTGTTTTTTATATTTATTTTTGTAATTAATATTTTAGATCCCGCAGCAACGCACGGGTGTTTAGTAACTCGTTATCTACATATTCAAAGTAAAACTTGTTAACTATTAAGTGAATATTAAATCGTCAGACAGCTCAACCAGACATGTAAGTATCTGACTTGTTTTATTAATTTATATATAAAATATAACATTTTTGTATTTTTATGATACCTTTTGATATATTATATTTTATAAAATTTCAAATATATCATTATGATCGTAATATTTTTATCTACGTTTCGATATAATTTTATTATCGTCTGAACTTATTACAGTAAGCAAACAGGTGCACCTGACCTATTTTTTATATGGTTAAACTGCCTTAGCAACTAACAAGGGGTGTTACTGTTCAATGAACTATAAACGATGTAGTCAGGCAGCACAAGCAAGCAGGTAATTCGTTGACTTATTTTATTACGGGATATATAATAGATAACACTTTTGTATGTCTATAATTACTTTTGATATATTATGTCTTATAAGAGTTCGAATATATCATTATGATCGCATTATTTTATCAATGTTTTGAAATCAAATTTATTACCGTATGAACTATTTTCATTAAGCAGATTGGTATGCAGCTGACCTAATTTTTTATTATATATATAATATAGAATTGTTATATTTTAGGATTAAAGTCATACAAATGTAAGTTATTTTACTGAAATTACTCAAATAATTAATCTAGTTATTTTTTTATCTCATTGGTACTTGTACTTAAAATTTATTGTTGAGATGATATTTTTGATTACCGGTTTTACCTGTAATGATCTTATATTTCTGTTTTACCTTTCGATATTATATTTTATATTCCAATAAAAATTATTTTTTCAAATGGAAACCCTGATACTATTCATTATTCAATGAATAATAAACCTTGAAGCCAAGTAGCTCAAGCTGACAAGTAAGCGACTGACTTACTTTATTACTTTATATATAATATATAATGATATATAATTTTTTGAGTAAGTTATAAAAAACAGTCTCCGTAATTTGTTCAAAATTATGAAAAACGATCCCCCTAACTTTCAAAGTTACAGTGGTAGTCCATCAAATAACTGTTTACATGCGAAAACGGTCATTATGTTTCTAAACTTTTTAAAATGACGATGCTGTCATTTTCTCAATTACCAGTTTGAACTAGGGGTGTCAATTTCAGCCCGCTCAAGCAATTTGGTCGACCAAAAGTCATAAATATTACATAATTTTAAAAATTTATTTTATATATGATATATAACTGTTTTATTTATCTGTTATAACTTGATGTTTTTTATTTTATAAAAAATTAAGTATATTATTATGAACGCGGTATTTTTATTTATATTCTAGTGTAGCTTTTTTCGATTAAACAATTTTTAAAATAACAAATTCTTTGTTTAGTTATCCGTTGCAACGCACTGGTTAATCATCATGGTATGTATGATGAATCATGATTGTCACACGTGCGGTAGGAGGGGATGTGGACCATTAAGTCAAAGTCTTGAAAGTCAAATAATTGTCAAACAAATTGTAAGGCCACAGGGAGTGGATGCCACCCAAAATTGCCGCCACGTCAGCGCCACGTCAGTTTTGCCATTTGCTGCCATTTTGATGCCATTTCGAGGGTGTGGATGTCATTCGTTTTAATTTTTTTTGCATTTAAAACTTATAAAAAATTATTGAAATAAAAAATAATATTTAATTAATAATATTAAAATTAAACATAACATAAAACATTTCATTAATAATATTAAAATTTAACATAATTAAGACATTAAAACTAAAAAAAAAAAACATACTAAAAAAAACATTAAAATACTTAAACTACATTAACCATTTTTTTCTATCTCTTCCTTTCGTTTCATCACGAGCTCGAGTTGTTTTCCGGTCAAATGACTAACGTCTTTGGCATAAAATCTCAAGTCACGAGTTTTTTTGTTTTTCGATAAGATCTTGTGTTTTTAAATCCAAATATTCGCCTAAACGATTTTGTAACCCGACTATATTTGCCGTCATAGAATCAAGATCTTGTGAAGCCGATGTTGGCGTCGTACCGGAACTTGTTGCCGCTTTACCCTTACGTTTTGCCGCGTTCCTTCCAATCGGCCGTGTGGGTGGGGGAACCTCAAACGAGTCGTCATCGTCGTTAAGGTTGATTCCGATATGCGCATCCGACGACATTGTGAACTCGTTAGAGTCCGTTGTTTTTGATCGTTGAGACCCACGTTCGATAAGATCGTCGGCCGTCGCAACACGTTGCCAAGTTGGAGAATCTTTTACGACCGACCACACTTCGATATGTCGAAACGGATACCGATTCGCGTCTTTAAACATTCCAAGTGCTTTTTTTAGAATGTTGGCGTCGTTTTGACCACTTTCCCATTGGATGGAATGAAATATCGCCGAAAATTGTTTAACGACGCCGTTGACATTCCTCCATTTTGTGTATAGTTGATCTTTCGAACGGTAGTCATTTTTTCCCATTTCTTGGTGGAACCTAAACCGAATTCGATTCCAAAAATCTTTCCTATTTTGGTCGGTACCAGTAATAGAATCTTCAGAAAACATCGAGCCAAGCTCGTGCCAACGTCTTCTCTTCTTGGGGGGTCCAATGTTGAATAGGAGCCCTCGTTGTTGATTTCTTTTTTTTACCTTTCGTAGCCGACTCGGGTTCGGGATCCACTTCGACTTCGGGTTGTGTTTCCGGAACGACTTCGGGTTCGGCAATATGTTGAGATGGATGGGTGCCAAATGGGGATAACGTTGGGGAAGAGAGTGGTTGGTACTCCGTGAACGCGTTAAATTGCGAATATTCCGGAGGCATGAAATTTAGTCGAGTAGGCGTGATGTCATACCCTCGACCGAAAACGGGTTGCGGAACCCCCGCAAAGTTCATAAAACCCGTGGGAGAAAATATTGGTTGATCCATTTGCATCGGGATCGGACGATAACCTTGATTTGTCGACGTTGGTGTGTTCGGATTGTTCGTCGAACCGGAACCGGATGCCATTTGAATTTTTGAGAGAGATGAGAATGAAGGTTGAGAGTTGTGAGAATTTTTTTTTAAATTTTGAATGATTTGAATGTGGGTGTATTTTAAAAAATTATGTGTGTATATATATATATATATATATATATATGTATATATATATATATATATATATATATATATATATATATATATATATATATATATATATATATATATATATATATATATATATATATATATATACAACGGTCGAAAATGAGGAAAGGAGCTCGGCATTTCAATGCCGTTGCCGAGGGTCTTGATGCCGTTGCCGAGGCGACGGCGCGGTGTTCCATCATTGCCGAGCTCGGTACCGAGGGGTGCCGAGCCCCACTCCCTGTGGCCTAAGGAATTATTAAAACTTTGATTATACCTATCTTACCCCTAACCCTTATTATAATTCTATAATTTATATTAGTTTTACAGCTTTATACTTAATTAAAATCTTTATCAAATTATAAAAAACAAAATGAAAACTAACTAAAATTATAGTTAATTTGAGGACAAAAAAGACTTGACAAATGCGTGAAGTTTGTAAGATAGACATTTCACAAGTACTTGCCAAATTATCATTATTATTATTAGGGTTTAATAAAAAAAACCAAGATGTTTTCATATTTTTGACGATTTAGTCTGTTTGTGTTATTTTTTTCCTAATAAAGTACTCAAGTTATTGTTTTCAATCTGGTTTTTGGAAAAAAATTGTTTTTTCATGATCAACCATGTCTTTTTCCACAAAAAACCAACATGTTTTCACTATTTTTCTTCGAAAAGTCCACAAACTTGAAAACTCTTTTGAAAAAATAAAAAATTCCAAAAATCAGAAACAAATATATTACTTAAGGATTTTATTTGTAAAAAATAACACAGAGGGATTAAAACGTATAAACATGAAAAACATATTGGTTTTTTATATTAAACCCTTATAAACCCAGAATTAACTTGTCAGTTTTTTGTGATTAAAACCCCAAATGATTTTTCGTTGCATTGAAAACTCAGACCTAACTAAAAATCAGTAAATCAAGGTTTTATTAATGATTAACCAGTTGAAATCGGTAATTAATCTGACGTGCATCGGTAAATAACCTACGTGTAATAATTTTTTTGTTAAAACCGGTTGCCAAGTGATACACATCATTTAAAGTCCTGTTGATTATTTTTAATTGTAATTTTTAAACGGGATTATATCATCAACGGAGGTTTAAATGATGTGTAATACTTGGCAACTGGTTTCAACAATTAAAATGTATCACACGTAGGTTATTTACCGGTCCACGTAGGATTAATAACCGGTTTCAACCGGTTACTCATTGATAAAAACATTGATTTATTAATTTTTAGTTAGTTCAAGGTTTTCTATGCAATGAAAAATGGTTTGAGGTTTTAATCACGAAAAACTGACAACTTGGGGGGGGGAGGGGGGGGGGGGGGTGGGTTTGCGCGATTATATATATATATAGGGGTGGGTTCAATGGAAAACTCATATGCATCGGAAAACCCGGGAATCACTTTATAGTCATTAGATCGGGTGATGAATCACGCAGAAAGTCGATGCATCACGTGGAATTTGGTGCATTCACCCGGGAATTTGATGCATCACGCGGGAATTGTGATGCATTCGTGGTGGTGCATGGAGGTTTTCCAAGATTTTCCGATACATATTGGTTTTCTATTGAACTCCTATTCTCTCATCATTTAATTATGAGGACGTTTAAAGACAAAATAAAGTTTAAATAGAACTCTCACCACTTAACTATTAAAGACAAAGAAATTAAAAAAGAAAACCAAAACCAAAACTACACGTAAGAAATGGCAAAGAAACTAAAAATTAAGTATTTGGTGACAAAAGTCGAACCGAAGAGTAATAATCAATTTATATCATTAATTAACTTGTTGCTATTCTTTATTTCATATACCGGTGTTATACGTTTTTTTAAGAGGTGTTTGAAAAAGCGTTGTAGCGTTTTGGAAACTAATAATTTGATAATAGTTGTAACAAAAAATGTTTCCGAAAATTTAGTGTTTGATTTAGTTTCTGTTGATTGCTATCACAATTATCAAATAATCAGTTTGAATTTATCTTTAAACTTGTAAAGTAACCAAATAATCAATTATTAAGCAAATAAACTATATTTTTTAACTTACGCAAAAAGTGTGATAAGATTAGTTTTAACACAAATAATCACTTATTAATGAATGTAATCCTAACATTTTAAACTAATTATTTTCGTTATTGTAACGTAATAATCTAATAATCTTTATCGTAACGCAAAATCAAACCCCCACTAAAAATATATATATAAGAAAAAAGAATGAAAAGGTATATATAGTTTATCTTTGGTGAAGGTAGCTAGTGGATGAAACTGTAAATTAAGCAAGTAAGAGAGTGATGATTAAAGTTCAAACTTTATTGTTATTTATGAATATTTAGTAGGTGAGATGTTTATGTCAATGTGACTACACTAAACTTTGTCCATTAAAAGCCAAAAAAATGATGAACATCAAGAATCACTAGGAAGAGTGGCAAATAATGACCACCCTACATCATGCTTTGCTTTGCTTTTATCATATTCTTATTCTTAATGTTTTATGTTTGTGGATCCTATTTTTACTTCTTAACTAGTTATAACCCACGTATTACGTGGATATTTTTAATTATTGTGTTTATTTTTTATTATTTACAGTTTAAAAAATAGAGTATATTTATCTTTTTTAAAAATATTTAATTTTATTTATTTTTTATTTTTTTATAAATTGTAATTATCTTTTTCGTGAACGTAGAGGTGACACGCGACATTTGATGTTTTCCTTTATTATACATAATAATAATAATTTCCACAACTAATTTAAATTGTTACATTTGGATCTAATTATGATTATTATGGATAATAATGATAGATATTTATTTTAGGTAAACATTAATTTTAAATGTTACAAAATTAATTTATTACTAATTAATTAATAAAAAAATAAAGTCAAAATTTAATGCAATTAAGTTAAGGTGTTAAATTTGGAAAAAGAGATGGAAAAATAAAATTTTATTGTATTGTAGAAATGATATATGACATGAATTGTTTTGTTTTATTATAATATATAGGTTAACCAATTCATGTATTACATCGGTTGATTTAGAAAATACATATTTTTTATATTTTAATAAATTATTATAAAATTAATATATAATTAAAATAAAAAAAAGTTGAAAGCTAGTTAAATTAAAGATAAAAAAAATACTTAGTTGTTTGATATTAAATAAAAAAAATATTATTATATGTATTATTAAAAACAGATAATATGTGTTTGCAAAAAATGTTTCTTTTAATTTTTTTTAACTTCAAATATGAAATACCAATGTAAGAAACAAAAAGCTTCAATTATGTGAATGTGTATATATTTTGAAAATGATAAATTATAATATGGAATATCTGAAAATCAACAATCAAATGTTATCATATTCACAATTGAAGTTTTATCAATTAAATTTTAAAGCTTGTTAGCAAAATAATTAGCAAAAAATTTTAACTTTATTTACTACACTTCTACATTTGAATTTAACTATGATCCTTAAGGATAATAATGACACATATTTATTTTAGGTAAATATTAATTTAATACTAATTCATAAATGAAAAAATTAAAATCAAAATTTAATATAATGTAATTAAGTTAAGGTAGTAAATTTGGAAAATGAATTTAAAAAATGGCATATGTATAATTATTGATTTTAATTAAGGGTATAAGAGACATTTCATAAATAATTATGAGTTGTCATTAATCTGAACCATTCATTTCTTTCCATCCAATGGTCCAAAAACTCCAAGTGGTTCTCTTATTATATATAGTATAGATTGACAATAATTACTTTCTTATTTAATAATCTAAAACGTTACTCTTTTCGTCCCAAAATAAATATGTATTTTTTTAGTTTGTCTTATAATCAATGTCCATTACACCCCCATAAATAGTTTGTGATAAGTAATGTGGACGAAAAAAAGGTTTTATTATAATGAAATCTCAGTTCTTAGTCTATTAGGTAAAACAATAAATTTCTAATTATTTTTTGAACGACAAACTAACTTACTCTTTCTTTTACACTACTTCTTTTGCCCCAAGCAGGGACATAAGAACTTACTTCCACCACTTAAATTTCAACTTGACTTCGATGGGAGTCGAACCCGTGACCTCTCACTTACATCACACCCCTTTTACCAAATGGGCTAAACCCCATTGGTAAATAAATTCTAATGGAGGAGAGAAAAGTTAATATCTATAGGAATTCTTTTTTCTTTTTCTTTAACCAACCAAATATACAAAAGAATGAAATTTTCATTTCAATTCCACAGTAAAATAAACACGCACTTAGGGTCTTGTTGGTGCACAATCTATGAGAGCGTATGAGAGTTTAAGTTTATCATTTTTAAAAGCTTCATATCTTTTATTCATAACCTACGATTAAATGACTTTTACTCCAGAAGCTTATCAAAACATTAAGCTACTTCAAGTAGCTTGAGTTTATAAAAAATAAATTATCAAAATAAGCTTAAATTATTATGATTCTAACTTGATTTATTATTTATATGGCTTTTTATGTCATTTTACTTTTTTTTTTTTATCTCTTTTATCGATTCGCGTCGGCCAGTCATGTTATTTTATACTATATCCTAACCAAATTTTGTATTAATCAAACTTTTTTTCTTGAGAAAACTCATGATTATAATATGGTTGAGTGGTTGACAATAAATTTTAGAAGTTTTTTCTTGAGAAACGCATCTCTTTTGAATCTTGTTAAATTTTATTGAGGCTTAAATCCATCATTTAACTTAAATACATTTCTAAAAGAGATAATTATAAAAATTCCTAAACTTATAACCCACTTTTTAAGTTTTACCTAAAAATATCAATCTAACCAAAACACCCACCAATTACGTTACCATATTTACGTGATACTCATCATTTTCGTGATTTATACTTTTTAATAATATTTTAATGCATAATGTAGACCTGACAATTCGTGTGTTCGTGTCGTTTTCACGTGTCAGACTCGAATTTGATACGACATGAATACATGAAGGGCAATAAGTTTTATCTCAAATTTTAAGATGTATTCGTCTCGTGTCGTGTCTCTCACAAACTCGTGTATTCATGTCTCCAATTGTCAGATCTAGCATTACGTTACAAAAGGTGAAAAGTAACGTAAATTACACTACATTTACGTTACCAAACCTTTTTTTGCTCATTTCCAAGAAAACTTGCAATGATTACTTTTGTTTTTAAATTAGCTATGAGTAAATTACATAAACGGTCCTTGTGCTATATGAAAATTTGATTCTCATCCCTAAAAGAATTTAATTACATTAATAGTCCCTAAAAAAAGTTTTATTAGTAGTCCCTAAAAGAATTTAACTACATTTAATTACAATAATTAGTAGGGTTAATATTAAAAAAACTCAATCAATTTTTTCACTTAACATGATTAAGGTCCAAAAAAAGTTTTCAGTTGTTTAAATTCTCTAAAATATTTTGTTTTTTTTCAAAAGCATATATTTGATCTGTTTGACCAGCTACCAAACAAGCAACATTGTTTTTTTTTCTTCACCCGATTAATATTTGAAAAAAAAACTATTATCTTTTTCCCATTTTAGCGAATGTCTTAAACCTTTTGTTTTACCGGTTGTCTTTTACCGGCTCGTCCGGTAGCCAGTCAAAAATATATATTTTTTAATAAATCAAAAATAGTTAGGGACTTAAACGAACGAAAAAAAAAATTTAGGGACTCAATTGTGTAATGAGAAATGTTTATTGGGTTTTTTCAGTATTAGCCAATATTAGTAAGAAAAAGTGAAAAGTAATTGTCATTACTGATCATTTCAAAAGATGTTGCTATAAACGATAAAATATGAAAAATTATTGTTATTTCAGCAATTGTCTCACTACGTTTCATCAAAGCTTAACCATTAAGATTTAGAACTCATCAACCTTATTATTTGTTACGTTTTCTAAATTTTAACATTTAAAATTTTTATTATTTTGAAATCCAACTTTCATATCATCTTAATATTACATTTTAAAAGTTTTTCTTTACTAATACTCATATTTTAAATATGAGAATTTTATTTTTGAAATTAATATGTTTGAAATTTTGTAATCTAATTGTTTTTTACATCATATATGTGATGTTGACTTCTTAAAAATATATTAAATTAATTATCAATGTAATAATCAATTATCACTCCCTATCATACATAATAAGTAGTAGTCGTTTTCCAAATTCCTTCCATGTTTTTTCTTTGAGTACTTATAATGTAAATGCGTTCATTAGGTATGTATCTCAATTTTTAGAGTGGTGGGTATACCCACCATTCTGAAAATTATCATTTTGGATAACTCAGTGTCATATCAGCTTTTTTTTTCTTTACCATTTTCATTTTAAAACTTTGAAAATACTCATCATCCTCAACTTTCTATCTCAATGTTCATTTACACATTAATTTTAGAAAGAGGAAGAGAGAGAGAGAAGTTGAGCGGGGATTGAAAGCCGGTGGCGGGATTTTTTGGACGGAGCCGCTGGGTTCGGGGGGGCGGTGTTCCCGTCTGGGTAATCCCTGTGTCCAAGCCGCCGGCCCAGCGGTGGTAGTATACCGTTCCACCTTATATAATCCACTTCAAATAATTTTATCTATCTTGCATACGATTTCTTAAAATGAATTAGTGTGTTTCTTAAAACGATTGTGCATAGAAGAACCAACGGAAAAACGATGGTGGCTGCACTTTTGTAATTTTGTTTGTAGAATAATAATGGAGCACGTGTATTTCCGAGTCTTTATAGGGGTATCATTGGTATTTCTGACAAATAACTGTAGTGCTATGATCTAGGGGTGACAACAAGAGGATGACAACCAAAAGTCATAAATTTTACATGTTTTTGAAAATTTTTTCAAAGAACAATTTGTTTAATATATCCTTTTATAAATTTTCATTTTTAAAATTTTTTTTTGTTATATCTTAATTTTTTACAATAAGTCAATTTAATTGTTCGATCCGTTTGATCTGTTGGATCAAAATTGTCACCCCTACTATGATCACACACCCTAAATGGTAGACAAATTCATATGACACACTTACCGATTTAAACAAGTTTAATTGAAGTCATATGATATTCATTCAAACAGATGCATAACATAATATTATCATGACATCCACGTATTTCTTTTTAGAGTTAATTGTATGGATGATCCTTTAACTAATCATTAATTACATGTTTGTTCTTCTTTTAAAAAGTTATAATGAAAGCGTTTTAACTACCAAAAAGTTGCAATGATGGTCATTTCTAACAAAATTCGTTAGAAAGGGACATTACCTCAATGACAAGTTAGTATTTTTTAAAGACAAATGATCATCTATGCAATTAACTCTATATAAAAGACAATCTATGCACTTAACTATTATTATTATTATTATTATTATTATTATTATTATTCAAAATCAACCAAAACAAATATCCATATATAAATATGTAGATCTTCAAAAGTTTAGATCTTCATGGATGAACACAAAATTAACCAAAACATTCAAACACCAATCAAACCCAATACGAGATTTGAAATCACGATTTAACATATAACAAGAAACAATAAAAGGTTTCTTGAAAAATCAAACCCAAATCGGTAAACATGTAAGTTTTGATCCAATATCAAGAAAGGATATAAAAATGGATACCATAAGTACAATAACATCAAGGAATATCATTTAATTCCAATTTTCCAAAGACTAAATTAATCATTCAAGAGTGAATTACAGAAATGGTCCATGTGATTTGGTTTAAATCATTCAAGGGACAAATCAATAGGAAATGTAATTTGCTTCGTAAGAATAAGAATTCACTTTTATGAAAAACTTTCACGGGAATTGTCTTGATCGTCGGATATCATTGAGAAATAAATAGGAAGATGTGTTATCGCATGCAATTCTTCCCAGTATGGAATGAGTAAAGAATCAAGCTACAAGTCTATCGCCCACCCAATGCTTACTATCGAGATTGGTTCATCGGGCTTTACTCCCATTCCAAAGTTCATGGTATTAAAGCCAACAAACAAGAGAATTAGGGTGTTAAAAAAAGAACCCCAAACCTGGAAATATCGTAAGAATGAGAAGAAGAATCTGACGCCTAAAAATCCCATTTCTTTCCGGACTGCTAGACTAACTGCTCTAGAGGCAACCTACTGGAGAAAGCCAGAGGAGAAAAGTTACTCGGTTAAGAGGATTAGGGAATAAACGAACCGTCTTTTGAAAGAAGTAAGGTGTTCTTCCTTCATCCTCCATCCACACTACGAGGGTCGGCCGGAATATGTTTGGTTGTTCAATAGCCAATTCCATTTCGGTTCATTTTGGTATGCTGGGAAGATGGGTCCTACAGTCTTTTTATTACAATTGTGGTCTCCACTTTCACTGTTCCGTTTTGATTTTAGACCATCCTCCGATAAGTCCATCACCCTTTTTGTAACTTGTCAAAATGACCAATTTGTCCTTTTAACAATAAAAATTTTAGCCTCTTAGCCTTTTAATTGATATATTTCTTTAAAATCCCTTAGCTCGTAGGCTTCCTCATCTATTACTTTCTATTAGGGGATTAGGATGGCTTGGGCTATGGATGCCATGGATTTGGGCTTAAATTGTTCCTCGTGACGTTGGAAATAGATTAACTAAGCCATGGATTTGGGCTCCCATGGCCATGGCCCATGGAGATTGGATGTGAAAACTTTCCCTGGAAAAATAAAATCGGGTATTCTAGGAAAACCAAAAACAATATCTCCATTTTTTTCTTTGCAACGAATCAAGGCTTGGGGCTTCATAATTTTCTTAGTTTTTTAAACTTTAAAACACAAATATGAACAATAGTAGTATTATTTTCAGGCATTTCAAAGCAAAAACCATAAATATGTATACTTAGTGATGTATCAATAAAAATAATTATATTAAGATTCAAAAATTAAGATAAACTAAAAGATTAAAAATGTTTTAGTTGCTTAAGAAATCCAATAAACTTGATAAAAATAGATGTTTTACTCTCATTTTTGGACCTAAAACGTGAGTGTAACCAAGGCAAAATAGCCTTGTATTTCACCACTTTCAAAAATTAGATTTTTACATCTCATAGTTTTATCGGGTGTTGATATTTATTTATTAGATAGATTAGGGTTTATTACATAATATAGTTCAATTGTATAGATGGATCAGAGTTTATTAGATGTTTTCATATCCTTTGTATTCTATAAATATTGCTAATTGTTATTTTTTTTTGAAAGACAAATTATACAAGAAAGAACCCAAAGACAGTGGAATTCTTGTTGGCAAGAATTCTCCAAAGAGGAGAAAACTCCCGACACAATCAAACCAAAATACAATCAACCGCTCAGTCAGAACTAATGCTCAAGAGCCTCTAGAGGATTACAAGACCATTTCGACCAATTGATATGCATATCCGACTTCCTACTTTCGAAACATAAACCCAATGATCTCTGAATACCCGAGAAAATATCTTCTCCAAAATCTTCTCCGACAACACATGATAAATTTTATAACCTATGAGATTTTCATTATTCTACACTATTGATTATCTCCGTCCTATATATGAAATTTCCTATCGAACTGAATCAAGTTATATAGTTCTTTGTTGTTCAAAGAAAAAAAAACATAACATATTGTAATTAATAAAAACTGTCTTTCAATTGACATAATTTTAATATCATTCAAATCAAGAAATCTATATTTGTCACAAGCAATCAATAGGAATGCACATGTTGACTAAGAAATTAAGTATATGCATGTTAATTCTATCTAATTTACACAGTATATGCAATTCATTGGGACATAGTTTATTTATTTAAATACTAACGTTAATGCAAAATTCAATCTTTATGATAAATACACAAGCATGTGGCTTAATTATATAGTATTCAAAGTATACAAAATTGTCACACAAAGGCACATATGACATTATTTCAATTTACATGCAACTAGAATATTGGCACGGGTTTAGCTCATTTGCTATAAGGGGTTATATGTAAGTGAGAGGTCACGAGTTTGACTCCCGTCGGAGGTAAGTTGGAATTTAGGTGACGAAAGTAGGTTCTGAAGTGTCCCAGTGGGGTAAAGTGGTAGTTTAGGGGTAGGAGTATGTTACTTTACCGTAAAAAAAAACTAGAATATTGCCACGGCAGCATGGGATTGACTACAAATACACATAACACAAAACATTGATTGGTGTATTTAGTTTCAATGGAAATTTTATGCATTAAATATGTGATGGCTGATTGAATTTTCGTATGATAAATGCTAAGCTAAATCAAGGCAAAAAGGAGGATAATCATCTTTAATGGGATTGGCCACATCACCCACAATGCAAAACATTAATTGTTGTATTTTAGTTTCAATGAAATGTTTATGCATTAAATATGTGATGGCTAATTAAATTCTTACTAATCTTACATTATAAATACTAAGCTAAATCTAGGCAAAAGGGAGAATAACCATCTTCAATTTCTCTTTTTTACTATAACTACCGGATTAACCTAAAAGAGTGAGTTCACGTGTAATATGGCAATGCATATCGTAAAAGAATCAAGAAAACTTATAAAACCTTCCACGCCAACTCCTCCAAACCTCCGTCAATTCAAGATAGGCTTCACTGATGAGTTTGCTCCAACCATGAGTATATGTGTTGTGCTCTTCTTCTCGGTAGATAAACCTAACAACCCAAAGTTTGTTACTCAATTAGAAAAATCACTTGAGAAAACCTTAATACCATTCTACCCTCTTGCTGGTAGATATATTGAAGAAAGTCACATGATTGATTGCAATGATCAAGGTGTTGAGTTTATAAAAGCTACAAGTAACATCAAATTACAGGATTTTCTTGATTCCAAAGAGAATGTTAAGTTAGTTGATGAATTCGTTCCATTCATATGGGGAGTCCTTATGGACCCATTACTTTCGATTCAAGTGACAACTTTTGATTGTGGAGGTATAGCACTTGGTGTAAGCGTTACTCACAAGATTGTCGATATCTCTACTCTTTGTACATTCTTGAGTAAATGGAGCGTTATAAATCGTGAAAAAAATGAGGTTAAATTCATAGAGTCAATGTTTAAATCATCCTCATTGTTTCCTGCTCGTGGTACACCTCCCTTTCCTCCCGACCTTCGTGATGATGTGCTAAATAAGAATGTCACATTAAAATTTTCATTTAGTGACAGTGATGTATCAAACCTGAAAGAGAGACTAATACACAACACCACAAAATTATCGAAGGTACAGTTGGTGTCCGCGATAATGTTAAAGGGTCTCATTGCAGTTGATAGAGCAATACACAAATATCCAAGAGATTGTATATTTGCCCAGCCGATAAACTTGCGAGATAAAACTGCATCCTTAATACCTAAAGATGCCTGTGGGAATATTTTAGGGTTTTTAGCAACAGAATGTGGGGTTGCAGAAAAGACAGAAGAATTGGCATATCTCTTGAGAGACTCTATCAAGAATGCCATAAATAACTACTCAAAGGTACATATTGATGATGAGGAAGCGCAAACAATGGTTTTCAATTCGTTCACGCAGTTGGCCAACGTTCCTCCCACGACAAATCTTCTCACATCTACTAGTTGGTGTGGGATTCCTTTTTATGAAGTAGACTTTGGTTTTGGAAGGCCCATTTGGATAGGCTGTGGTACTCTACCTAAAAAGAATAAAGTTTGTTTGATAGATGGGATGGGAGGTATTGGAGTTGATGCATATGTTTGTTTAGAAGTTGAAGCTGTCCCATGTTTTAAAGAAGCTCTAGACATTAAAGCAGATTTTGCATAAAATAAATGGCTTTCCTATAGAGTTATCTTTCTAGGGTTATGCTCAAAATAAACAGTTTTCACATTCTGTTTAATGCTTCTTTGGAGGCTTTTTTGCCTCTATACTTTTATTTTTCTTTGTACTTTTACTACGTTAAACTTGTCTCGTTTTGCAACATCTGTTTTTATGTGAATTTGGTTCAATGTTTAATGTGTTTGTGCATTCACTAAGGAAAATTAGTGCATGCACCAATTATAGTGCTTCATCTTCATCATACAATACTTTCTTATCATGCTCAAAGCATGTCGCTAGTTACATTCATGCCGTTACATGTCTAACATGATATGCAATAAACAATTCGGCTTATTCAAGTTAGAATCATGTCAACTATGGTAATCAAGTCGAGTAAGTGATGAACAGATCACCTCCTATGTTAAGTATCTCGTCATATCAACCAAAGTTGTGAATATCGATTCAATTATGTAATGAAGGACAAAGTATCCAGAAAAACAAATTAACATGTCTTTAGTGTGCAAGAAATTAAATGTAGCAATATAGTGTAGTAGTTACTGTTTTGTAGGCGAGAGAATGACAAGTTAACATATATCTATTGTTTTATAGGAGAAAAATAATAAATTTTGTATTCACGAAAGAGGAAGAAGTTTAAGCACAATATACCCATTTTACCCTTAAATTAATCATACGACCTTTTAATTAAACATTTTTATGCTTTTGTCATTTTAATCTTAACTGGATTTAATGGGCAGGATTGTTTTTTTCGCTTTTATATAATATTTAGTTTCTGTAATGATCCTTTACATACATACATGCATAATAATAAGAACTCATTTTATAATTCAAACAGTAAGAGTCAATAATTCATAACTATTAACTGATGATATCATGCACATGCAAACACACACATACAAATATATTATACATGAAAAAAAAAACTGATGTTTCTTGTCAACGAAGAAAAAACATGAGACTCGCAAAATGATAGCAAGGTTCACAAAAATATGTTGTTCGCGGAACGACACATGGTTCACAACAATTTTCATGACATTAACGAGTTATTAAATCCTTTTTCATATGTTCATATATAAAATACAAATATGCACAAATTTATGTATGAATCATACGTTCAAAATTTATGAATTATTGGCTTTAACGATTCTTATTATAAGATTATTTCTTATCTTATCTATGCATATAAATAACATTAAATATTTATATCTTTTTGAAAGTGTTAATTAGATATTTCTAATAATATAATTGCTTTAAAGTAATCCATATTTTATATTTCAACCAAAAATATTTAAGATGGAATTAAGATTAGGTCCTAATGGTTGTTACAAATGTTCAACTTTGAAATTGAGTATAGCTTTGTGAAATGTGACATATATTGAGAAACAAATGTTAAATATTTAGATATTTAAAATAATCAAAATCCACAACTTGATTCTAATTTTAGGTCAACAAAGAAGAGCTTTTTAATTATATTTGAATAAGTTAACCTAACCGAATAAATTTGGTTTTTAGGTTCGGCCATAGCTTTTGATGTTAAATGAAAACTTAAAAAAAAAAAAAAAAAAAAATTATCGCCTACAATAGATACATAGGATTCAACTCATATAGGATTTAATCTCAATCAATTTATCAGTGACATTAATTCCACAAAAATAACCGTAAATTTTGACAAAAAAAATATGGGAATGTTGTTTAGGCCTGACGTGTAATACCACAAAGGCAATTAGCTAGCTTTACATCTTGGAAAAAAATAATTGTAACATTGTTTAGTGCTACTGTGCTAAGTCAATTATATTGGCTTTCCTAATAAAACAATTTTATAGGGTATTAATAGGAGGGATATTTGTGCAAAAAAACTTTTAAGTTGAACCATTTTTGTGATTAAAACTCCCAACCATTTTTTATTGCACAAAAAACTTCCAACCAGCAAAAACTCACGTACCGATTGTAACTGATTGAAAGTCATAGGCCACCGTCGACGAGTTATCAGTGACCAACAGAATTTTACCGAAGCAGTAAATATCAATAAAAATCATAGATTTGAACAAAGAATATCAACAAATAATATTAATTTGAATCATAAAACACATGCAAGTGAGTTCGCTGGAAAGAATATGAATTGGTCAGTAGATTGCAACCGATTTATCAAGCCGCAAGTCTTTTTTTTTTTATAAAAAAAACATAATTTTGATTTGTTTTAGTTAGTTTGCGGTTTTTATGCAATGAAAAATGATTCAGGATTTTAATCACAAAAATGACCAACATAAGAGTTTCTTTACACAAATATCCTTAATAGAATTAAGTAGGTTTGTATTCATTCACATTCATCCAAAAATCAAAATAGATTATAAATTAGTTAGACTTTAATTATATTGGGTTTGCTAATAAAACTATCACTATTACACATCCACCATAGTGTTAATGTGTCATTCACTTTTTATAGAAACCATTGTTTTTTTCTTGAAAACTATAAACTGAAAACTGAAAATGAAAATTGACTAGTTTCCGTTTACTAAACACAACCTTAGCGTTGAACGATTTAGAGGCTCTAAATAAAAATATATTGTTTATTTTTTGTGCTTAATGAAATTGTTAGATGGATATAATTACCATTTTAACATTTATGTTATCTTTTTATGTATATAATTAATATTGAAGCTGGTTCTCCAATATATATTATTTTATTTATATAATAAAATATACATAATTACCATTTTAACTTGAAGAATCCCACCTTGTTGTTGTCAAAAGAATTTCTAGGGGGTGTTTGGTTCGCATATTTTTTTTTCTCTGTGCATTATGCAACATTTGCATTTGTCAGTATTTTGTCAAAAAATCTGCATTATCTTATATAAAAAATTTGCTAATTTGAAGAATGCAAGGTACTAGGATTTAAAATTCTAGGGGGAGGCTGGGTTTTTGAATAACAAAGAATGAATGGATATAAGAATATCTGTGATTTTAAATTCTTATTGAAATCTGCAAACTAACACATGATTTTAATTGCAATTCACAGTGAATCTCAGGAACTTCGCAAACCAAACGCCCCTAGATTTCTTAAGGGTACTCCAATGATGGGTCTTTGGTATCCTGAAAACTCAGGTTTTGATCTCATTAGTATAATAATTTTGATTTTGTAGAATGAAAATTAGATACGAAGAGCACCATTAGTGGATGTCAACTCATTGATGGAAGGTTGATAAGTTGGGCAAGTAAGAAGCAAAATTTAGTTTCTACTTCTATAGTTGAAGCAGAATATGTTGCTACTGAAAGCTGTTGTGGTTAACTCATTTGGATACAACATCAGCTAAAGGATTATGGACTTATATATATAAAAACTCCTATACTATGTGACAATACAAGTGCTATTAGCATATCCAACAATCCAGTGTTATAATCTAGAACCAAGAATATTTATATCATGTATCACTTTATCTGTGATCACATTTAACAAGGTAATGTTAAACTTCTTCATTATGTCTCATTGTCTCCTCTTCTAAGCATCATTGGAGCACCTGCTAACTTTCTTCACCCAACATCGACACTTCTTCTTGTAATATCGTTGCACCACAACCTTCTCCGACCACTCAACATCGAAGCCCCGCCTAAACTCCTCCAGGCAATGCCATAAGTTCATCCCTCTTCTTTTTCCTCCTTCATTGCCTAAAGTCCTGGTGTAGAAACCGTATATAACCCACTTTATCCCTCTTAAGGCTAGCAAATTCTGACACGATACAACAACACGACATGAAATCAATCCAATTGGCCTGTTTAGAGTCTCAAAAGTAATAAAGTTTTATAAAAAAAGTTTATTAAAAACTAATAAAAAAAATATAATTATGTTGAATAATGTATATTTGTATACCATATTTTAGATAATGTGTATTAGTTAAATTGTTATTTGGATTTTTTAAAATTCAAACTTAACAGAAAACTGAATATCTGCTATAAGAAATAAAAGTTGAATCTTAACAACGAAATCCAAATTTTAAAACAAAATTTGAATTTTAAATAATAAAAATTGAAGTAAAAAAATGAAAAAACCCATGGAGCAACACAACCCAATAGGAAATAAACAAACAAAACCTAAACTCAACATAAAAGTATATAGATAAAAATGGGTCTCACATGATTTTAACACCAATATCAACTCAATACATGTTGTGTGGCCTTTAATTAGGATGTTAAATCAATCATGATCTTACCTATTTCCTTTATAAAAAACATCAACCACACCCATCTATACTTGCTTCCACCTCCCTAAGAGCATAGCCCTTGTTTTAGAGGTCTTTAGATGGTGAATTAATGGGATGCCAATATAAAAATTTTTATTATGAACCAATGACTACTCCATGAAAGATTTTTAGGAAGGCAGTCCTTCACTGAAAACCAAGGAGAGGATGATCGTATTGAAGGACCAGTTTTTGTAATTATAAATCTTATAAATATCTTCATCATCGTTCAACGTCACACCTCCACATCAACGTTGTTTGCATCCGAAGACTATTCATCCTCTAGTTTTGATGATACCATCCTTCGATTACTTTAAAATAACTTAGAATTCAAATTTAAGTATTTATGAACTTTATTAATGAATTTACCCTCTGTTCTTGAAACCAGGTTAAGGAAGGAAAGAAGAGAAAACTTGAAGAAAACATTAAAAAAAAGTGTGTTCTTTACAAAAAAAAAAAAAAACAAGGGAAAGAAAGGTTGTGATGGGAGAGAAAGGGGAGGGAAAGTACCTCCCCCCCCCCCCCCCCCCCCCCCAAAAAAAAAAAAAGAAAGAAAAAAAACTTTCTACCCATTTGTGAGAAGAAAAGGCGGAAAAGAGGGTGTGAGTCATTTCTTTTTTTTTTTTTTTGAGACAAAATTACCTACCATTACAACCATTATATATTTGATAAATCAAATATTTTCAACACTTTCTCTGGTTCTTCTCTGGTTCTCTCAAGCCGGTGGAAAAAAAGTGAGCATAAAGGTAACATCCTCGAATTCAATTACTGTAATTCTAGGACGAAGTTAGAGCGTGGTGGAGCCCATGTTGTAACATCCTCGAATTCAATTACTGTAATTCGGAGTTATTTAGGCGGATAATTTATAATTAAGTTGAATTATGAGAAATTATTATGTATTTGGAATATTTAAAAGTTTGTTGCTATTTTAAGAAGTTACGAAGTTGAGAATTAATAATTATTATTATGGAGTATTATGAATTATAAAGTTAGTAATGATAAAACTAAGAATAAATCAGTATTTTATGGAACCGGTTAAATTGAGGGGTGAAATGTGCAACAATGATGAAAGTTGAATAAAAGGGCTAAAAAGCTATTCATTTTCATTTTCACTCACTCCCTCTCTCTACTTTCTCTCTCTAGAAAACGCTCTCTACTTCTCTCTAGATTATCTCACAAACCGACCGGCCGGTTATCGAGATTTATACGTCATCGGAAAGATCTCGAGGAATACTACAACAATCTACGGTTGGATTCTTGATTTCGTACAGATTGAGGTAAGAATCGACCCTTTTAAGTTTATGTATTTCGGTTTTGAAGAACATAAATTCGAATCTGCTATTTTTATGTGATTTAGAGCTAGTTTTGCTTGAGTTTTAGCAAGAATATGATAGTGTATGTATAATAGAATCGAAACTAGGCTCAATGCATGATATATCAGTGATTTTTAGGCTTTGAAATGAAGGATTTAAGTTGTAAAGATGAACAAACTCGAGAATACCAAGAACAAAGTCGAAATGCAAGAACAAAGTCGATTTTTGTACTAAATTCGAGTGTATATTCGAATTTAACACTATGGGATTCGAATTTAGGTCCCTAAATTCGAATATGGTTCGAGTTTACCATATGGGGTTCGAGTTTAGCATTAAAGTCGAAGGGGAATTCAAATTTAACCCCTTAAATTCGAATTTAATGCCTAAAATTGAAAACCTACTCTCTAAACTCGAATATATTGAATGAAACACGTAAACAACGCATAAAATAACAAAAGTTATTCAAAGGATAAGGTGTGAACTTGAGATGGGTTCAAACTTAGTTGTGGTTCGAATTTGGACATGGACCTGAAATGGGGAAAAATATTGCAAAACTTACAAAACTTGGTTTTATGGATTCAAACGGTTTTTGACTCGAAATATTGTTGCAACTGACTTACAGGTCCCTTGTGGTGTTGTTTAACCCACATTAGGGTACTTTGTGGATCCGGATGAAAGTCCGAGGAGAAATAATATTGATTGAAATTAACTAACGCACCCACTGTGAGTACATTAGATTTCGCATGTTTATATCTGTTTTATGTTAGCTTTGCCTGCTGAGACCTGTTGCTTCATTATTTGTTTGGAATTCTACTAACTTGCGTAGATTTAGATGCACATTCTTACTTGTTGCATGTCCGTTCGATTGTTGTGCATATAGTAATGGACCGGTGGGTCGCATCGATTACTCTGATGTTACTGCGCTATATGACCTAGAGCTGATCCCTCCGAGGTTCTGGTAGGCAGTATGTCATCCCCGATCGTACGTTTGTCTCAGATGGTATGTTTATGCCGAGCTTTGGGCTCGAAGGGGCTGCGGCTCTGGTTCCGTACTTGGTGTACGAAGAGGGTATACGATGTTTGTCATCGGTGTTACCCTTGGGGCTTCATAAAAATTTATAAAATGTGTAATCTGTGTATTCACTAAGCATCCGCTTATTCTTCAGTTGCTTTATTTTTACGGGAAAGGGGAAATCTGCAGCTGGGCCTTCTAGTTAGGTCTTTTGTGAAGATTTGGAAGATTTGAAACTACTTAATCGGTAATTATGATTTGAGACAATGTTGTAATTTATTTTGGATGTTGTAATAATTTAATTGGGTGTGTAGACTTAGATTTGGTACCTTGTAGCACCGTAGGGTGTTTGACACTGTTGCTCTACTTGTATTATGTGTTTTAATGCTTCCGCACTTAAATTAGGTTATCAGATCATTATGTAATTATGTTTGATGATTAATCCTGGGTGTTTTGGTAAATGGTGGTAGTTGTGGCAAGGGTGTCACACGAGATGGTATCAGAGCAGTAGTTTGAGATTCAAGTGTCCGTGAGGTCTTGATCTCAAACATTAGGTGATGATATGTAGTGATTTAAGTAATGATCTGAACTAAGATAGGTTACGATCTAGTAAATCATAGGAGATTGACTATCATACGGGACAAATGGGTGGTGTCTTTAAATAAATGACATGTTACTAAACAAGTTATATGTTTATATTTCAGAACATGTCTGGAGGAGGAATGACACCTGAAGAAACCAGAGAGATGATGCTAGCCATGATGGCTGAGCAGAACAAAATGATTCAGAATCAGTTTCGGGCTCGAGATGAGGCCGAAGCTAAAAGAAGAGAGGATAAGAGGAAGAACAAAGAAAAAGAAGAGGGCAACAATGAGGAACAAGATGACAATACTGGGTCATCTAACAAGCCCAAAGGTTGTCGGTTTAAGGATTTCAAAGGAAATGGGGCCGTGGAGTTTAATGGATTGGGAGACGCTGTTGCCGCACTTGCATGGATAACGGCAACCGAACGGACATTCCGAATCAGCGACTGTGCTAAGAAGGACATGGTTCGGTATGCTACCGCTATGTTCACCAATGATGCGATTATGTGGTGGAATGCTATGGTGAATGCTTTGACATTGGAGAAGGTTTCTGTGATGACTTGGGCTGAGTTCACGAACTTATTCACTCAACAGTATTGTCCGGTTGATGAGCGCCGAAGGTTGGAAGCGAAGTTTATGTCGTTGATGCAGGGGACTAAGACTGTGTCCCAATATGCTGTGGAGTTCACGAGGCTGAGTCTGTTTGCGCCTCATCAAGTTGATACTGAATAAAGGAAGGTGACCAGGTTCGAGGCTGGTCTGGATATTGAGATCAGGCGAGTTATGAGTAACGTTCGCTATCCTACATTTGCTGGTTTACTTGAGGCTGCCAGAAATGTAAAGCAAATTCTAATCATGTCGGGTTATTCCATTGGGTCCGCTGCTGCTTCCACCAACCCAACACAACCGTCGCCGCCGAAACGCCAACGTGAGGGAGGATACTCGGGATCTTCTCGGACTTCACAGTATTTGCCTCAGAAGTCTTATCGCCGACAGTCCGGTTCATCTGATCGTGGTCGTGCTCGTGCTTATTCCATCAACACCGAGCCGTAATATTGTAATAAGTGTCATCTGGAGCACTTTGCCAAGTGCACTAATGGACGTGCTTGTTTTTGCTGTGGAGAGCTGGGCCATTTTCAGAGTGAGTGCCCAAGGAAAGGAGATGCTTGCTATAAGTGTGGGGTGTGGGGACACTATAGTAGGAACTGTAGGAAGAATGCTCCCTATCATCAACACGATCTTCGGGAGGTTCAAGTGGTGGTTCGGTTAACCGTCAGGGTCAGTCACAAAGGGCACCGGCTCGTGCCTTTCAAATTACTGCAAAGGAGGCAAGGGAAAACCCGGAAGTGGTTACGGGTACGTTTATCGTAAATTCTATGCCAGCAAGAGTTTTATTTGATTCAGGTGCAAATCGTTCGTTTGTTTCTACTGTTTTTGCACAAAGACTTGCCATGCCACTGTCTAGATTATCTGCTATACTTGACATAGAAACTGCTAGCAACACTCTAGTCAAAGTAGATCACGTATACCGTAACTGCACGTTAGTAATTGAGGATGTAGTCTTCAATTTGGACCTGATTCCTATTGAGTTCAGTGAGTTTGATGTGATAGTCGGGATGGACTGGTTGATTGAGAATGAAGCCCATATAGTATGTAAGAACCGAATGATAAAGATAACTACTCCGGGGGGCGTGAGATATGTATATATGGGGATAGGAGAAGCGGGGATCTGTGTTTGCTGACTATTGCAAAAGCCCGAAAGCTTGTTGCAAAGGGGTGTGACGCTTACTTAGCATATGCGATTGATGCTAAGGCTGAGAAAAGGACTTTGGCCGATGTGCCTGTTGTTTCACAATTCCCGGATGTGTTTCCGGAAGACTTATCTGGCGTGCCGCCTGAGAGACAAGTTGAGTTTAGAATTGACTTGATCCCTGGAGCTGCACCGGTAGCTTGTTCTCCTTATCGCCTTGCCCCAACCGAGATGAAAGAGATGATGACACAGCTTCAAGAGTTGTTGGACAAAGGCTTCATTCGACCGAGTTCATCGTCGTGGGGAGCTCCGGTATTGTTTGTTAAGAAGAAGGATGGCACGATGAGAATGTGCATTGATTACCGGGAGTTGAATAAGTTGACGATTAAGAACAAGTATCCACTGCCAAGGATAGACGACTTGTTTGACCAACTACATGGGGCTAGTGTGTTCTCCAAGATAGATTTGAGGTCGGGGTACCATCAGTTGAAAGTACGAGAAGAGGATGTGCCTAAGACAGCATTTAGGACGCGTTATGGGCATTATGAGTTCTTGGTCATGCCTTTCGGGTTAACCAATGCCCCGGCTGTCTTTATGGATCTTATGAATAGAGTGTGCCGACCGATGTTAGACAAGTCGGTAATAGTATTTATTGATGACATTCTGGTGTACTCTAAGTCTGAGGCTGAGCATGCTGAACATCTCAGGGAGCTGTTAGAGTTGTTAAGGAAAGAGAAGTTGTACGCCAAATTTTCGAAGTGTGAGTTTTGGCTGCAACAGATACAGTTTATAGGGCATGTGATTTCGGGGGCTGGGATTTCTGTGGATCCAGCCAAAGTTGAAGCAATAAAGAACTGGGAACCGCCGTGTTCAGCTACTGAAGTTAGGAGTTTTCTGGGGCTGGCAGGCTACTATCGGAGGTTCATAAAGGACTTTTCTAAGATTGCAGTTCCTTTAACTGCATTAACAAAGAAGAATGCACCGTTTGTATGGGAAACTGTGCAACAGGAGGCCTTTGAGGTTCTGAAGAAGGCATTAAGTGAGGCGCCGATACTTGCCTTACCTGAGGGCAATGACGATTTTGTGGTGTATACGGATGCCTCGAGACTGGGGTTAGGCGCTGTACTGATGCAGCGTGGAAATGTTATAGCGTATGCTTCCAGACAGTTGAAGCAGCATGAGAAGAATTATTCGACTCATGATCTTGAGTTGACTGCGGTAACTTTTGCTTTAAAGTTATGGAGACATTATCTGTACGGAGCTAGGTGTCAACTCTACACGGATCATAAGAGTTTGAAATACATTTTCAGCCAGAAAGAACTCAATATGAGGCAGAGACGATCTATGGAACTTATAAAGGATTACGATTGTGAAATCCTTTATCATCCTGGTAAGGCTAACGTAGTAGCCGATGCTTTGAGTCGCAAAGCTTATGCTAAGGATTGCTGCTATATGATGACGTCCACGATGTTAACTTCCACAATAATTGATGATGTTAAAGCTGCTCAAGTGGAAGCTTTGAAGGAAGAAAACATTGGTGATGAAGATATAAGGGTACAGATGAAGAATATGGAAACAAGTGAGTCGGGATTGAAAGGTGTGTACGGGAGGATTTGGGTGCCGAAGTTTGGTGGAATGAGACGAGTAATCATCGAAGAAGCACATCAATTCAAGTTTTCTGTACATCCCGGAAGCACAAAGATGTACAATGAACTGAAGGCAGACTTTTGGTGGCCGGGATTGAAAAAGGACATAGGCCAGTACGTGGAAAGATGTAGGACTTGCCGGCTTGTGAAAGCCGAACATCAGCAACCTTATGGCAGTCTGCAACCGCTTCCCATTCCGGAGTGGAAGTGGGAACATATTACGATGGACTTTGTTACGAAATTGCCGAAAACTAGGCGACAACATGATGATGTTTGGGTGATAGTTGATAGGTTGACTAAGTCGGCTCACTTTATACCGATTCGGGAAAGTTATTCGTTAGAGAAGTTGGCTCAGATTTACATGGACGAGATTGTTTCTAGGCATGGAGTGCCTAAGTCCATAGTATCGGATCGAGATAGCCGGTTTACTTCGAATTTTTGGTCAGCATTACAAGAGGGGTTGGGAACGAGGATCGCAATGAGTACGGCTTACCGTCCACAAACCGATGGTCAAAGTGAACGGACCATCCTTACTTTGGAAGACATGATGAGATCGTGTGTGTTGGATCTAGGTGGCAATTGGGATGACCATTTGCCACTAATAGAGTTTTCGTACAATAACAGTTACCACGCAACAATCAAGAAGGCACCGTTTGAGGCTCTGTATGGGAGAAGGTGTAGGACTCCTACTTGTTGGAGAGAAACTGGTGAAACACCGATTGCTGGGCCGGCATTGCTTCAAGAAAGAAACGAGAAGATACAGTTGATTAGGCAGAACATGAAGGCGGCCCAGGATCGTCAGAAAAGTTACTACGATAGGAGGCACAAACCGATCAACTTTGAAGTAAATGATTGGGTGTATCTGAAAGTATCACCTATGAGAGGTGTTACTCGTTTCGTGAAGAGGGGAAAGTTGGCTCCGAGATTCGTCGGACCATTTAGGATTGTTGAAAATCAGGCGTATCGTTTAGAGTTGCCTGAAGGGATGTCGGGCATACACCCGCTATTTCATGTTGGGAATCTTAGGAAATCCTTTACTGCTGACAATGAGGATTGGGCTGACCACACCGAGCTACAAGTTGATGAAAGGCTCCGGTATGTTGAGGAGCCGGAGTGTGTGTTAGACACAAAAATGAAAAAGTTAAGGAGCAAGGAGATCGAAATGGTGCTTGTACGTTGGAAGCATCATAAGGGAGCCAATCATACATGGGAAACGAAAGCTGATATGTTAAGGAAATATCCGCAGCTGTTTGAAGTCAAATAACTTCGAGGACGAAGTTAGAGCGTGGTGGAGCCCATGTTGTAACATCCTCGAATTCAATTACTGTAATTCGGAGTTATTTAGGCGGATAATTTATAATTAAGTTGAATTATGAGAAATTATTATGTATTTGGAATATTTAAAAATTTGTTGCTATTTTAAGAAGTTACGAAGTTGAGAATTAATAATTATTATTATGGAGTATTATGAATTATAAAGTTAGAAATGATAAAACTAAGAATAAATCAGTATTTTATGGAACCGATTAAGTTGAGGGGTGAAATGTGCAACAATGATGAAAGTTGAATAAAAGGGCTAAAAAGCTATTCATTTTCATTTTCACTCCCTCTCTCTACTTTCTCTCTCTAGAAAACGCTCTCTACTTCTCTCTAGATTATCTCACAAACCGACTGGCCGATTATCGAGATGTATACGTCATCGGAAAGATCTCGAGGAATACTACAACAATCTACGGTTGGATTCTTGATTTCATACAGATTGAGGTAAGAATCGACCCTTTTAAGTTTATGTATTTCGGTTTTGAAGAACATAAATTCGAATCTGCTATTTTTATGTGATTTAGAGCTAGTTTTGCTTGAGTTTTAGCAAAAATATGATAGTGTATGTATAATAGAATCGAAACTAGGCTCAATGCATGATATATCAGTGATTTTTAGGCTTTGAAATGAAGGATTTAAGTTGTAAAGA
This sequence comes from Centrapalus pauciflorus, assembly GCA_020465985.1. Classification (NCBI taxonomy): domain Eukaryota; kingdom Viridiplantae; phylum Streptophyta; class Magnoliopsida; order Asterales; family Asteraceae; genus Centrapalus; species Centrapalus pauciflorus. The sequence goes on from JAANYP010006127.1 coordinate 104,305, forward strand.
TGAACAAACTCGAGAATACCAAGAACAAAGTCGAAATGCAAGAACAAAGTCGATTTTTGTACTAAATTTGAGTGTATATTCGAATTTAACACTATGGGATTCGAATTTAGGTCCCTAAATTCGAATATGGTTCGAGTTTACCATATGGGGTTCGAGTTTAGCATTAAAGTCGAAGGGGAATTCGAATTTAACCCCTTAAATTCGAATTTAATGCCTAAAATTGAAAACCTACTCTCTAAACTCGAATATATTGAATGAAACACGTAAACAACGCATAAAATAACAAAAGTTATTCAAAGGATAAGGTGTGAACTTGAGATGGGTTCAAACTTAGTTGTGGTTCGAATTTGGACATGGACTTGAAATGGGGAAAATATTGCAAAACTTACAAAACTTGGTTTTATGGATTCAAACGGTTTTTGACTCGAAATATTGTTGCAACTGACTTACAGGTCCCTTGTGGTGTTGTTTAACCCACAGTGGGGTACTTTGTGGATCCGGTTGAAAGCCCGAGGAGAAATAATATTGATTGAAATTAACTAACGCACCCACTGTGAGTACATTAGATTTCGCATGTTTATATCTGTTTTATGTTAGGTTTGTCTGCTGAGACCTGTTGCTTCATTATTTGTTTGGAATTCTACTAACTTGCGTAGATTTAGATGCACATTCTTACTTGTTGCATGTCCGTTCAATTGTTGTGCATCTAGTGATGGACCGGTGGGTCGCATCGATTACTCTGATGTTACTGCGCTATATGACCAGGAGCTGATCCCTCCGAGGTTCTGGTAGGCAGTATGTCATCCCCGATCGTACGTTTGTCTCAGATGGTATGTTTATGCCGAGCTTTGGGCTCGAAGGGGCTCCGGCTCTGGTTCCGTACTTGGTGTACGAAGAGGGTATACGATGTTTGTCATCGGTGTTACCCTTGGGGCTTCATAAAAATTTATAAAATGCGTAATCTGTGTATTCACTAAGCATCCGCTTATTCCTCAGTTGCTTTATTTTTACAGGAAAGGGGAAATCTGCAGCTGGACCTTCTAGTTAGGTCTTTTGTGAAGATTTGGAAGATTTGAAACTACTTAATCGGTAATTATGATTTGAGACAATGTTGTAATATATTTTGGATGTTGTAATAATTTAATTGAGTGTGTAGACTTAGATTTGGTACCTTGTAGCACCGTAGGGTATTTGACAATGTTGCTCTACTTTTATTATGTGTTTTAATGCTTCCGCACTTAAATTAGGTTATCAGATCATTATGTAATTATGTTTGATGATTAATCCTGGGTGTTTTGGTAAATGGTGGTAGTTGTGGCAAGGGTGTCACAATAAATCCAACATTCGTTCATCCAAGTTTGCAAATATCGATTTATCTCAAATTTTCACATTTTGAAATGTTTCTAAAAATCTAACATCTTCTTTCTATTCCAGCTTTTGTAGTATCGATTCCAACTTGAAAATGGGAGTTCTGGGTTTCTAAACTTCATACAAGCAGACATTCAATATTTCATAAATTTGAATGTTCAAGCTAGTAGGCATCGATTTTCTGTTAAAAAAAAAAAAGAAAGAAAAGTTTATTGATTTTAGATTTTTACTTTTATAGTTGATTTATAGTTTAATCACTATGTATTTACACATTATGTTAGTTGAAGAGATTTATAAATTGTATTTACCTGTAAATCACTCGTGTTCTCAAGACAATATGTCAATCTTGAGTCTGATGTTCATTTTTCTATTTTAGCTTGAAACTTGATGGTATAGATCATGTCTAGTATTTGTGTATAATATTGGTGTCTAATATTTGATGTGTTTGATATTTATTTGTGATTAGATCACATGGATGATGACACCCTTATTTTAGTAAGAAAACAACACTTAGTTGTTGTTCAATTGGTTTGTTTATTGGTGGATTTTATTACACATAGAATACTTCACAATCGAAATCGTATTAGTTTACCTACCCGAGATATAATGTTGCACTAGAAAAAGAGTACGGGAAGAAATGTTGTCCAACCTTTCGACAAGTGGGAAATGTCGTTAAATTATCCGTATGAGTGAGAATGCTTTTATGATATTATGTCAAAAGTTAGAGAATGAGGGTGGTCTTCGACCAACCCGACGTATGTCAGTTGAAGAACAAGTTGCAAGATTTTTACATATCGTTGGAAATGATTTGAGAAATCATTTTGTATCTTGGTTTTATCGTTGATCTGGTTCAGCAACAAGTAGGCATTTTCATCGTGTTTTGCATGCCATTATATCATTAGTGGATCAATATCTTCGACAACCAACTGGTGACATGATTCCGAAAGAAATTCAAGAAAAAAAGAAGACTTTATCCTTTTTTCAAGGATTGTACAGGGGCAATTGATGGGACACATATTCGAGTGAGAGTTCCTAAGAATTGGTTGAAGGTGAAGTCTAACCAATGTGAATGGTATGAAGGTAAACATCACACAATTACTTTCCTTCCACTCATGTTCAAGAATAAAAAAAAAAAAAATTGCTTTCCTTTCATTTTACTTTCTTTCCTTCTGTTTTAAGAACACAACAATATGAGATTTATATTTCTTTCCTCGTCTCTCTTCCCTTTCTTTCCTTCAATTTTTTTCTTTCTTCTCCTTCCATAATTCGAGAACAGAGTGTTAGTAATTTTAATTAGTCCAATTATAATTTTACACACACGTGTTATCACCACAAAGATATATTACATACCCACTTTCCCATTGCTTTCTATTTTATTTGGGTTTATATGTTTTTTTGTTATAAAATAAATGGTTTTAATCCTCAATAAAACGGAATGAAAAATTAATTTTAATGTAAAACTTTGCAGAATAATAAAATTATTGTAGGCATAAGATGTTATATAGTTATAAAGCATAGGAAAGTACAATATAAAAACCTTAATAAATCCCAAGTCTATCTATACACTCGGGCTAGTTAATCTATTAGTAAACCGTAATATATCTAATGAACTCCACTCTTTTTTACATTGTTTATCAAAATATCAAAAAACATTAAAAGAACATTAAAAGTGAACGAGATTTTATTCTTCCTTCCTCATATTCTGTCAGTTTTTATTATGCATCATTATCATGTGTTTAAAAAATCCAAATAATTTGATTTCATTGTGTTGAATCATTAAAAAAAAAAAAGGGTCAATCAAAGGGTTTACACGAACATAACACGAAACAGTTTACATGAATGTTAACCCGACACGAAAATGAATGGATCAAAAACAAGTTGACATAATATTTACATGAAAATTAGAAACATATGAACATGAACCAGATCACCTGAAATGCAGCAAATCCACAATCAATTGCCAAAAAAATGAATGAAATGAAATGAAATAACTTGTTTTACAATCTCAGATGAACATAAACTGACATCATATTATAATTCTTTCATGGCATTCGGTATTTTTCGGTATTCACTATCAGCATCGTATAGTTTTCCTTTGACACAAGGAAATCACATGATTTTAGAAAAGTACAGTTTTGTTGATATATATGTATATATAATACCTTAATACAACATGGGAGATTCAAATGATTGCTTTGTTCTCCACTCTATTCTATCCTCTGTTTCGATCAATCTGTTGCTGCAGGGTCATCCTGTCATCTCAAACCTCTGCATAAAAGAATGGTTTTCGCGTTTTGCATAAAATAATGGTTTTGTTGTCGAAGAAAATTTACAGGCTATTCATCTGCTGGGACCAGGGCTTACTGGGCCTCCCCTAAAAATCATCATGATCGTCGCCTCTCCTATAACTATGACGATCTTGTGAGGGACGTTTTAGCCTTTCAAAAATGTCGTCTAGTGATTCAGAAGAAGAGCCTTGAGATACTTGTGTATCTTGAACCTGGCGTAATGGTATAAATCGCCTAGCCTCCATGTTAGACCTGAAGTTTTGGAAATTCGTCTTCATTGATGCCCATGTTGTGGCTATCTTGGACGATTGTCCTAGTCCCATACTTTCATTTGCATCTATATCGAGTGAAGAAGCATTGGATTTGGCCGAATTTGAGATTGCTTCTTTTTTGGATTGATCCATCCTTAACGCTTGGTATTTTCTGGTAATAATATCTTTGTTGCCGTTATCACGTTCATCTGTTTTAGATATTTCGGCATAACCCCTATTACCATTGTTGATTAAGGTGGTTGTTGCCCTCGGATCAACAGAAACCTAAACAAAAGTAGCAACTTTGTGATAATTGAATAAACAAAAAAAGCAACTGCCTAACCCGCCTAATGCAAGCTAATGTATGTGGCCAAAATAGAGTTAAAACTAGACAAAACCCCCACAATAACCCTGCAGGTCTACTTGGCCAGGAGAAACAACAATGCACATGTATCTATCAGAATACACTTACCGTGTTATCGCTTCCAGATTCAATATCTGTACTTGTGCCATTAAAATGTCTTGCAAGGGGAATGACAAGTTCACCGACCTTATGTCCTTTCTCAAGCGAAGAGCGTTCTACAGACAAAAGAAAGAGTAAGGCTAAGATTTCATAAATAATATTCTTAATTATAATGAGGCAGTTTCTGAAAGATTGTTAGAACTTGCCTTTCTGCAGGATCATCAATCCTGAAGGATCAAATCCATCAAGGTCGTCAGCTTCGTTTCTCAACCGGAATATGTTCCAATTTCCAAAATAACTCATAACTCGGTCGAAAAAATTGCTTGCTATTAATATGGTATATACAACCATAATAAGTGGATAGATCTTATTGAAACCTTCCCCAAAAAAAGGGACTGCATCATCAATTTTCCCCATTCTCTGTACATTTGAAACATATCAACAGTCAGCAGAAGATACATTGTAGCATTCATGCCAAGAAATGAAGTTCAGACAGTAGTTGTTATAAGCATGCCTCAGGCGCACAAGGCTCCATCGTGTGGGCTTTTTTGTTATCAAAGCGAGGCACATTCACAAGGCTCACACAGGCACATGCCTTGGATTCGAACCTTGTAAGGGCTTAAGCACAGCTGGGGTACATATTTAAGGTTTTTTTTTTATCAATGTTTCATCTGAATTCATGACTGTTTTTGTTAATTCTTTCTACTTTCTCTAAACACTTCTTGCTCTGCTTAAGCACGGCTAGTAAAGGATTCATGAGGCCTGCGCTCCAATAACCCTTTACCCTGAGTGCACCTTGCGCCTTTAACTTTAGTTTGGCGCTTGATATTTCATTTAGAGAGAGGTGGGCCTTCAATTTTTATAGTATTCGATTTAAGAAAGCAGCCTAGCTATTCAAATTATTTGATTACATAAGGTAGTAAAAGATAATAAAGATTGAAGACTGACCCGTTCAAAAAGAGTTGTTGCATCCCCTGGAAGATGGATAAGATTTAGAAAGTTGTATGAGATTGGAGGTGCATACCGTGCCACCTGTCTGATAGAGATTTAAGGTAAAACTATATTTGGTACATCATTGTAATAAACACGTGCAACCAAGACTTCATTATGTTCTGAATGCTACAAAAACTTACGAGCATATCATCAGGAGACTAACAGAACTTGTTTGGCTTGGAGTAAGTGAGTAGAATGTCAACATTCCAATTTTAAATAGAGAATAATAAGTGCAGACACACATATACATCAGAGGAATGAAACCAATAACCTGAAAACAGACACAAGAGTAAGAAATCTTTTCAAGAGAGAAAGCCAAATACGAGATTGTCACCGTGCATCTTCGAATAAAATAAAATAAGTCATAGTTTTAACTTTCTTAATTTGGTATTCCTATAGTGAAATAATTTAATAACCTAACTCAAATAATGTCGCAGCCTCAAATGTATGCTTGCACAACTGTGCACGTGTGCACTCTTCCACACACATTTACAGGGGGGGAAGGTGAAAAACCATGAGATGTTACCTGCACAAGCACTTCATTTGTTTCAACACCATTGATCAAAATAGAGAAAAGAGAAAAATCGACTCCACTGGGCAGTATAGTGGCTTCTGCTAGGAGAATTGCAGCTGTCATACAACCCAATATGATAGCTGAAAACTTTTTGAGTTGCTTCCTCACCATACATCGCCATACCAACTCTGAAAAATTATCGTGTAAGAAAATTTATGTGATGTTGATGGATCATTATACACATTTGATAGAAATTCTGAAGCTTAGATGTTATCTAGAATGTCATGCAAGCAATATACATCACCTCATTCACAAAAATCCCAAATAAAAAGAGACAAACTTAACCTAGTAATTTGATTTCAATAGGTAACTTATTTGCACTAGACTACAAAGGAGAAGGGCATAACCCATGCATACATTAAGCATAACAATTTAAAAGCCCCCTCTTGGATGCAATAAACACATGAAAAAAGCCCCCTCTTGGATGCATAAACACATGAAAATTTTTTTCCTCAAATGCCATTTATAAGAAAGTTCATACATAAATTAGAAAGTATTTGTATGGTGATTGTAAAGATTGAAAATTACCAATCGTATCGAGACAAGATCCTAGCTTCCCAGGACGCTCGGGCCTGAAGCTAGAAATATATTTCCTGCAAGTTAAACAAACCCAAGAAAAAGATCATAGGCATGAATGCATGAATGTATGGGTACCATCTTCACAAGTTCAGGCTGAAAATAAAATTGCCCATTAGTCCCTATATATAGATTCTTATATAAACTTGATTCATGAGATATAAAAATATGCTTTCTTAAACCAAATGAATCATCTAAAAGCGGAAGGTCTTGGTCTATGAAATCATGAAAATGTGCCTGCCACATGCTATTTCTTCTAATGGGTGAATAAGACAAGGTATGTACTTTAATACAAATGAGAAATTCTATTTACAAGTATTTAACCAATAAGGCATGGTTAGGTGGTAATATCAAAGAGCACAGAACATCAAGCTGAAATTCAGAGACAGTACAGGCCAAGAGACCAAGCTTCATCCAAAGCACAATGTGACAATAAATATATGTATTAGCTTCGAGGGGACGAAAAGCTGATGCAATGATAAAGAGAGACATTGTAGAATTTTAGAGTGTGACAGATTGACGATTTTAATTATCAGAATACTATGTATTAGAATATGCATAGGCTGGACAGAGAACAAACCATCCAGTAGCACTTCGGCGCTCGTAATTCTTTACAGTGTCCTCCAACTCAAGAGCTTCCATCACAAAATTCATATATTCACTGCAACAAAAGAATTATCCAAAATTAAGCCGGCAATATAGTACACGCTTGGTCATAAAAGAATTGTAGGATAATAAGCATCATTAAACACGTTTGAACTATTACAGATGACAGATTCAAGTCATGACCCAAGTGATATATTAGCTGTTTATGTAGCAAGGCCATGGTAACAGTATATTGAACCTTCTTACCAATTTGGTTTTTTAAACATTCTAACCTAAAAAAAATCCTAGTTAGCTCTTCATTTCATAATTCAGACGTTTTATAGATAAAAAGGATAAATAGATAGACAAGGTACCATTTAACCTTTTGGCTAAACAACTTAATTTGACTGCCTATCACCTGTGTGTGAAACTAACACTACTCTCAAGGTTGTTTACCTGGACACCACTATATAATGTAAACGTGTACTGCTCACACAAAGTGAAAGTAAAAGAAACAAGGTTAAGAACGACATCCAGACATATTTCTGAAAAGAAACATGTGCCAATACTGTCAACAGTTGATAATATTTAGCCAGTGTTACAACAATAAAAATACAAAACTCCATAAGTAAATTTCAAACAAAAAAATACACACCTCTAATGGATAGACTAGCATTTAGTCAGACAATTAAACTCCTCTCAAGGCTTACCTTTTATAACGATAGTACTCGCCTCGTGCTATTCTAAGCTGCCGTCTTAGTGTTGCCATCGATTTTTCATCCGTGTCATAATCCATATCATTCTCTCCTAACCTTCCTCCTTGTGGTTTAAAAGAAGGATCTTCGGTAAGCTAGAAAAGCAGATGTCTAAAAATCAGAAATTGAAATAGTGGCTTGATTAATTAAAATGTGAAAGCACAAACAACTGGCACACAGTAAATTTACCATATTTGTCAACATTTTATCAATTATATCCATGTAGGGTCTTAAGGGGTCACGCTTTGACATTTGCTTTGACGTTGCTTGAGCAACCTAATATAATAAACGATTATGATTAGAATAAGATCAAATTGAATTTACACCTAGTCAAAAATATCACTGCAGACAAAAGTATCAACTACACAATATCATGCTTCATTGATCTCTCTCTCTCTCTCTCTCTCTCTCTCATATATATATATATATATATATATATATATATGTGTGTGTGTGTGTGTGTGTGTATAGAGAGAGATAGAGAGAGAATGAGATATGGTTCTAGAAAGTACCATTGTTTCCACAAGTAACCTCTTAAGGTACCATTCTAAACGATTTCTTTTTCTTTTCATATTCATGTATACATTAACATTATATGTGTGTGTGTGTGTGTAAATTAACGTGACTTTGAGTTTTCTAAGTCTATCAATTAACAATGTGGCGAAATGCAGAACTGTGTGAATGTGCATATAAATTCATTCATTCACATAGTCATTTGATAGACTTAGAAAACTTAAAATCATGTGAATTTTTATATATATGTTTGTAATGGTAACATATACATGTATATAAATAAACAATTAGCCTGGTACTTTAAGATACCCTTCGAAAACAGTGATACTTTCTTGATCCCGTCTATATATAGTATTAGGTTCAAAAGAATATCACTCAATATTGAGTACTCCCAAAGGTACCATCCTTAAAGAAGCTCTTCTAAAAAAAATCATAATCATTTTTAAAGATCATATTTAGATATCACTCAGACCTTTTAAGTCCTCAAAATCATGACATTCACATAAATGCACATGACAATTCACATGATATTCAAGAACATAAAAAGTGTGAATGTGTGTGAAACTTAAATACGATCTTTATAATGTTAATTAATACATGATTATTTTAAAAAAGGGATGCTACCTTCGGGTGCGCTTGATATCAAGTGGCACTATCTTAAACCTCATTCTATACATACACACACACACACATACATACATACATACATACATACATACATATATATATATATATATATATATATATATATATATATATATGATCATATAAGATTTTATGGGCCATTTTTTTTATCATAGTGTTGGTAGGGCCTAGAATTATTTCATTATATATTCTGAATGGGTCCCCTAGAATTTCGTGGCCAAAATTCCTTTTCACATTTCCACCAACATTTAATTTCTTATATAATCCTAATCCTGTATATATATATATATATATATATATATATATATATATATATATATATATATATATATATATATATATATATATATATATATATGTATATATATATATATATGTATATATATATGTGTGTGTGTGTGTGTGTATATCTGTATGTATGTATGTATATATAGTTATATACAAGTGTGTGTATAAACCAAGAAACAAAAGTGAGGTGGTTGTATACTATTGCTTTGGGAAAAAGTGTTATCATGTCTAGCCTTCTTCCAATAGGGTAAATAATTTTAGTAGGAATAATATGTGGATTAGTGTCTTACTTAGTTAGTTACACGTAACACTACTAATGTGTATCCTCCCAAAAAATGCTTTGTTTTCAATATTCTTTTCATTTGATACACTAATCTTTTTGCGCATCCTTTCACCCCTTTGTAATACGTTTGAACATCCTTTCATCCCTTTGTTTTTATGTAAAATATAATCACATAGAAGATATAGGCATAAAGAAACAATAGGTCAACCATGAGTTGTCTAGGAATGTTATTTCAAAAAAAACTTAATGAAAAGTAAGCTTACAACAATAGCATTTGAAAGATCTTGATGAGCATCGTCAAGTTTTACAGCCATCCTAGCGACTTTATGGGAAAGAACCTTTTGGCGAGTGCTATAGTCAGCATTTATCCAAATACCCTTTGGAATTTCGCTTAAACCAAAGCCAAGGAGAAACGCACCAGTGACGAGACCAAATGTATTAGAACATGCCATGGCAAAACCAATTATACCACCACCCCTAGCAATCAGTTAAGAAATGTAAGAAACCACAAGTTGAAGATAACTAGAAGGGATTATACTGCATGTATTTAGATCCTACCTATGGTATTAGAAGCATATTAGAATACATCTTGTAAAAAGTACTAAGGATGCCACGTCTACCTCAAATTCTAATGTAAAACTAAGATGCTGGAATTATTATTCTGTATTAATACACTTAAACAAGATTAACAGAATAAAGACACAAATGTAAATAATCTGGTTTGTATTTATGTGCGTGTGTGAGAGTATAAAGAAGATGCTTTACTGCTTTGATAGGTAATAGGTATAGAATAAACAGAGAGACAAAAATGCCTATTAACTCATCAAATAAATAATGAATAATGTCTTTCAAAAACCAAGCATAAAGGAATGATATGGCATCTACTGAAGATGCATCACCATTTAAAGATAAAACAAAAGCATGCTACCGTAAATATAACTACATCTATGGATGCATAAAAGCTATAGAAATGAGTAACCGTAAGTTGTAGCAAAAAGAGCGGATTGTTATCAACTGGGTAATACTGTAATAGTACCAGAAACTAACCAGTTTTTGTGCAAAAGAATAAGCAGTATAAGCCCACAAAATGCTACAGCACCAACAATCAGGTAAAATACTAAATTCACATGTATGCTGGTCTTTAATCTTTCTGTAACAGTGAAATCTCCAGCATCTTCATAACCCTGAAGGATAGGCACCACGGCCCTGCTTAGAGAAATTATTCAACATAAATAGATGAGAATACGATGCATCTAGAAACCACTGGGTCATGGAGTTCTGAAGTTACAGAAACTCAGAAAGGTATGACCAACAAAAAAGCTAAAAGGAACATGAGTACCAGCTTTCTCGTTAACTTATATACACATCATATGTGTGAAGGTCAAAGCTTTAACATCACATATATAAAGGATAACATGGCCAAAATCTAATGATCAAAAAACTGTAGAGAAGCTGACCAAAGTAATAATGATAACAAGGAAAACATATAAACTACATTCTCTGCTTTCTCACAATGTCAATTCAGGACTGAAAGCAAAAAGGGAGCATACATATCAAATGATCTTAATAACAAGCACATGTGTTTCTAAGGACTTGAAATGTAAATATAAGCACATATACTAGTCCATCTATTTGGAAATTATAACCATTCCTATCAAGGAAATAAAAAACTTAGGTATCCTTCAACTTTAAAAAGCATTCACTTTTTCCATATTCACTTTCAATAGTTATGTGCTGCAAGTACAACCATTTTGCTTTTGGCCTTTCAAGGATGGACTCAATAATCAATAGTAGGTCCATGATCCACCATTGAAAGGATTATAGTGAACAAAGCATTAAACTGATCACGTGTCACGTGTGCTCATAATGAGTAGCTGTTATTTTTAAGGGAGAAGTAATAGATACACATAAACTTGAATCATACCAAGTAAGTAAAAATGTACTCCAATATGACCAGCTCCAAAAGAAAGAAATCCCTCCTTTGTCATGATCAATCATAGCCTGCAGGCAAGAAAAAGATAGCAACACATTTAAACCACTCAATGTGCTTGATTCGCCAAGTATGGATGGTGGATGGGGTTTAGCATCACTATGGAAGTCAGACAAAATAGAAAATTATTAGCAACCAACAAGTGAGAACAATTGGACCCTAAAAATACTTGAAGCACCCACAAGATTAACAGCAATCTTTCAACTCCATTCTAGAGTCCAACTGTGATCCTAATAACTTGCTTTATGGTAAATTTCATTATTCAAACAAGTCAGTAGAATAAAGTAAGAATTTTTGCTTATAATAGAAATCTCATTCACACCAGTTGAGTACATAGTTAGTAAAGTCAAACAACTTTGTTTGAATCCTTCTAATATACATCATTTCATCCTCTGAACAAATTTAGCAATTCATCATTTCCTCTGGCTATAATGTACAAATCTACATTTCAAACTTCAAATTTATTATGTAGATGAAATAAATGGATCTTAAAGTCTATGCCAAGTACAAAGAACTTCACAGCAAGCACTAGAAATCTAGATTTCAAACCAATCACACGTCCATTTCAACTAAGAACTAACTAGGGTTTAATCCTTCGATCTAACAAAATTTCAAAATGATCGTTTGGTTATTGCACATGCCACATGTAATCTAACACGAAAACGAAGATAAACAAAAATCACAATAAAATACAGAATTATATAGGGTTTAATTCTTCGATCTAATAATAATAATAATAAAAGACAAGAAGGAATGAAAGAAATGGACTTACAGTCCAAATGTCGGCGGGGACAAGGATGATGAAGGAGAGAGAACAAAACCAAGTGTAACCGACGGTAAATAGGATGTGACGAGGGACGTCTGGACCTGCAAAGTACCTTAATGTGAACATCACCATGCCCATCGTTAAAGGCAGCGAGATCAGATAGTAAACCCACATGATGATCAAGTTTTTAACGATTCTTCTTCTTCTTCTTCTTCTTCTTCTGATGATGATGATGATGATGATTGATATCCTGGAGATTTGAAGAAGAAGAAGAAGAATGGGGGATTTGGTCAAGCGTCAAATGGAGGAGAAGCTTCTGTTACGACTGCTTTCCAAGTGTTGCCGCACCTACTTTTTCCACACGCTTTTTTCAGTTTTTGTTTCAACCTGCGTAAAGATAATTTCATACGACTCATAAAACTTCATTGTTACTGAATATTATTGTAACTTGTTACTTCTATATCATTCTAACACTAGTTTATTAGTTTATGTACTACGTATTACGTGAATAAATTTAATAAATAATTGAGTAAATTACAGAAACGGTCCTTGTGGTTTGTTTAAAATTATGAAACTGGTCCCTCAACTTTAAAAGTTGCATAAATGATCCCTCAAAACACTGTTTATTTGCACAAATGGTCCTTGCTCCGTTAGTTGGGTGTTAAATTTTCTAAAATGACAAATTTACCCTTTTCATTATTATAATTTTGGTCCCTATGTTTCACAAGTAATTTTGATATTGGTCCCTCCAAATTTATTTATACTTTATTATTTAAACTTTTAACTCTTTTTTATAGTAAGAAATTATAATTTAATAAGTTTAGGAAATTTAATTTTTTTTATTAATTGCTTTAAATTAATTTTTTAAATTATGTATCTACTTATAATAATAAAATTTTAAATTAATATAATAATAAAATATTAATCATAAGATACTTTATTAAAATAAAAAATTGATCATTTTGCCTTTTATGTTATTATATTTGTAGTTACTCAACTTTAAACTTTATTTAATTAATTTTAGTAAAAACCTAGTTTATTTATGTAACACCCCGACTCCCGAGCAGGTACGTGTAATTATCCTATTGACTAATTATAATAGTGATTATTGCGTTGGTCCAATTGCGTCCCGTATAGTGGATTATACGTGTCGGGACGGGGGATTACGTGAACTCGAGATATAATTTTAGTGGATAAATTATAATTATGGATTCACGAGATTAAATGGGATTTAATGATATAAATAGTGGATTTTTGATATTGGGGTCGGGTATCGGTGTCGAACCCGCGATATAACGGGATCCGTTTATGTGTTATATGTGTGTATGAGGTGCGTTCTTATCTCCCTTTTGTGCAAAAATCTGAAATAAGTGTGTGTGTGTGAACCTCTTGTGCTGAAGCAGAGCTAAGGCTCAATTCATAAGATTCAAGTGTAGAAATTGGATTTAAAAGCTTCCATAAGTGTTCTTGGAGTTTCAAGGTAAGAAATCTTCCATTTGAATCTGATTTTGTGTATTAAACGTTGGGATATGTTGGGAATTGGTGTAACTATGTTGTAGAAGTGTTTTGGTAACATATATGTGAATATTGGTTGCTGGAAATCGAGGTTTGGGGGTTAAAACCCCCTGGACAGAACTGAAACAGCGAACAGGGGACCTGTTCTGTATCGTGAGCGCGACCGCGACGCGCTTAGCGCGGCCGCGATGTTCTTCCTCGAGCGCGGGCCGCGATCGGGCCAGTGCGGCCGCGATCGGGCTTCTGTGGGCTTGGGTCGGTTTGGGCTTTGGGAGTCCGTTGGGTTGTTTTGTTGGGTTCATTTGGGTATATTAACAGTTATGGGATAATAGAGATTAATCTGGGAGAATTAATTTGTGTACAGGGATTCCCAGAGATTGTTACGGGCCGGGTTCGGATCAGACAGTTAGGGAAATTGTGCAGGGTGATCCAGGTGAGTACACGAGTTCTTTTCAAAGGGCCTACTTTTATCGAGTCATAATATGTGCATATATTATTGTTGTGATTGTGTTGGGCACTGCGAGTTGCCCCTCAGGTATGATCTTTCCTTCTTACTATGTGTTATATTTGAGATCCATTACTATATATTGCGATGAGTATCGTGGGAGCCGTGTAGCTCTGTTTGACCCTGTGAAGGGTTCCCATATATATATATGTGGCCGTTATTCCTGTTAGCTTCCACGGGCGTGGTTTGGCTCCAGGGGGGGGGGGAAGGGATCCCCAATTGAGATGAGTATCTCTTTCTGTATTGGATCTCTAGGGTCTCTGAGTAGAGACTCGTTGGCATGTGTTATGCCACGTAGTGTAGGGCTGCCATGTGACATGCGATATGTGATTATGTGAATTGTGCAGTGTCTAACCCTTGTGTACTCACGAGCTGCGAAGCTTACGTATTCGAGTCTGATGTGTGTATCAGGGGGACCGAAGATAGGACCGCCAGCTCCTGAGCGACGATAGGAGCTTGACTTGCTGCGAATCGGGAGATTCTGCTTTTGTTATCTGTATGTGATACTTTGCTAGAAACTTTGGGACAAATGATACTGGATTCGTATGTGAATATTTGGGTCCGGGTCGGGTCTTGTATGTCGGGTTGACTTTTGGATATTATGGTTAATGTGCGTAAAATATTTTAATTAATCAGTGTTTGTGTAAACCTTGACATTGGGATATGGATTGTGATTGCGTTAATGCCACATGTGTATTGTAAATGACGTGGCTTTTAGTTGGGATTAGAGGGTGTTACATGTATGGTATCAGAGCTTGTGGTTTTAGTATTGAGTATCAGTGGATGCTTGAGCTTAGACCGTGTTCAGATTCTTGGGAGTGTTCCGGTGACGGATACTAGAGGATTTAATTATCCTGGCTTAGTGTATAACGCTGGGAAACTTACCTTTTGTGCTTAATTGCCTTGTTTTGTGCAGATCAGTATGGCAGACCAGGGAGAGGGTTCTGGCGCGGGTAAGCCGCCGGGTGATGATGAGTATATCCGCAAGTCAGAGTTGTTTGGGGCTCTTACAGAGTTCTATAGACAGCAGAGAGAGCTGGAGAGGGAGCAGAGGCATGATACGGGGCCACGTTCTGGGGGTGGTCAGGATACGGGCACGGGTGCAGGTGCCTCTTCCTCTACATCTCAGCGAGGGGGTTCATTTAAGGATTTCATGACTGGGAATCCTCCAGAGTTCAGAGGCGGGGGTGAGCCAGGGATGGCACTCGCGTGGGAGCGCGAGATTGAGTCTGCATTTCGGGTTGCTCATGTGGACCCGAAAGACATGGTAGGGTATGCCACGTATCAGTTGAGGGGTGGAGCCTCACAGTGGTGGGGATCTATCGAGTCTTCCATGTCTGATTCTCGTGCATATGCGATGTCCTGGGCTCAGTTTAAGGACATGTTTGAAATTCAGTATGCACCCCGTGATGAGCAGCGAGAGATGGAGCGCCGTTTCCTCCACTTACAGCAGAGGGATCTGTCCGTGCAGCAGTATGTGGATCGCTTCAATGAGTACTCCCAGTTCGCGCCGCAGCATGTGAATACAGAGAGGCGCAAGGCCGATACCTTTGTTGACGGCCTGAGACCAGATATCAGGGAGTTTGTGGGACTACAGGAGACGTCATCCTTTGCTAGGGCGCTGGAATTAGCTCGCATGAGAGAGCGAGAGATCGAGAGGCAGCGAGAGCAGCCGCCTACTCAGAGACAGCGTACGGGAGCCACTGAGCATTCTAGTTACTGGCGCGAGCCGAGGGATCAGCAGCCCGAGCAGGGCCGTCAGCAGGAGCAGAGTTCAGGTCCGCGTAGGGACCGAGGCAGGGACAGAGGCAGAGATAGAGGTCGGGATGAGAGATCCCGGGGACAGGGTCAGAGAGGCAGTCATGCGGCCAGTCAGAGCAGTGTTGGGCAGGGGTCCCGGGCATCGGGGAGTAGAGCTGACAGTTTATCCGGAGAGCGAGATTGTCCGAGATGCCACCGCAGGCATGCCGGACCGTGTGCCAGTGATCAGTTCCGGTGTTTTAGATGTGGTCAGTTCGGCCACACAGCTACAGCCTGCACAGCCCCAGAGGCATTATGCTTCCGATGTGGGAAGCCGGGCCATCGCATGAGAGACTGCCCAGAGACAGCACCAGCAGTACCGGGAGCGAGCACGAGCGGTGCTAGAGTCGAGCCTTCTTCTTCCACCTCCCGCAGGGATGCAGCTCCGAGAGCCAGAGGCCGGGTGTTCCAGGCCACAGCTGAGGAGGCCAGAGATGCTCCAGATGTTGTTACGGGTACGTATATTCTGAATGGCTTGCGTGCGCGAGTCTTATTTGATTCTGGAGCCGACCGGTCTTATGTGTCAGTGTCCTTCTGTGCTTATTTTACTGTTGTTCCTACTGTATTATCTGTGCCATTGATTGTCGAGAGGGTAGACGGCAGTACCGCCTTAGTGAGCCGTGTGTATCGAGAGTGTGTACTCGAGATCGATACTCACCGATTCTTGATCGATTTACTGCCTATCGAGATCAGCAGTTTCGATGTGATCGTCGGTATGGACTGGATGACAGCCCGTCAGGCAGATATTCTTTGTGCTAAGAAGATGATCAGGATACCGATTTCTGAGACCGAGGCCGTGACAGTTTACGGGGAGAGGCGAAAGGGCGAGATTGGGATTATCTCGATGATTAGAGCTCAGAGATATGTGACCAAGGGTTGCGAAACCTTCTTGGCTTATGTGATTGACGCCCAGAAGGAGAAGACGAAGGTAGGGGATGTACCTGTAGTGCGAGACTACCCTGAGGTATTCCCAGATGAGCTACCTGGGCTACCGCCAGATCGCCAGGTAGAGTTCCGGATCGACCT
Organism: Centrapalus pauciflorus; assembly: GCA_020465985.1. Taxonomy (NCBI): domain Eukaryota; kingdom Viridiplantae; phylum Streptophyta; class Magnoliopsida; order Asterales; family Asteraceae; genus Centrapalus; species Centrapalus pauciflorus. The sequence continues at coordinate 121,489 of JAANYP010006127.1, forward strand.
TATCCCTGGAGCGGTGCCGATTGCGAAGACGCCTTACAGGCTGGCACCCACTGAGATGCGAGAGATGATGACTCAGCTTCAGGAGTTGCTGGATAGGGGATTTATCCGTCCGAGCTCATCACCGTGGGGAGCACCGGTGTTGTTTGTGAAGAAGAAAGACGGTACCATGCGAATGTGTATCGATTATCGGGAGTTAAATAAAGTGACCGTGAAGAATAGATATCCACTTCCGCGAATCGACGATTTATTCGATCAGCTACAGGGATCTAGCTTCTTCTCGAAGATTGATTTGCGATCTGGATATCATCAGCTGAAGGTCAGGGAAGAGGATGTGCCCAAGACAGCCTTCAGGACGCGCTATGGACACTATGAGTTTCTAGTCATGCCATTCGGACTGACTAACGCACCCGCAGCCTTCATGGATTTGATGAATAGGGTGTGTAGAGCCATGTTGGATCGATTTGTGATCGTGTTCATAGACGACATATTGATCTACTCGAGGAGCGCTGAGGAGCATGAGCAGCACTTGAGGGAGGTCCTAAGCGTGCTGCAGAAAGAGAGACTTTATGCGAAATTTTCGAAGTGCGAGTTTTGGCTCCGAGAAGTGCAGTTCTTGGGCCATATTGTGAGCAGCGAGGGCATCAAAGTGGATCCTGCGAAGATCGAGGCTGTGATGAGTTGGGAGCAGCCTAAGACCGTGCCAGAGATTCGTAGTTTCCTGGGATTAGCAGGCTACTACAGACGGTTCATTCAGAATTTTTCGCGGATAGCCATGCCGTTGACGAGATTGACACGGCAGGGCGTACCATTCGAGTGGAATGACGAGCAGGAGACTGCCTTTGTTGAGTTGAGAGCTCGATTGTGCCAGGCACCGGTGTTAGCCTTGCCCGAGGGTACGGATGATTTCGCTGTGTACTGTGATGCATCAGGGACGGGGCTGGGTTGTGTGTTGATGCAGCGGGGCAAGGTGATTGCCTACGCTTCGAGACAGCTGAAGACATATGAGGAGAATCATACTGTCCATGATCTTGAGTTGGATGCCATAGTCTTTGCGCTAAAGATATAGCGACATTATCTATATGGGTCCCAATTTGTAGTATATACTGATCATAAAAGCCTTCAGTATCTTTTCAGTCAGAAGGAGTTGAACATGCGACAGAGACGCAGTTTAGAGCTTCTGAAAGATTATGACTGTGAGATACAGTATCATCCTGGAAAGGCGAACGTAGTTGCTGACGCCTTGAGTCGTAAGGCGTGTGTTCAGACGATTACCTCCCGAGCTGTGAGACTCGAGATCACCTCTACCCTGGTTGACAGTCTGAGATTGGCACAGATAGAGGGTCTGCGGGAGCAGAATGTGAAGAAGGAAAGGTTAGTTGGGCAGACAGAGTCGTTGGTCAGGGATGACCGAGGGATATATACGCTGAGAGGCAGAGTTTGGGTTCCCAGAGTTGGGAACTTGCGACAGTTGATTCTTGATGAGTCACATAAGTCGAGGTTGTCTATTCACCCTGGGAGCACCAAGATGTACCGAGATCTCCGAGAGTTCTACTGGTGGCCGGGTATGAAAAGGGATGTGGGCCGTTACGTCGAGCAGTGTATGACGTGTTTGCGGGTCAAAAGTGAGCATCAGAAGCCGCACGGCCGTCTACAACCACTGGAGATTCCCGAGTGGAAGTGGTACCACATCACGATGGATTTCATCGTCAGACTTCCTCGTACTGTGCGTGGGAACGATATGATTTGGGTCATAGTAGACCGGTTGACTAAAAGTGCGCACTTTCTTGCGGTTCGGGGTACGATCACGATGGACCAGCTAGCGCGGCTGTATATTAATGAGGTGGTGTCGCGGCATGGGGTTCCGAAGTCGATTACTTCTGATCGCGATACTCGATTCACCTCGCGGTTCTGGCAGAGTTTTCAGAGAGAGCTGGGTACCCGGGTTCAGCTGAGCACAGCTTACAGGCCTCAGACAGATGGGCAGACCGAGCGCACCAACCAGACACTTGAGGACATGTTGAGAGCATGTGCCATATACTTCAGAGGTAGCTGGGATGTGCATCTCCCATTAGTAGAGTTTGCTTATAATAATAGCTACCATGCCTCGATCAAGATGGCACCGTTCGAAGCATTGTATGGCCGTAAGTGTCTAACCCCCGTGTGTTGGGGTGAGGTCGGTGAGCGACCGATCAGTGGGCCCGAGCTACTTCAGGAGACGAGTGATAAAGTAGCTGTGATCCGGGAGCATATGCGAGTTGCACAGAGCCGTCAGAAGTGTTATGCTGACCGCCGTACTTCCGAGCTTGAGTTCCGTGTTGGGGATCAGGTGTTGTTGAAAGTGTCTCCATGGAAGGGTGTTATTCGTTTCAGGCACCGGGGCAAGTTGAGTCCGAGGTATATAGGGCCGTTTGAGATAATTGCCAGGGTCAGAGATCAGGCCTACCGGTTGAGATTGCCGCCAGAGTTAGCCGGTGTTCATGATACATTCCATGTGAGCCATCTGAGAAAGTGTCTAGCTAAGGAGGATCAGTATGTGCCTTTATCAGAGATATCCGTGGATGATCAGTTGAGATATGCTGAGCAGCCAGAGATGATTACTGATCGGAAGGTAAAGAAATTGCGCAATAAAGAGATATCATTGGTACTCATTCAATGGAGACATCATAAGGGTACCAGCGCAACTTGGGAACCCGAATCTGAGATGCGGAGTCGCTATCCTTTTCTGTTCCAGAGTCAGAGTTAGATTCCGGGACGGAATCTTTGTAAGGGGGGAGGATTTGTAACACCCCGACTCCCGAGCAGGTACGTGTAATTATCCTATTGACTAATTATAATAGTGATTATTGCGTTGGTCCAATTGCGTCCCGTATAGTGGATTATACGTGTCGGGACGGGGGATTACGTGAACTCGAGATATAATTTTAGTGGATAAATTATAATTATGGATTCACGAGATTAAATGGGATTTAATGATATAAATAGTGGATTTTTGATATTGGGGTCGGGTATCGGTGTCGAACCCGCGATATAATGGGATCCGTTTATGTGTTATATGTGTGTATGAGGTGCGTTCTTATCTCCCTTTTGTGCAAAAATCTGAAATAAGTGTGTGTGTGTGTGAACCTCTTGTGCTGAAGCAGAGCTAAGGCTCAATTCATAAGATTCAAGTGTAGAAATTGGATTTAAAAGCTTCCATAAGTGTTCTTGGAGTTTCAAGGTAAGAAATCTTCCATTTGAATATGATTTTGTGTATTAAACGTTGGGATATGTTGGGAATTGGTGTAACTATGTTGTAGAAGTGTTTTGGTAACATATATGTGAATATTGGTTGCTGGAAATCGAGGTTTGGGGGTTAAAACCCCCTGGACAGAACTGAAACAGCGAACAGGGGACCTGTTCTGTATCGTGAGCGCGACCGCGACGCGCTTAGCGCGGCCGCGATGTTCTTCCTCGAGCGCGGGCCGCGATCGGGCTTCTGTGGGCTTGGGTCGGTTTGGGCTTTGGGAGTCCGTTGGGTTGTTTTGTTGGGTTCATTTGGGTATATTAACAGTTATGGGATAATAGAGATTAATCTGGGAGAATTAATTTGTGTACAGGGATTCCCAGAGATTGTTATGGGCCGGGTTCGGATCAGACAGTTAGGGAAATTGTGCAGGGTGATCCAGGTGAGTACACGAGTTCTTTTCAAAGGGCCTACTTTTATCGAGTCATAATATGTGCATATATTATTGTTGTGATTGTGTTGGGCACTGCGAGTTGCCCCTCAGGTATGATCTTTCCTTCTTACTATGTGTTATATTTGAGATCCATTACTATATATTGCGATGAGTATCGTGGGAGCCGTGTAGCTCTGTTTGACCCTGTGAAGGGTTCCCATATATATATATGTGGCCGTTATTCCTGTTAGCTTCCACGGGCGTGGTTTGGCTCCAGGGGGGGGGGGAAGGGATCCCCAATTGAGATGAGTATCTCTTTCTGTATTGGATCTCTAGGGTCTCTGAGTAGAGACTCGTTGGCATGTGTTATGCCACGTAGTGTAGGGCTGCCATGTGACATGCGATATGTGATTATGTGAATTGTGCAGTGTCTAACCCTTGTGTACTCACGAGCTGCGAAGCTTACGTATTCGAGTCTGATGTGTGTATCAGGGGGACCGAAGATAGGACCGCCAGCTCCTGAGCGACGATAGGAGCTTGACTTGCTGCGATCGGGAGATTCTGCTTTTGTTATCTGTATGTGATACTTTGCTAGAAACTTTGGGACAAATGATACTGGATTCGTATGTGAATATTTGGGTCCGGGTCGGGTCTTGTATGTCGGGTTGACTTTTGGATATTATGGTTAATGTGCGTAAAATATTTTAATTAATCAGTGTTTGTGTAAACCTTGACATTGGGATATGGATTGTGATTGCGTTAATGCCACATGTGTATTGTAAATGACGTGGCTTTTAGTTGGGATTAGAGGGTGTTACAATTTACCCATGTATTATATGGAGCATGTTTAAAAAAAATTATTGTTTTAAAATACATACAATCTTGAAAGATTATTACGAATTTGTATAATAATAATAATATGTGACTTGGAGTTTTGATTTATGTTGGATTAAGAATATAAATTTATGTTTAAGAAATCTAGATAGACTTTTTATTGACTTTTCATTTAATCTATAGATTGAAAACTCATTATTGACTTTTTATTGTCAACCCATATTGATTTAAAAAAAATCATTTTTCAGTTGTAATAATTATAATTTTTATAAATTTCCTAAAGTAATAACAAAAATTTAGAAAAGTAGATTTTGTTAATTTTATTTATTCACGTGTTATAATTGTTTGTATCACAAACATTATTTCTTTGAACCCTTCACTATTCAATTTTAATATTAACTTTTTCATTATTATTATTATTATACAAATTTGTAATAATCTTTTATTTTAAAACAATAATTTTTTAAACATATTTCATGTAAAAAAAACTTGTTTAATTAAAAAAAAACACATAGGTGCATCCATAAATCTCTCTCTTGTCAACTTATTTAAGGGCATGTATGGAAACGGGATAAGAAAAATTGAACAATACCTAAACCGAATCATAAATTTGAAAAAAAAAAAACTCTCATATCTTATATCAACATAAATCAAATTCTAACTCGATTTCTTAAACATAAATTTATATTCCTAATCCAACATAAATCAAAATTCCAACTCACATATTATTATTATACAAATTTGTAATATTATTTCAAGATTGTATGTATTTCAAAACAAAAATTTTTTTAGACATGCTCAACTAGGTTTTTACTAAAATTAATTAGTAAAGTATAAAGTTGAGTAACTACTAATATAATAACATAAAAGGTAAAATGATCAATTTTTATTTTAATTAATGTATCTAACAATTAATATTTTCTTATTATATTAATTTAAATTTTATTATTATAAGTAGATATATAATTTAAAAAAATATATTAAAGCAATCAATAATAAAAATTAAATTTCCTAAACTTATTAAATTATAATTTCTTACTATAAAAAAAAGTTAAAAGTTTAAATGATAAAGTATAAATAAATTTGAAGGGACCAATATCAAAAATTACTTGTGAAACATAGGGACCAAAATTATAATAATGAAAAGGGTAAATTTGTCATTTTAGAAAATTTAACACCCAACTAACAGAGCTAGGACCATTGTGCAAGTAAACAGTGTACCGATGGACCATTTATGCAACTTTTAAAGTTGAGGGATCAGTTTCATAATTTTGAACAAACCACAGGGACCGTTTCTGTAATTTACTCTAAATAATTTGTTATATAAAGTTTATGTAAACATAAAATTAAAACATATAAATCTTCAATGTTATTCAAAAAAATACAATAATAGTATCGTATTTCATATTTGTCATAATTAATATTTAATGGTAGTTGCTTTTATAACAATTTTTAAAAATATATTTTATTTATAAATTTATATGTATTTAATCGATATAATTTAAAGTTTTACATAAAATTTAATGTTTGTATATATTTATTACAACAAATAAAATGTAATAAATATAATTTAAAGTTTTACATAAAATTTAATGTTTGTATATATTTATGGATAAATTATATAATTTAAGGATTTTTTTAAGTTTAGATTTAAATTAGCTAAAAATATCAAATGTCAAATAGACAAGAGTAAATGACATTTTTGGTCCTTGTGGTTTGATGGTTTACCCGGATTCAGTCCTTTAACCATAATAAGGTCAAATTTCATCTCTATTTTGCTAATTTTGTGCCCTTTTAGTCCCTCGTCCGTTAAACTTAACGACACAACCGTTAAAGTTGTAATAATGACATTTTTACCCTTTTCATTGAGACGTTTTTAGTCCCTATAGTTTTATTATTTACCCATTTATAGTCCAACATTTATTATTTTTATTTTATCTTTATAATTATATTATTTATAGATATACTTAATTCATTATAAATACACTTATTTTATTTATAAATATAGTTATGTTTTAATATTTTATTTACATTTACTATTGTTCGTATTTTATTTAAAATTTAACTTTTATTTTAATTTAAATATATATTTCTTTACTAATTTATTTAAAGTTCATCTTCTTTATTAATTTTAATTTTTATAATATTATCGTTGACATTTATACATGTAATTATGTTAGTTGTGTTTAAGTAAATATAATATAATATCGTCATATTTTTCCTTTCCAAAGTCACTATTTCTTCAAGTATCTTCCAACCTAATCAATTATCAACACATAAATATATCCACATATGTATATTTCTTCAAGTATCTTCAAGAAAAAAGATTGGATAGCAAAAACAAGGATAGAGAAAATGGTTGCAGCGCAGATTAGATGAAGAAATGCAGTTCTTCTTGACGAGGGTTTTAGAGGTCTCGTCATGGTGATGGGTGCCCTAGTTTTGTTGATCTGGTTCACTCGATGGATCGGTGGCGTTGGGGTGGAGTAGCATAAGTAGAGTAGGCGATAAATGAAGGAAGTTGCATCAGTGATAAATGAAGTTGCATCAGATTCGTCTATTGATTATTAGATCCAAGTGAAGTGAGAAACTGTTGAGTGCTACCAATTTGCAATCAAGAACCAGACACATCAACACCCACGTTAAAAATTAAAGCTTTTATAAAAATAGATAATTTAAATCAAAGTCACCAAACTATGTAGTATGTACAGGTCGGAACCTAAATCCAATGTGGTATTTGCATTTAAAATCCTGTGTTTGGTTCGTAGATTTCAGTAAGGATTTAAAATCTCAACATTTCATGAATCTCTTCCTTCTTTGTTATTTAAAAACTCAGCCCCCCCTATGATTTAAAATCGCAGTTACCTTGCATTCTTCATACTAACAATTTTTTCTATAAGATAATGCAGATTATTGACAAAATACTGACAAATGCAAATGTTGCATAATGTAAATCCTTTGGCAAAATACAAATCCCAGAGAAAAAATTTACGAACCAAACGTCCCCTAAGATATGTATATAATTTATGTGTTGATAATTGATTAGGTTGGAAGATACTTGAAGAAATAGTGACTTTGGAAAGGAAAAATATGACGATATTATATTATATTTACTTAACAACTAACATAATTACATGTATAAATGTCAACAATAATATTATAAAAATTAAAATTAATAAAGAAGATGAACTTTAAATAAATTAGTAAAGAAATATATATTTAAATTAAAGAAAAAAGTTAAATTTTAAAATAAAATACGAACGATAGTAAATGTAAATAAAATATTAAAATATAAGTATATTTATAAATAAAATAAGTGTGTTTATAATAAATTAAGTAAATCTATAAATTATATAATTATAAAGATAAACTAATATAAAATAAATATTGGACTATAAATGGGTAACTAATAAAACCATAGGGACTAAAAACGTCTCAATGAAAAGGGTAAAAATGTCATTCTTACAAATTTAACGGTTGTGTCGTTAAGTTTAACGGACGAGGGACTAAAAGGGCACAAAATTAGCAAAATAGGGATGAAATTTGACCTTATTATGGTTAAAGGACTGAATCCGGGTAAACCATCAAACCACAAGGACCAAAAATGTCCTTTACTCAATAGACAATGATGATAAATAACATAATTAGATAATGTAAAATAGTGGATAAAATTAATTAATTATTACTGTTTATAGATATTAGAAATAATAAATTGTGTTTATCCTTTATTTTATTTTATTCTAAAAATTATAAATTGTATTTATCTTTTTAGGTGTAACATGGTAATGTCATGTCACGTTCTGTGTTTATTGTTAATAGATATTAGAAATAATAAACTGTGTTTATCTTTTATTTTATTTTATTCTAAAAATTATAAATTGTATTTATCTTTATGTCATGTACGTTCTGTGTTTTCCTTTATTATTATTATTAGTTTATGAACCCACGTTGATACGTGGATAATTTCTTATAAATATTTGTTTACATTAAATGTATATAAGCTTAAAGTTAAAAGGATATAAATATTAAATCTATATTAGAAATAATGAATTGTATTTATCTATTATTTTATTTTATTTTAAAAATAATAAAATGTATTTATCTTTTAAATACTGAATTGTATTTATCTTTTATTTTATTTTAAAAATAATAATATGTATTTATCTTTAAATGATGAAACGTATTTATCTTTGAAATAATGAATTGTATTTATCTTTTATTCTTTTAAAAATAATAATATGTATTTATCCTTTTTAGATGAAATGTGGTGATGTCATGTATTTTATGTCAAATAGTGGATAGAGTTAGTTATTTATTAATATTAGAAATAATAGATATAATGAATTGTATTTATCTTTAATTTTATTTTGTTATAAAAATAATAAAATGTGAAATAATGAATTGTGTTTACCTTTTATTTTATATTTTATTTAAAAATAATAATATGTATTTATCTCTTAAGATTTAATACGATGAATTATATTCATTTATTATATATATATATATAGACTAGTTGTATTTATCTCTTGTTTTATTTTATATTAAAAATAATAAAGTTGTAGTTATCTATTTATGTTTATAGATATTAGAAAAAATTAATTGTATGTATCTTTTATTTTATTTTATATTAAAAATATCAATGTTTTATTTATTTTTTTGGTGAGATTTATGGATATTAGAAAAAAATTAATTATATTTATATTAAAAATAATAAAGTTGCATTTATTTATGTTTATAGATATTTGAAAAGGGAAAATGGCATTAAAATGTAACATACTTTTGCTTAGGGTATATTTTGGGGAACGAACTTTGAAAACGTACAAATAAGGGATTATACTTTAAAAAAGGTTTGTTTTAGGTATTATAAAACTGGAAACCGGTTAAATAACCGGTCATTGATGACATGTAATATAATTTTTAGTTCTTCTTTAAAATAAAATCTGACATGTAAAAAAATATTTTAAAATATTTCCTATAAACACCATTTACATTAAAGCTTCTCTTCAAACCTTAATTGGAAATACAGACGTCGATTCATTCTTCTATGCTCCATAGTCCTAATCCTACTTCAAGTCAAGATTCATCATATCCAAACATTAAACAAAGATGCTAATCAGGTATGATTTCTATCTCATTTTCTATTTTTGATTTTTGGTTTAGGGTTCTATGTGTCTGTGGATTCTATCTTTTTTTTTTTTTTCAAATTTCAAGTGTGAGTTTCTATTTGTTCCTGAGTTGTGTAAAACATTGATCATTTCAAGTGGGGCTTTACGTGTTCAATTTCCACAAAACTCCTTTTTGTTCCTTATCTTGTTTTCTTCTTGTTACAGTGAAGATGAGGATGATATTGAACAAGTCAATGAACATAGTGATGACGACCTTGGAGTAGGAGTAGACTTAAACAACGATTGGATGAATTATACATTTTCAGATTTTGACGAAGATGATGTTGCTAGTGTTGATCATTTATCCGATGGAGATGATGAAATTCGAGATGTTAGGTTGAAGAAAATACGTAATGAGGAAAATGATGTTTCGTATTACGTTGAAGAGCCCTCTAATCTAGAACAACCTTATGAGCATGATTTGTTTTTGACATCAATATGTGATGAATTTGAAAGGGATCAGTTTGTAGAAAAAGATTTGACTTCTGACAAAGAAGATGTGATGGTGGGTGAAAATGATGAGGACGAAAATAACATATTTCCTATTCATAATCCAAATATTCCATGGAACAAGATGAAGCCTGTACTTAGTGAAAGATATGAATCAGTTGCTCAACTCAAGACATGCATTACAAACTATGGTGTTTCTAATGGGCTTCAACTTAGGTATGCTCGTTTTAGACAACACTTCTCCTTATGTATGATTAATAAGGAAAATTATTAACTTTTGTTACTTCAATACAGGTATGTAAAAAATTGCAACAAAAAGTTACTAGTAAAATGTGGCAAAGCAAAACTAGGAGAAGAAGGCCATTGTCCATGGAGATTGTGGGCATCTTGGATGTCTAAGGAAAGGTCATTACAAGTGAAGACGCTACATGATGAACACAGATGTAGTAGGAATTATAGTTTAGGTTCACTTGTAGATGCGAATTGGATAGCACAACAATATGGTAGAAAAATTAGACAAAACCCATAATTAAAGTTAGTTGATTTGAAAGAGTCAATTTTGAAGAAATACAAGTGCATAGTAACCAGAGGACAATGTCGTAGGGCGAAGGAAAAGGCTTTGGGAGAAGTAGAAACGGCCCTAATTGAACATTATGGAAAGTTGTGGGACTATGGAGAAGAAATTAGGAGGAGCAACCCAGGATCGACAGTTAAGATGGACGTGGAAGTATGCCCAGATGGAAAAAACTATTTTAAAAGATTTTATGTTTGTTTTAAGGGTTTAAGAGATGCTTGGGTCTTGGGATGTAGGAGATTCATCGGGTTAGATGGGTGCTTTCTAAAAACTAAATGCAAAGGAGAACTCTTAAGTGCTGTTGGAAGAGATGCTAATAACCAAATTTTTCCAATTGCTTGGGCTGTGGTAGAAGTTGAATGTAAAGATAGTTGGAAATGGTTTTTAGAGTATTTGATGCAAGACATTGGGGTGACAATTGGCTTTGGATTAACTTTAATGTCAGATCAACATAAGGTAACACTTACTTATGTATGCCTAAATTGTTGTTATACATGATACATATGCTACTTTGACGCCTATATTTTGTCACACAGGGACTTATTGAAGCAGTGAAAGATGTCTTCCCATTGGCCGAGCACCGACAATGTGCTAGGCACATCTATGCAAATTTTAGGAAGAAATACACCGGAGTTGAATTTAGAGCATTGTTTTGGGCTGCTTCAAAGGCTGGAACACCAGAAGAATTTCATGTTGTTATGCAACAAATAAAAGAACTATCTCCCGAGGCTGTAGAATACTTGATGGGGCACAAACCTAACACATGGTCAAGGGCGTTTTTCATGACTGGGACTGCATGTGATGCGGTAGAAAATGGATTAAGTGAATGTTTTAACTCTTTGATTGTTTCAGCCAGGAAAAAACCTATCATCACAATGCTTGAAGAGATTCGAGTTTTCTTGATGGAGAGAGTTCAAAACATGTCAAGTAAGGCTTATAGTTGGAAAGATGAAATTTGTCCATCTATAAGGAAAAAACTTGAGAAAAATAAAGATCAAATGAGGTAATTTTGGTGATGGATTCATATCTATTACATTAGGGGTGAGCTCGGTACCGGACCGTACCGAACCGGTATCGATCCCGAAAATACCGAAACCGAATTATTAGTTTTGAAAGAACCGAAGACCGAACCGTATAATTTTATATGGTGCCGGTTCGGTTCCGAATACCGAATTTTAGCTAATTTAAAAACCGAATACCGAACCGAGAGTACCGAATACCGAATTTTAGTTAATTTAAAAACCGAATACCGAACCGAATATATTAATTCGGTATCGGTCGATACCGGTACCGGTTCGGGTTTCCCGTCGCTCACCCCTATATTACATTATGTTTTTATATCTAGATTAATTATGTTCTTTTAAATGCATAGGTTTTGGCGTGTCGTACCAAATGGTGGGAATATGTTTGAAGTAAAATTAGGACTCGATGGGTATGTTGTCGACACACATATGAGAAGTTGTACTTGTAGAATTTGGCAACTTTCTGGGATTCCTTGTCCTCATGCCGTTGCTGCTATATACTTCATTCACATGGAACCGGAAAAGTTTGTGGATGACTTATTTACCACAAGACGGTTCATAGAGACATATAGTCACAAGGTGATTCCATTAAATGGACTTAAACTGTGGCCAAAGACTATATATGTGAAACCATTGCCACCAAGGTTTAGGCGGATGCCTGGTAGACCTTCAATTTTACGACGGAAGGATGCAAGTGAAGTTTGTAGTAGTCGAAAGAGAAACAAATACGGAAATGATGAGATGTCCAAAGTAGGGAGGCAAATGACTTGTAAAAATTGTTGGGAAGTTGGACACAACTCAAGGGGATGCAAAAATGAGAAAAAGGATGCACCAATCAAGCCAAGAAATCCAGTCGGTAGGCCTAAAGGAAAGGGTTCAATGGTGGGTTCAAGAGGAGGGACTTCATCTAGTAGGGGTAGAGAATTCATTTGCTAAAGGCTCAATGTTTACCTAAAGATTAAATATGTTTTTATCAAGAGGGCATTTTTGTAGCACTGCTTAAATTGCTTATTTTTTGTGATGGATGACTTTTGTTACACTTACTATATTTCTTTGACACAAGATAGTATAAAATTATTGTCATCCTTTAAACTGTTTTTTTTAATGGAAATATTGTGATGGTTTTACCTTTTGGGATTTTGACTATTGAGTAATTTGTTTTTATCTATGTAACTTGTTGTCGATACAATTGACAAAATTGGACGAAATAATCACAGATGAAGACTATGGGTTTTAACTTATAAGTGGTCTTTTTCCTTTTTTTTTAATAAATGATTGACATGTCATTATAAAGATAAATAAAAAATTAATGATTCCAAGTCATCTGCCATGTCACCCATTTTCCATCAAAAAATAAAATAGTTGACCCATGTTACCGGTATTTACTTTTATAATCCTTAAAACGAATTCTTTTCCAAGTATAATCCCTTATTTGTACGTTTTCAAAGTCCGTTCCCCAAAATATACCCTAAGCAAAAGTATGTTACATTTTGATGTCATTTTCCCATTTGAAAAAACTAATTGTATTTATTTTTTATTTTATTTTGTATTAAAAATAATAATTTTGTATTTATCATTTCACGTGAAATGTGGTAACGCCACGTGGCAAATTGTGTTCTTTATATATATATATATATATATATATATATATATATATATATATATATATATATATATATATAGGGATGAGATCCATTGTGAACAAGTTATTCATTGTGAACGTTGTGAACAAATAAAAAAATACATATAATCATTCATATATATCAACAAGTGTTTGTAATATGATTCAAAAGGTTCATACAAGTGTCTATTTAAGATTCAGAACATTCAAAAGGTTCATAGTAGTTTTTATAACAAGATGCACAAGATGCATAGGATTCAACAAGATTCATGAGATTCGACAAATTAATTGGATTCAATAAAATCCATAGGATCCAATAAGATTAATGGGTTAATAGAAGGGTTCGGTAGTATTTTCAACAAGATTCATAAGATTCAAAAGCTATTTTATGGTTGTTCACAATGTTCACAACGAATAAAGTGTTCACAAAAGATCTTTAGTCTATATATATATATATATATATATATATATATATATATATATATATATATATATATATATATATATATATATATATATATATATATATATATATATAGAATATGGTTCGAGAGAGTACCACCCTTATGCAGCGCACCAGAAGGTACCGACTTTAAAAAAACTTTTTTTAAATTTTTTTTTCATAAACATATGTTAATTAACATTATGAATAACATATATAAATTTCACATACATTCACATCTCCTAGTTCCTAAAAAATGATGTGAACACACACTTACAAAATTTTGAATGTATGTGAACGTGCATTTACGTGGTGCGTGTTTTCATGCACTTAGAGTGCTCGGATTTGCGTGAAATTCACATATGATCTGTGTAATGTTAATTAGAACATGTTCATGAAAAAAATTTTCAAAAAAATTACTTTTAAGGGTGGTACCTTCTGGTGCGCTGCATTAGAGGTGGTACTCACTTGAACCTAAATCTATATATATATATATATATATATATATATATATATATATATATATATATATATATATATATATATATATATATATATATATATATATATAGGTTCAAATAAGTAACTCTCGAAATCAAGTGCACCCGAAGGTACTGACATTAAAAAACTTTTTAATTTTTTTTTTCACATAACCATGTTTAATTTAATGTTATACGTATGATATTTGAATTTCACATAGATTCACACATTCTGTGTCTTTAAAAATTATGCGAATGCTCAATGCATGTTTATGTGAATGGTCATCCATATGAATGGTTATTTCATACCATGTGAATGGTGTGAATGACCATTCACATAATCTTTTTTTACCGTTCACAATATTTATAATGTTACTCATTTTGAAAAAAAGTCTTATACATGTATATTAAAAAAATATGTGTGAATGATCATTCACATTAGGGTACGCTGGGTACGCTTATATATATATAATAGATAATAAGAAGACCACTTGGAGTTTTCGGACCATTAGATGGATAAAAATCAATGGTCCAGATTAATGACAATTTATAATTATTTATGAAATGTCTCTTGTACCCTTAATTAAAATCAATAATTATACCTATGCCATTTTTTTAATTAATTTTCCAAATTTACTACCTTAACTTAATTACAGTAAATTTTAATTTTAATTTTTTCATTAATGAATTAATATTTACTTAAAATAAATATGTGTCATTATTATCCTTAATGATCATCTATCTATCTATACTATATATAATAAGAAAACCGCTTGGAGTTTTCGGACTAGTGGATGGATAAAAATCTAATGATCCAGATTAATGACAACTCATAATCATTTATGAAATGTCTCTTATACCCTTAATTAAAATCAATAATTATATCTATGCTATTTTTTTACGCTTTATAGATTTAGGTTTAACAAAACCAAATTCTCAAACCGGTTTTAAACCCAAAAACCCAAACCGCTTTAAGAAACCGAAAACCCAAAAACCATGGATTGAAACCGAAAATCCGGAAACCCAAACCGAAAAACCGAACCCGGAAAAATCGAAAACCGAACGGTTTCCAAATTCTAGAAACCGAAAGTTTCGCTTTGGGTTCAGAGGGTGGTTGAAACCGAACCGAACCGCCCCGTGCACACCCCTACTTTATTCAACACTAGTCGTCGATCGATATTTTGAATCATTCGTTATTAAAGAATCGTATAGAATTCAAAAAGATTTTTATCGTAAAAGTTGAAATTATATGATGATTAGTACCTTTTGGGTTTAGCAGCATAATAATACCCTTTGATCAATCGGCCCGCCGTCCCGACGGCGTCGTTTTGGGTAAAAGGCAACGATAGTCAATGTCAACCTTCAGCGACCGCTTTAGACGACTTTCACTCGCACTTGTTTTTCTTCTTCTCTCCGAATCAATTGCTTCAATATTCCATCACTGGTAGAGAGATTCACATTCACTGGTATTACAATTGCATATTTTCCCTCTTTTCTAATCCTCAATTTTTGGTTTTTAACCTTAAATTCTTCCGATTTGATGCAACAATCGCCATCGCCGCCGCAGCAAGACCTAACACCATCGATGACTCCTTTCAAGAAACGACTACTTCATAGAGTTGAAGATTCCGAAACACGTTACCTCTCTCCTACTGGTACACTTGCTGTATTAATTTTAATTCTGTATTGCATATGTGTAGGAATTTGTTATTCAACAGCCCTAGCAATGAATTTTGTAACATCAGTTACGAGTTTATTAAATTCGGTCCGAGTAGAATAAGGCTACTACTTTTTTTTTTTTCATTTCCAAAATTAGGTATGTTTTATCCAATAAATGCTTAATTTTGAACTCTTTTTAGACTAGGTTTTTTCAGTTTATCAATAAAGATAACCAGAATTTTGAGTAGATATTTATGGTTCCATAAAATATGGATAATTACGTGGAGGGAGTGATATTTTGATGTTAGGTTGATTCAGTGTTTTAAACCTAATTGGTACAATCTTGATCTCAAAAGAATTACTTTTTTTTTTTTGAAATGAGGTGGTAAGAGCTTTTTATACGTGGGTTTTAATGGTTGGTCAATCGTATTTGCTGGAAATTGAAGTTCCTATATAACTTTCATTAGATAGCAAATTGTGCTAGAAAAATGTTATTGATTTGTTAATATGTCTTGATTAGTTGGTTATTGATAAAAATTAGCAACGTTTTAGGGATCAGATATATGTGCTCGGGTAATTTTCGGGCTTCATTATCTTATTGAAGTGCAAGAATAAGTTGAATCTACGTATTGAAATTTCTTGATGCAAGTTTGATACATGAAATTGAATTTTGTAAGGAAAAAACAGCTGTATGTCTACATGTATTTGCCATAATATTACTTGTATGAAAGAGGTGCCATCTCTTGCATAATTTTGCTTCATGTGTATATCAGAGGAAAAGGAAGGCGAGGAATATGCAGTGGAAAAACAAGAGAGGCTGGATCTTGAATATAAAAATCCCTCTTATGAGGTAGAGGAGGACGAATGGGCTGCACGAGGAGTCGAACACAACCGAGGAGATAGGTTTGGGGGAGAATACATGACCGAACATGATGAAGTGAAAATGGACGAGGAAGATTTAAATGAGGAGAATTTCTATGATGACCATGATTTGGATCAAGATAAATACAAGAAAGAGCGACATGATGTGGTTAGAGACAGACAAAAGAAGAAAGAATTAGAGGTATTTGTCGGTGGATTGGATCGTGACACAAATGAAGTAGATCTTAGGGAAGTCTTTAGTCAAGTGGGTGATATTACGGAAGTGAGGCTCCTGATGAATCCGATGACCAACAAAAATAAGGGCTTTGCTTTCATACGGTTTGCTACTGTTGAGCAGGCAAGACGGGCTCTTAGTGAGCTTAAGCGTCCAATGGTATTCATCTTTTACTTATTTTCTTTCTTTGTATAGTTCTAGTAGTTGTAAGTTGAATTTGACACTAGAGTATTATCCAGGATATTGCCTTGTTTTTGTTTCTATCTCTTCCTTTCCAATGGGCTTGATTTTTGAATCTGTAAGCATGAAGCCATTTAGATTCATTAAAGACGAAGATACCATGTTTGAAGCACTTTCTTCATGTATAACGACATTAACTTATGAATACAAGGAGCACATTGGATCAACTTTCTTAAGTGTTTTACGTGCTTTCATATCTAACATCTAATATTATCTTTCAACTTTGTACATAAGTTTTAATGTGCGTGAAGAAGTTTACCTCACATGTTTCACTTATAGTGTGTATGCAAGTGGCTAGTGATATGTAACACAATTTCAGATTAACGGAAAGCAATGTGGAGTGGCTCCAAGTCAAGACAGCGACACTTTGTTTGTTGGTAACATATGCAAGACATGGTCAAAAGAAATGGTATGTTCTGTTGCCTTGATATATGATTGAGTTTTCATTTTTCTGCTTTTGAAGCATGATAACTGAGCATTACCTTTTCAGTTGAAGGAAAAACTTGTACGTTATGGCATAGACAAGTTTGAGGAGCTGACATTGGTTGATGACGCTAAAAATGAAGGCTTGAATCGGGGATTTGCTTTCTTGGATTTTCCGTCTAGAGCAGATGCCTTGGAAGCTTGCCGACGCCTGCAGAAAAGGGACGTCATATTTGGCACGGATCGGACAGCCAGAGTTGCTTTTGCTGACACGTTTATTGAACCTGATGATGAGATCATGGCACAGGTATACATTATTGCCACATTCTATTTGGGTCATTGTGAAAGCCACTCATATGCTTCTTGCTTCTCGCTATATATTACTCCTATTTTATATGCATGTCAAGTTTGATTTACACAATGTTCCATATTTGTCAATCCAGGTCAGGACTGTGTTTGTTGACGGTTTGCCTCCTTCTTGGGAGGAGGATATTATAAAGGATCATCTACGACAGTTTGGGAAAATTGAGAAGGTTGAACTCGCTCGAAATATGCCTGCTGCTAAAAGGGATGATTTTGGTTTTATAACATTCAGCACACATGAATCTGCAGTATCTTGTGTTGATGGTATTAATGATTCAGAGCTTGTTTTCAGAAACAAGAAGGTATTTCTGATCTGAAAGCTCCTTAAAATAACCAGTTATTTGTGATCTTGACATGTTTCTGTAAATGAATTTTATTTTTTATTTGTAGGTCAAAGTTCGAGCAAGGCTATCTAGACCACGCCAGAGAGGCAAATCAGCTAAATATGCACGAGGAGGTTACACAGTTGGAGCAGATGGTTATGGGAGTTACAGGGGTTCTTGGGAGGGTGGTGCGAACCACATGGATGCTGATAGATTCTCTGATCGAGGTAGAAGAAGCATACGAGATCGTAGTCCATATGATGGAGGTCGTAGAAGGTCATTCGATTCTAGAGATGACCGAGGATACGAGGTTTCTGTTTCAGATAGAATTGGTAGAAGACCATATACTGCAACTGACAGAACTTTAAAGCGAAGATCTCCAGGTATGCAGTATGAATGTATAATCATGTTGCAATTTGCTGTATAACTAAAATACTTATATAACCATGTGTCTGGTTTTCAGTTTATGAAAGGAGCAGCTATAAAACAGAGTACATGAGGCAAAATATGGCTGTATCTTCAACTGAGAGACAGCTCTATAGAGATTCTTACTCATCACGTGGAGCTGGGTACATGGAAAATTCTTCAAGGACTATTTCTCGTATTCCCGGCCGTGGAAGTTCCCATCTTTACGAGGAAGATGATGATGGTGGAAGATATGTGTATGTAGAGCATCCATCAAGATACAATGATGGTGGTAGCCGAAACTTTAATTCCACGTCTGGTGTAAAGCGACCTTACTCATCAATGGTAAGTAAATTTCTTATCATTATTTTGTTACTACTGTTATACATTATCTTTTCGAATGCCTAACAAACTCATCTGGTTTTTGTCTAGGAGGAACACCATCCTCGTTATGCTGAATCATCGAGAAGGCAATCAAGAGCCGATTTTGATTATGCCAATAATTCCGATATGTTATATAATGATAGGATATATGGAAGTGAACCTACACGGTATGCCATTTTTCAAGGTTTTTTGAAAATTTCTTGTGTTTTTTATTCGCGGGAATTGGGGGTGAGTGGCTGAGCTCCAATTATGAACTGTAATGTTCTCATTTGAGTACAAGCAAGCTTGTTGATGTCTATCAATAGCAGTTTAAGACAAAATATCGCCTAAAGTACCTTCATAATAATTTTATAATGAAACCCTATACGAATTGATTCATCTTCCTGATAATGTAAGCTATCATCAGGTTAGCACGTGGTTCCCGTTCTGGATACAGTGGTAGTAATCACAGTAATGCAGGCCATTCTCATGGAATGTATGATAAGAACACCTCCAATGTTGGCTATAGAAGAGGTAATAAAATCATTATAAAAGTTATCTATATTCATATGTTGATTTTGTTGCTTCTTTTTATTAAATAATACGATTCTTTGCCTCAAAATTTCAAATTTACCAGTGGATATCGGCAATGAGGATCCAGAAGAGATGTACTCCAGATATGGCAGAGAACGCGAGTCACGAGACTATATCCCTTCACGATCAGAAGTATGCCTCATTGTCGCTGACGTAAATTAGCATTTTTGTTTTTTTATATCCTTTTGTGCTTTCTTTTATTAACGTCATCCCTATGTTCCTCAGATGCGTGCAGAGTCATACTCTCCTGTCTATTCAAATCATCGTGCAACTGATGGTTATGTGGGTGGCAGGGTATCCGATTCATACTACTGAGGTGAGCTCTTGGTCATCCAAAAAAAGTTGTTTTTACCTTAAATAGGTAAATAAATAAAAGAGAAAAAACAGGTTTCCCGAGTTACATCTTCCACCCAGATCAGACTAGCTTCAAACTTTTACCAAAAATTTTTAATGAACTAGAGGCTTAAATCAGTCGTTTCGGGTTCACTGAATCCTTATGCTGTATTGGGTGTTCATTGAGATGGGATGGAGGTCGCCCGGTTTTAATGCTTTAGAGGATTTTATCAGTTACTTCAATAAGACTCTTTATGTATGAATATGTGGTGCGAGAATGATCCTTCTAGTGGAATCTGTATTTTTACTTTGGATAGGTAAGTGTTGGATATGTGTACCATTATATTATTGAGATTTCTAATAAGAATTAAGAACCCATGGCCCATGGCCCATGATGGGTAACAGTTAAAAGACTTGCTGCATGCTTCTGTTTTGGGATTGCAACATTTGACATACAGGATAATGATTCACTTGAAGGCTTTCTTTGGCCACTTTTTAGAGGATTTTGTATCATAAAAACATTTGGAGGGTAGAGATTGGTTCGTCAAATGAAATCATAGATTCTAGCTTTTGAGATTTGTTTTCAACATGTTTAACCGAAAGGTCAAAGGTTCAACTTTTACTCTTTTGTGATCGGAGGGTCATTGGTTCGAAATTCTCAGAAACATCGTCTCTGTAAAAACTGCAAACTGCAAACCAAACCTCACAAAGCTGTGGAGCCTTGGTGCACTAGGGTGGCCCTTCTTTGGTCTGATGTTATTTGAATGGGAAGATTACTTTGTTTCAACCAAAGTTCTGTTGGTGATGCACCATTGTAGGTAAACCTCATTTTTTGGTTATGAAGATCTATTATAAGAGACAAGAGGATATACTTAATTGACCAATAACTTCAACCGGGAAGATAATATACTCTCGGTCGTTCACAGTGGCTGCTACTCAAATTTTTGATACATGCACCCACAGGATTTCCGGAAGCAGGTAACATGTAGCTTAAAACACTCGGTGGTTGTTTGTATACTACTTAACAGAATCATTAAGAGGCTCGTTCAAAGGTTAAACCACCTCTTAGATTCCATTTAGCACTAAACAAAAAAAAGGGCTCAATAGGCTTTGACCATTTTATCATCTTGAGATGCCATATCTGTTATTTTGTCAAGAGAGGAAAGATTGTTAGTCATATGTTAATCATATACAAGACTTGCATGCTCTAATCTGAAATGGGCTAATCCTGTTCTGCTGCTTATGGTTCTTTTAACTATTGATCAAGAACATTCAGGTGCTGGCTTACATCATTATCATCTGGTATCAAACATGAAAAATAGACGGGGTGTTGTTTTAGAAGTCCTTAAGATAAAATTCAGTGGCATTTTGGCCAATAATCAGTACCAATTTGAAAGGCAGATAAGAATTCTTGATCATATGCTGGAATTTCAAGACTAACGATTTCTGATTTTAGTATTGTTGAAGACCACCAAACTCCAGAACTTTTCTTTTTGGCAATGTTTTCTTCTGTCTCAGAGGATAAGGTGATTGGCGTAGAGCGTTATAGGTAGAAACCATTTCCTTATTCTGTGATCTCTTAGCATTTACAATACGATTACCCTATTCGGAGGATAATCCGAGTTAATGCTCACTCAAACACATTTAAACAGTGAAAGGAATTTGAATTGATTGCGAGTTACCTCATTTTCTTTGCACTTGAAATCTACACTAGATACAATCATGCCTGTTTTAGGGTTCTATTTGGGTAGTCATTGGAAAATTTCATCTTGTGGGTTCTGTCAAGTGGATCAGGGTAACTTGAGTAGGTTCTGGGCTTGGGTTTTTGACATCAGACTGTTATGATAACTTTACTGGTCCTGAAATCTGCTCACTTTTAGATCATATCAGGAAGTTATTTGTTTGATTTTGTATTTTATTAATGCTGAGAGACTACCTATGTAACGTCACTTGCATTTGGTGCATACTTTTTTTGAATGCCGTTCCATTCCATCGTACTGTACAAACACTTGAATAGCTGCCTCATCAGCAGAAATCTCATATTAAAGTGTTAAACCGACCACAGGCGATAGCTTATAAACTATAATCACAAGGATACGAAGAAGATGGTTGTAGATTATACGATATTTTTACCTTTGTATGTTTGAATGCATAAATGTTTTTTGAGTTTTGAACATATTTTTCTTTACGTCTTTTGGTTTTTAAACCTCAGGTAAGGAAAAAAGAAAGATTGACAATGAGATAGAGAAAGACTAGGTTTTGCGAGAAGTTAGGCCTTGTTTGTTTTTTGCAGAGCGGTTATATCTTCACGTGGAAGGATATTATATTTTAACTGCAGAATGAAAAAGACTTCAGACATTCATCTCTTCAAAAACAAACAACACCTTAGTCAAATATATTGTGTGTTAAAGTGCTTTTCTAAATTAAGGCGAGGAAAAGTAGATTTTTAAAATCCAAAAACAAACACATACAAATAAAGTTTTTTTGCTCAATTTCTTATAAAATGACAAGATCAAAACTTGTTATTATTCTCTTTAGTTGTCAAACAATTTTATTTCTTTTTGCTTACCTAAGTTTTGAAAAGTTAAGAAATAGAAAAACTTTTTTAGGACACAAAAACAAACGCCTGTTTTGGAGGTTCCAAATCATGTTTGTCTCGTAACTTTTCTTGAAAGGACAACTAAACATGGTTCTCTCTACTTGTTAAATACTTTTCTATTTATCTTAGTTTTGAAAATTCAAGAAGTAGAAAATCATCTTGAAAACTTGAAAACAAATGTAGATTTAAATATTTAATTGATTTTTGTTAACGCTGACAAATTAAAACAACAAAAGAGTATTATTAATCTTGATAATTAAAACAACAAAAGAGTGTTAATCATTATGTACAATGGCATTGTGATAGAGTCAAAAAACTCGTAGGGGTGTGCTTTTTTACTCCAATTTTTCAATTTTCGTAACTATAAGTGTTCAAGAATTTTTATTATCAAATCAAATATTAATTGATTTTTGCTGTTTCAAATATAATGATAAAAGTTCTGTAGGTTTATCCTTCGCCTCATAGATTTACTTCATAAGTAAATCAAGTTAGTTTTGAAGTTGTACTTGAATCTATTGCATTGAATCACAAACGCATATGTGCTATTTTTTTTTAGAAGGTTAAGTGTTTAAAGTCTGAAAACCACATCTGAAATTAAGAGGTGATCTTAAGATCTGAAATCTGAAATTATGAGATGATCTTTTTCGAGTGTATTCTTGGATAGTTATAGCGGCCCATAGGCGCGAGATGTACCTTGTGGGGAGACATTCTTTGTTTATTTCGTAATATGAAATATCTGGAAAATATGACTTTAAAATATTATATTTTATTAATTATATCTTATAATTAATTAATTTATATAAACAAAATTAAATTATAATAATTAATAGAGTAAATTACAGAAATGGTACCCGTGGTTTGTTCAAAATTATGAAAACAGTCTCTCAACTTCCAAAGTTGCAGTGGCGGTCCTTCAAACCACTTTTTACTTGCAGAATTGGTCAATCTGTTTCTAAAATTTTTAAAATGATGATTTGCCCTTCTTTTAATTACAAGTTTGGTAATTTTAATTTTTGTCCATTTTCTAAATTTTTTATTTTCGGTTTTAAATTTGAAATATTAATTTAATAAATTATGATTTGACTCATTATTAATTATATTATTATTATTATTCTCATTATTATTATTATTATTTATTATACCTATCTATTTTGTAAAATAAATCTATATTTCTTTACTAAAAAATATTTTTATTTATATACTTAGTTAAGTTACACATCTTTTTATGTATTCAATTTATTTATTAAGGTTTTATTTATATATATTTTATTGGTTAAACTATATATATATTTTTATTATATATACTTTTCCATCAAACTATTTCATTACGCTAATAAATTTTAAATTTATGTAATTTTGATTTAAATTTACTAATTCATTACGTTTTGATTTAAGTTTACAAATATTTTGTTACGCTAATATGTTTTTATTTAAATTTATTATTTTATTTGCTTGGATTTAAATATTTAGCTATGTCAGTACGTTTGGATTTAAATATAGATTTATTTTACAAAATAAATATGTATAAATAATAATAATAATAATAGTGAGAATAATAATAATATAGTTAATAATGAATCATATCATAATTTATTAAATTAATATTTCAATTTTAAAACCAAAAATGAAAAATTATGAAAATGAGACAAAATTGAAATTACCAAACTTGTAATTGAAAGAAGAGTAAAATTATCATTTTTTAAAATTTTAGAAACAGAAGGACCAATTCTGCAAGTAAAAAGTGGTTTGAGAGACCGCCACAGCGCCACTGCAATTTTGCAAGTTGAGGGACCGTCATAATTTTAAACAAACCACGGTGACCATTTTTGTAGTTTACTCTAATTAATATGATAAAAATTTTAAATTAGAATTAATTACACATAAAAAAGATAAATGAAATTATATAAATATGATAAATGTTTTAGGGTTTGCAAGCTAAAAATAAAAAAAGTGACCTCGTAAATTTTTTTTTTCAGACCTCCCTCCTAACATCAAGATGTAAATTCAGAGATTGCAACATTTTAACTCTAAAAATAAACAAACAATCTTCAATTATTCTAGATCCAATGTTTAAACTTCAAACCATTTTAAGAGTCACTTAATGAAATACAAACAAGACCATAATATGTTATATGAGTGAAAAATCAACAAAATGTGCATTATTTAAAATATGAATGCAATGATGTTGATTATTGATTAATAGTCAAAAGCCCAAACATATTTAACACATTTTGTGGGTGCAAAATCAATCAAAACGTATGGTTGAAAATTTTTGTCATTTATTGCTTTTGGTAGCAAAAAATAGATTTCTATATTTCATAACAGACAACACACATCTTTAATTGATATTAAAACATTATTTCATATATCGTTTCAATAAACATACTGATAATTAAATTTAAATCCAACTTTTTTAACATTTCATTTAACAAACCAAACAAAACCAGACTTTACACCATTATTAATGATACACCAAACTAGAAGATCCAATTTCCTTGTTATTCCCTGTTCCGAAATCATTAATGGTAACTTAAGCACAATGATGTGTTGCTAAAATTATCATAAAAATGTCTGAAGTTTTAGGAATGAAAGGTTACGTATGTTTGGCATCAATTAAGTTCATATCCAGTATTTTAAGTCACTGTAGAGTCATACATATGCATACCATTTGGATAAAGATCGTTTTGAGTCATTGAATGAATTAAATTATGCAGGACAAAATACAAAGTATGATATTGCATGGACTAATTATTATTTGGTAATAACTAGTAAACTAATTTTGGTAGTAATAATTATTATTAGATAAGGAATTATGTTTATTTACTAGGATAGAATAAAGGGAATTATTGGATAATTATTTAAGTTTTAGTTCAATCTTAAATCTACCAAAAAGGAGTAAGGATCAAAGGTTTTATTTATAGGAGATTAAACTATAAACTCTTAAGATCTGACACTCAGAAAATCAGCTCCCTCCCTCACCCTCTTTCTCTTCTCGGATGAACCAATACCACCCAACTGGATTTTGATCGCTCTTCGTGATATCTAGTGTCATCGTCATCAAGTGCAAGGTGTGTGAACTATCTAGAGCCGTTCTAAGCGTGTTCTTCACGTTCATCCGTTATTGTGAGGTATATTTCATAACCTTCTACGATTATTTTGTTTTATGTTCACATGAGTTGATCCACGATGGTTTAAACTTTTTAATCGCTTCCGTTGTTATTTAAAAAAGTCAGTTTAAACACTTCAATGAAGAAATATGTATTTATCACAACTCATAAGTCATAACATAATTTAGGGATTTTTATGTAAACGACCATGAAGCTGTTTCATTTTTTTGATTAAGTTCATTAATATCTTTTGGTCTCATGAATATTTCATAAACTAAAACTCATTAAAGTATAATTTTTTTTTAACCTTATACAGTTTTAAGTAGATACAAATCCAACATGATATCTATATGTTAATTAAAGTAGCCGGTTAGAAAGTTTACGTGACATCTATGTTAACTTAAACACAAAATCCTCATTCGTCAAATCCATTAAAATGTTTAAAATAAATACCAAGTTGGACTTCTTATAAGATATTTTGTTAATATAGATAACACGTATAATTTTTACCAATCATAAGTAGTTAAGTGAAATTTATCTTAAAAAATATTATTTAATGATTTTTAGTTGA
Organism: Centrapalus pauciflorus; assembly: GCA_020465985.1. Classification (NCBI taxonomy): domain Eukaryota; kingdom Viridiplantae; phylum Streptophyta; class Magnoliopsida; order Asterales; family Asteraceae; genus Centrapalus; species Centrapalus pauciflorus. Next base: position 147,808 of record JAANYP010006127.1, read on the forward strand.
TTGGAAGCAATTTAAAGTACCTAACAAAGAAAAGGACGTAACTTCAGAGTTTTTCTATATAAAATCCTTTAAATATAATCATAATTCCAAATACCATGTGCTATTTTTGTAATTTTTCAATACGAGGAAAGAAAAGAAAATAAGAAAGAATGGATAATAAGACTAAGAAAAACAAAAGGAAAAATAAGAAACAATAAAAAATAATTTTTAAAAAATACACATGTACATGATTTATTTGTTTCTTTTTCTTTCTTTTTAATTTTGGAGATAAATAAATTATAAACTATTTTCTCTGACTTACCATTTTTTTCCACAATAAATTTTCATTTCTTTCTATTTTTTTTAAATAATTTTCTCTTTTTAAGTTGTTAGAAAACAAAATATACATGTGGATGACGAATAGTCAAAATGCAAAAGAAATGGAACACCTTTTGTGGGGTAAACGTCTCAATCAGATAATGGTGTAGATATTGTATGTGCTATGAATCTACGATGATTTTATTTTTATTCATTGTAATGTTTATTTGTTTTTTGGGGACGTTTCACATGTCATTTTTTTAACAAAAATAAATAAATAAATAAAAGTATGTCACAGTCACTTAGACAAATGCATCAACGAGGTTTAACCAATTTGGTATAAGGAGCGTTATGTAAGTGTGCGGTCACGTGTTCGATTCTCATCAGGGGCAATTTGAAATTTAGGTAGTGAATGTAAGTTCTAAAGTCTCCACTTGAGGCAGATGAGTAAATTAGGAGTAGGAGTAGACTAGTTTGTCGTTCAAAAAAAAAAAAAACTTAGACAAATGCATTTTTTTTTCCTCGGCATTTCAAGAAAAGATCCTTGTTCTGGAATCACAAACGATGTTTATAAAACCGATAAAAGCATGTCGAGTATTCTAATTTTAGTATGAGATAATGATATCATATAGCTATATATTTTTGAATTTATGCACATTTATGTAGTGTAATTTTATTTGTGTACATTTATGTAGTGTACTTTTAAAACTTTTCCAATTCGATAATTAAGTCACCTGATGACCGATACAACATGTTACCATGTTTAGTCAAACTTTTTTTTTTGGTACACATTTATGTGGCATATTTTTCTAAAAGAATCAAGTTCATATGTTAACTATAAAAAAAAAAAAAACTAAATTCGTGATATTAAAAATGAAAGTCATTCAAGAAGCGCATGTGCTATTCTTGTAATTCAGGATTTCATTTCAAGACATTAAATGTGGTGACTAATAGTCCAAATGCGAAACATATGAAACACATTTTGTGGGGTACGAATATCGCTATCAAATAAACTATATCTATTAATTAATTAAAACATCTCACGCCACGTGTCACTACCTCATCCATCTAAATTTTTGATTTCCCGTCTTTTTTCCATAATTAGAACTTCTAATTTAACTAATTTATCATTAAAAGAAAATGAAATCTAATTCAAATACTTTCATATTTTATCCATCTATATTCTATATATATTAATAAAGCAAAACAATTAGTGACACATGTCAATTTCTTAACTAATGAGTTTTTTATTTTCCCTCCCAATTTTCCTAATATAATTCATTCAATTTAGTCTTTGATTATTTGTAAAACTAAAACTAATTACTATTTAATTTAGCCACTATTAATGAAAATCAATCGAATTAAATGATTTAAATTTAAATCTATTTGCTTTCTTTAAATTTTTTATTAGTATTAGTTTATCTTACCAACTTAATCAATTTTATAAATGAGTACAAGCTTTTCTCATATATGAGAGCTTGATTTTAAACTATTTACTACTAAAAAATAAAAATATATTTAAATATCGATTATAGCAATATAATATACAATAATTGATCACATAACTGGTACATTATAATGTTATAATATTAAAAATACAATTTTCCAATTTAAATGCAATCATGTCCTTATCTTGACTTTTTATTTATTATAATTAGCTTCTTCATATTTAAATTCATATTAAATGATAACTTTTATATTATTTTGATATCAACATTTTATTATCTTATATATGTGTTATTAATATACCCATGTTATACATGGGATGCAAAACTAGTGAGTATATATAAAATAACATTGTGCTAATTAGTTAAAATTATATTTTTAAAATAGCTAGAAATGTATAATTTAATAATTTATGACATATATATTTTAATGACGTGTAAGCTTTTAAAAGATACCCGTCTTGAATCACATATAGATAGATTTTGAATTAATCTAGATGAATTACGTAATTAGTAGTATTATATGTATTAGAATTAACTATTTAATTTTTAAATTTGTGAATATCTTGTACTGAAAAATGTTTTAAAAAATGACGTCTTGTTTTGATGAATTCCATTTTAATTTTTGAAGTGTTAATCAATGAATTTCTAGAAATGTATACTAATTTAACACCAAATATATTTTATCTGATTATGGATAATTTTACATATAGATATAATAAGAGGGTTGCTATTCACAACTTTTTTATTAAATATATCTGTGCATGTCACATCAACCTTATTAATCAATTATAATTCAATAAAAACATTGAAATATTTAAAAAACCACATCAATATGGTGGACATCAAATCATAAGAAAACAGGTATAAACATAATTATATTAAATCAAGACTTAAGTTACTAAATCTTTTTGAAATGAAATTCTATCACGAGATCCAATTTTTTTTATACCTTTTGCATATTATCTTATGGATTATACATTTATTTGACAAGATGTAAAAATATACTAAGCACACATATGTTTTAATGAATAAATCACATCTTATAACTTTCGTGTTCCTTTTGTATTGCAACTTATATCACGTATAGTCATGCTCTCAATTACTCATATATCATAATGAAAATTTTAAAAAAAAGTTAATTACCCTTGAAACAAATTAACTAAAAAAGTTAATTACCCTTGAATATGTAACAATACACCAACCTTAAAAATAGAACACCAATATTATCCTTTCAGTATATTCATAAACAACCACATCACCCGAGGGAAAGACTTTAGAGAAAGAAATTTTATCAACTAAAACTTTACAAGCATATTCAACTTTTGATAATTAACATGAAATAGATTTTAAACCAATAACATAATTTGTGTATATAAAAAACAATAAAGAGAGTAAGTGTGTACTCATTTGAAGATGAAAATAGAATAAAAATACAATTTTTTGAAGGAAAAAAAAAGACTCAAGTAATTAGAGATTCAATTGAAACATACAAAACATGGAAGGGTTAAAGAGCTAAACAAACAAAAAATAAATTCAATAGTTGACTTCTATCAACAATGAAAAAATCTATTGATCTAACAATGAATTAGAAAGATGAACAAAAGTATCCATATTTTTTTTCTCAAAAAAAGAGATATTTCGATTCATCAAGAGATAGTGATGAAGACATGAAGTCTACATGGTTATCGTCATCACCTTCAATTTTCAAATCCAAAACCAAAAATTTAAACGAGAATAAAAACTAAAAGACTATATAAAAAGGGTAGACGTATTACTTTACATCCATACAAACAAAACATAGAAATTAATTTCCATAAAAGGATGTGTTTTCGACAGAAAAAATTAGTAGTCAACGAGAATCGAACCATTAAACACGAACCCTATTGAAAAGCTACTCGTAAACATTTACATCGGTTGAGGATCTTAACATTGGTGGGAGGGTATGAGGAGAGAGATTAATATGTCTAAGAAAATAAATTGGGTCAAAGTTTTGAAGAACACTTAAAGAAAAGGGAAAATTATGTAAAAAACCAACAAACTTTCAGCCTTTTTCGATTAAGTCCTTAAACCCAAATCGTTGCCTATTAAGTCCCTAAACCGACTAATATTATAAAAACTGTTTTTTTTTTTTTGAAAAATTAACTTGTAACCGGCAAATACCGGATATAAATCCGACGTGTTATCATAAACGGTAATTTCTTCATTTTTACTAGTTATCTTCGTCGTTAACCTTAACCGGTTAGTCATTTCTTCATTTTGGAGACGAAGGAAGAAGGAAGAACCGTGAAGCCCTCCTAAAGCCCTGCTGCGAAGTGAAGACGAAGGAAGAACCGTAAAACCCTGTTGCGAAGCAGGGGCGGATTTAGCTTCACATGAGTGGTAGCACATGCCACCAGTCAATTACTCAATGATAGTATAAAAGTTTTACAATATTTGTAGTTCTACATGTGTTTTTGTTACTGTGCTATCAGTGTTTTCTTACGATGTTATCTAGCAAAGGGTCACCATTTATTTGCGGATGATCATCAGTTTTTGTAGAAGGTGGGAAGACGGTGGAAGGCGGTGGTGCACTGGTGTGTTAGTGTCAGGCCCGGTTCTTGGGCTGTGCAATGTGATCAAATGCACAGGGCCCAATTATCTTGAGGGCCTCCAAATTTATATGCAGTCCACTAGTTCATATGCTAAATGGTCCAATAGAATTGACTAAGGTGATCAATTTTTGAGTTCTTTGACTATTGTTGTGTTTTACTTTAATTTTGTTACACTTTAATTTATATTCAATTGTCAAAATAGAATTGACTTAAATATAGTTTTCTAATAAATATGACTAAAGTACATAAATATGAATGATGATCATGCTAATTTTGACAAAATGAAGGTAGATATCGATAATCTTGATATTATATTTAGTCAGACAAGTTGAGGGATAGTTTTAGGGTGTGTTACGGAGATAATTCTATTAATTGTATTCTCAGATACAAAATTCCTAAATGGGATCCTACGTTATCATATACTACTATTTTATTAAATAATCATAAGTATTATGATATAAAACGGTTTTTATATTCAAATTATTTCTAAACTTGTGTATATAATTTTACGTGTTCGGGGGGACTATTTTATTATATGGCACAGGGCCACCAAAATCCATGGGACGGGCCTGGTTAGTGTGTAGGTAAACCAAGGAAAATTTGAAGCCAAGAAGAAGAAGGTGTAAACAACAAAAAATGTGGGGCCCTCACCCACTACTTTTTAGATATTAATATTTTATTCATAAGATGCTTTAAAGTTTAAACATTAAAACTACTTGCTAAATAAGTTTTCTACTTGTATTTATTTATTAATATTATTATTATACTAGGCTTATTTATTTTAGTTCATCTATTAATCAAGTTCTAGATAAACAATTTCCATTTGAATTTGGATCATGGTCATTGAAAGTAGACTTGACAATTCGTGTATTCGTGTCGTTTTCACGTGTCAGACCCGAATTTGACATGATATGAATACACGAATGACAATAAGTATTATCTCAATTTTTAAGATGTATTCGTGTCGTGTATTCGTGTCATGTCTCTCACAAACTCGTGTATTCGTGTCTCCAATTGCCAGGTCTAATTGAAAGTAATACAATCAATATGATATGTAAATTATTTCTAAATCAAAGATGAATATAAAATTAATTCAAAGATATATAAGAATATTTTAAAATGTTAATATTGAAATGAACCCAATCAACTTTTCTCATTTTCTCAATTAAGTCCTAAACTTTTTTTTTTCCATATGTTTCCCTAAACTATGTTTGTCTTATTCAAAAGTATACATCTGTGACCGGTTATCGGATTTGTCGGTAAAATACAACAGATAAAGCAAAAAGTTTACTGACCCCTTAAGCACCAAAATATTAAAAAATGATGGATTTTTTCAACATTAATCAACTAAAAAAAATTTAAAGTTACTTGTTTGGTAACCGGTCCGACAAGTCAAACATATACGTTTGAATAAGACAAAAATAGTTTATGTACTACCAATTAAGCACCTTTAAAAATCAAATCAATAAACAGTCTTTCACGTAGTGCCACCAATCATGAAAAATCCTAGATCCGCCACTGTTGCGAAGTGAAGACGAAGACACTGAAATCTCCTACCAGCATCGTGAAAGCCCTGCGAAGTGGGAATCAAAGTGGGAATCATCATCTGTAAGTGTATAATAACATTATGTATCGACATTGTAACCTAGAATTTACATGAACTAAGCATGGAATATCAATTTTTACAGTATGACATCGTCATCTAAATGTTACAAGTTAACACTTGAAATTAATTATGGTGAGATTTTTGATACGCCTAGTGATGCCCCTGTTAAGTATATTCTTGGTTTTGTGAAAACAGAGGAATTTGACTTCTTTGGTGTTGATTACGCTAGTTTCATAGAGTGTTTTCAAAATATGACATATTCAATAAACTTCAACCTTTATTACTTAGTTCCTGGTAAGAAACTTTGTGGAGGTTTAAGGATGTTGAAGTGTGATGTGGATCTTGTTACATTTGTTGAACATGGTTTGAGGAGCAAGGGGGAAGATGACTATATACCTAGATGAGTATGAAACTGATATGGCAGAATTTTTAGGGGAGGATAGTATGAAGAAGAATGCTGCTGATTCTAGTGACCCTTCTTATGAGGAGGAAGCTGATGTTGATCTATCTGATTCTGTATCAATGGATGTTGAGAGTGAAGATGACTATATACCTAGAGGTTTCCGAAATACATAGAGTGAACTCAATGATGCATCAAATGATCATGATGCATTGATGCATAATCCTATTTTGTTGATTCATTGTGGTTTTCCAAAATTCTATGATACATAGAGGTTTTCTATTTATATATATATATATATATATATATATATATGTGTGTGTGTGTGTGTGTGTGTGTGTGTGTGTGTGTGTGTGTGTATATAAATGATTGGATCATTGAATAACTTGGTATAAAACCGTAGAACCAATATATACATTAGGATTAATATATAACACTAACGATAAGATAGTAAATATGCAATTAGCATTAAATTAATTTTAGTTTCTAACCCATCAAGATTGACCACAAGTTTTGACTATGATTTTGACTATCTTTTAATATATATATATATATATATATATATAGGGGTTCAATAGAAAACCACAATGCATCTGAAAACTTGTGAAAACCGTACTGCACCACCACAAATGCATCAAATTCCCCGCGTGATGCATCAAATTTCCCGCGCGATGCATCACTTTATTTACGATCATGCCACCGCGTTTTTCATGAAAACCAAATCGGACGGTATGCGTAGGTTTCCATAGTTTTCAGGTGCATAGTGATTTTCCATTGAACCCACCCACCCACCCACACACACACACACACACACACACACACACACACACACATATATATATATATATATATTATAAGCTGTGTTAAATATACGATTTATAGTGTTATTTCAACATTTAATATTTCGGTATCATATATTAAATTTACATCTGGATAAGTTGTTTTTCGAAAAAATATATTATGACCAATCCGATCGATCTATATAAATATAAACATTAATTAATAACATCAAATCTCGAATGATGAATTGTAATACTAATCACATTCCTTAAATATTTAATGTTAAATGTATATGTGTGTTGAATATATGATATATATGAAATATGATAGTAATTGCATCTAATGTGCAGTGTTAAATATATGATATATAATGTTACTTCGACATCTAATATTTTATCGATATGATATATTGAATGTTTATCTGTGTAATTTTTTTTTATATAAAAAATAAACACGTAAAAGTTTGTTGTAAAACATATATCATGACCAATCTCGTTTTATAGAGTATAAATTTATCTTTTTATGGTATAATTTTTAAAGAAATAAGACACTTTTTCTTTAAAGAAATAATGACATTTTTTTTTTGCTAATGTCAAATTTTTTTTTGCTATTGTCGATCTTTTTTTCTATTTCAAACATGAATAAATTACTAATACAAATAATTTTTTACTAATTCCATACTTGATCTATTTAATCAAGACCATTAGACTAATTTAATATATGAACGAGATTGGTTTTATAATTCTACACCAAATTTAGGTTCTGCAATAATCACATCGCTCATTCTCCCTCTATACACACACACACACACATTATTAATCTTGTTGCAGATACTATCGAACCCTTATATCAACCTACGAATCTCGTTGGATCCTATGAATTCTGTTGATTTATATGAATTTGTCGGATATTATAAATCTTGTTGAATTATATGAATTATGTTACAAATACTGTCTTGAACCTCCTGAAAGTTATGAATTTTGTTGCAGACACTTCTATGAATCCTTAATCATATGAATCTTGTTACAAATACTTGTTGATATATATGAATGCTTATATGTATTTTCATTCGTTTATAATGTTCATAACGAATATAATGTTCACTATATATATATATATATATATATATATATATATATATATATATATATATATATATGGGTTCAATGGAAAACCAACATGCATGGGAAAACATTGGAAAACCTTCATGCACCACCACAAATGCATCACAATTCATGCTGATGCATCAAATTCCCCGCGTGATGCACCAAAATCCTGCATGATGCACCGAATTCCCGCGTGATGCATCGACTTTCTGCGTGGTGCATCACCTGATCCAACGGCTATAAAATGGTTCCCGGGTTTTCCGATGCATATAGGTTTTCCATTGAACCCACCCCTATATATATATATATATATATAGGGTTGGGTTCCATGGAGTCCTGGAGTCCCACCCTGTTTGTTTCAAAACACAAAAGGATAGTTTTGTCATAACAAATTTTTATTAATATAATATTAATTGGTTTAAATCTAATTCCTATTATTAAGCAAACATTCCATAACTGAAAATCCAATATATTCTCTTATCTTTATCTCTTAGATTTCCATAATTCTATCATTTGACATTATTTTTTGAATTGAAAATCATATCGTCAATTTCGATTTGGAAAATTTAATATCAACATCGGTTTCATTTCGTATGCACATGTTCAATAAGAAGCATGTTCATTCACCTTCTCTTTGTTAGACATGTTCCTATTCGTATGCACATGTTCAATAAGAAGAATGTTCATTAACATGTGCAACATTAATTTGTTTATATCACTATCATTTATTTGAACATGTGCAACATTCATTGGTTTATATCATGCAGTATTTGTTTGAACATGTGCATCATTTGTTTGTTATATCATGCAGTATTGTAATTGTTGATGAGCATGTATCAAGCTCATGTATCATCACCGCAGTTTAATCCATAATATTTTTTTTTGTTTATATCAGTGAACTTGTTTATTTGCACATTTTCATTAACAGAATTATGAACAATTTCCCTTAGACTAGTTCAAATTACATGTTTTTCTGTTGTTCAGAAACTTGTTCATTTAAATAATGTGAAGGAATATTATTTCCTTCAATACATGTGCATTCAAAAAACTATGTACAATTGAACTTCTACTGTCACATTCACCTATATTCACCTATTATTATATAAAATCAATTTCCTGAAAGATGAATATTTTAAAATCAAATAACTAAACATAGGAACGAGACTTCAAAAATCAAACTGAACAAGTTCGTATTGAAGTTTTAATGAAATGAAGAACTTCAAATGCTATCACTTGTTCATATAAAAGGCCCAAAAACGAACTGAACAAGTTCAAAATGTCAGACAAAGCTTCAAAAAATCACAAAATATGTTTCGAGTACTAAATCTTTATAAAAAAATGACCACACAATAAAAGTAATAGGATCATGATTCTCACTTTAATACTAAAACCCTAACGAAATATGTTTCCGCTCTAAATCTTTATAAAAAAAAAGATTATACAATGAACCCTAGTTGGACAAAACCCCAAATTAAAAGACATATAGATAGAGAAAAACGACGAGATTGATTTTAATCTAACAAAACTTTAACAAGATCTATGTAGTTTGCCTCCAAAAATTAACGAGAGAGAGAGAGCAACAAAGTGAGACAGACTCGAATTAAAGTAAATCAAGTCACAGTCACTCCGCATCGAAATGCTTTCGAGATCCGCCGCCGATCTAATGGGACGATCTTGTTCTCCAAGGTTTTCGATAAACACTAATTTTTTGAAATTGCAAACTAAGTAATCAACAATTAAGGACAAACTATTTTGTGTTTAATGGACGATCTTGCAATTCAACGAGATCCGCTCTCGTTCCAGTGATATTTCCAATTGTTGAGCGTCTCTTTCATCAATGGAGCGGTAGATCTCGTCGATCAACAAAGTGGAAAACGAGGTACTGTCTCTGTATCCAATGGAGCGATAGATCTAATGGAGCGGTAGATCTGGTCTCTTTCGTAGAAGATGAAGAGTGATGATTAGGGTTTAGAGGTGTGTTTAATGAAGGTGAGATAAAATAGGAAGCTCTAATTTGATGGTTGTCAAAAAAATCTCACATGCCAAAATTACTCTTTTGTATCCAAACACCAATTTTTTTAGAAGATGCCTAAATTTTAAGGGAGAATTTCATATATAATCATTCAAAACTTCATAATATCATATATACCCAACCTAAAATTTTAATATCATATATATCCCTCCTAAACATCATAATATCATATATACCCAACTTTATTTATTAATATCACATATATCCCTCTTAAACATCATTAATATCATATATACCCAAATTCATTAATTTAATTATTTTTAAAACACTTAAAACTCATAATTAATATTGCTTATTAATTAATGACCATTATACCCTTACTCATTTCTTCTTTCAACTAAACTTCAAAATATCATATTTATCCAACTTAAATTAAAATATCATATCCCTTTTAATTATTCTATATAATTTATATTTGTAAACTTTACTAAATAAATTCTTCAAACTAAAACAAATTAACATTAAATTAATTGATTACATATTATATTCTTTTTTTCCATTTTCTTTTCGAACTTTATAGTTGAATTGCATTTCGTTTTTTTGAATTTAGTATATATTTTTATGTTTTCTAATACATTGGTTTCTACTTTTTATTTCAAATTTGCATTCGTTTTATAACTATTGTTTATTTAGTTTATTTTTTTAATTTTTATATTTAGTCTAGAATCTGAGTTATAACTTGTTATCCGATGTAATTAGTTGTGTATATTTTGTGTTAACTACAAGATTATATATATATATATAATATATATATATATATAAAATCTTATCGTTAACAATAAATACACAACTAATTAAATCGGATAATAGGTTATAACTCATATACTAGATTAAATACAAAAATGTGTAAACTAAATAAACAATAGTTATAAAACGAATGCAAACTTGAAACTTTTTTTGAAACTAATGTATTAGAAAACAAAAAATATATACGAAATTAAAAGAAGAAAATGCGATGCAACTATCAAATTCAAAAAGAAAAAGAAAAGAAAGAACATAATTAATTGTATATAGATTACTGTAGAAAAAAACAAATAAGAAAATATAATAAGACGATACGATTTGATTACAAACGAGCAAAAACATTATACAAATTTTTTTTTATTTTTAATGTTAATTTGAAGAATTTGTTTAGTAAAGTTTACAAAAATAAATTATATAAAATTATTAAAAGAGATATGCTATTTTAATTTAAGTTGGATAAATATGATATTTTGAAGTTTAGTTGAAAGAAGAAATGAGTAAGGGTATAATGATCATTAATTAATTAGCAATATTAACTATGAGTTTTAAATGTTATAAAAATAATTAAATTAATGAATTTGGGTATATATGATATTAATGATGTTTAAAAGGGATATATGTGATATTAATAATTAAAATTGGGTATATATGATATTATGATGTTTAAGAGAGACATATATGATATTAAAATTTTAGGTTGGATATGTATGATATTATGAAGTTTTAGAAGGGTATATATGAAATTCTCCTAAATTTTAAAATTATCACATTAAATAATAGCCAAACATGATAGGACTCCAGAACTCCACTCTAAGTTGGGACTCCATGGAACTTTTATATATATATATATATATATATATATATATATATATATATATATATATATATATATATATATATATATATATATATATATATATATATATATATAAGTTCCATGGAGTCCCAACTTAGAGTGGAGTTCTGGATATATATATATATATATATATGGTTCAATGGAGAACCTTATGCATCCAAGAAAGTTGGAGAACCACAATGCATCGCTAGAAAACTGAAATGCATCACGTAGAAATCGATGCATCACGCTGAAATTTGATGCATCACGTGGAAATAATGCTGCATTACGGGGGAATTGTAATGCATTTGTGGTGGTGCATGGAGATTCTTCAAGGTTTTTCGATGCATGGATGTTCTCCATTGAACCCACTTATATATATATATATATATATATATATATATATATATATATATATATATATATATATATATATATATATATATATATATATATATATATAGAGAGAGAGAGAGAGAGAGGGAGGTTACATTGAGAACTTTTGTGCATCGAGGCACAAAAGAACCTCCACCGTCCCTTGGATGAAAAGAATGTGTGGGTTAGATCAAATGTCAAAAGGGTAATTAAATAGAAAGTTTTATGCATCAAGTGCACATAATGAAATTCGTGGAGGGGTAAAACAGGAATTATGCAATCCTCATTTAATTATTACAATTCCAAAAATAATACAAATTTAAATAAAATGATAAAGATTCTGATGCATCGTTGTTGTTGCTTTGTGTTCATCATCTTCATCCATTATATTCATGTTCATCATCTTCGTATTTAACGCAATGCATCGTTCATCCAAAAACCTTAATTTAACGTGATGCATCAACGTGTTAATCCAAAAACCTTAATTTAACATGATGCATCGTTCATTCAAACATGAACCGTTCATCGTTCCAACAAAATTCTTACCTTCCTAAATGCATCTCTTCATCAAAAATCCAAAATGCACCTTAATTTAACGTGATGCATCGTACATTCAAACATTAATCGTTCATCATTCCAACAAACATTCATACCTTCCAAAATGCATCTCTTCATCATAAAATCCAAAATCCATATCTTCATCAAAAATATCAAAAATACATCTCTTCATCATAAATCTCTCAACATCCAAAATGCATCGTTTCATCATAAATTCAAAATGCATATCTTCATCAAAATGCATATTAAAGTAATGCATCAACAACGTGTTCATCCAAAAAACATGATGCAATAACGTGTTCATCCAAAAAACCATGGTAATCATCGTTCCAACGTTATGCATCAACGTCTTCATCATCATCTTCATCGTTTTTTCCTGCATCTTCATTGTTTCTTTCTAACAAAAACTAGATTCATCAATCTTCATTTTGAACAAGTAAGAGAGACTTTGAGTGGCTGCAATATAATCAAATACAATCGTTCGTTATCGGCAATGAGGAAACCGTCGTTGTGCATATTAATGGTTCCCTGTGCATGTAGCGATGCCGGTGGTCTGGTGGTGGATTGCGAGAGAGAAATGGAGGCACGATGGTGGAAGGCGGTGGTCTTGGGAGGGCGGCCGGAAGTTTGAAAGAGAAGGGGGAGAGAGAGAAAGATAAGGAGGATAATTAGGAAAGTGGTTAATGTGTGATTTAAATTTCTAAATTAACTCTAAATATCTTTTAATGATTTATTAAAATTAATTAAATTTCCCAAAATGTCCTTTGTGCATCCTTCTTAGATTATCCGATGCATAAAAGTGCCTCGAGGTGCCCCGATGCATAAAAGTTCTCAATTGAACCACAATATATATATATATATATATATATATATATATATATATATATATATATATATATATATATATATATATATATATATATATATATATATATAAACCAATAAACCATTGGTTCAATTCCTACAAATATTCAAACATATTATTTGAATCAAGAATTCAAATACATCAAACATCCACTATTATTGTTTTTAGATATTATTCAACATTTTATTTTCGTCCTTGAAGCTAGATATTTGAACCATTTATTTAATGTAATTATTATAGATATATCTTTAGTCTTATTGATTCAAAATTTTTGCTAATAATTTAAAAAAATGTTGTTATTACTAAAAATGATAACCCTGTTATGCCATTTGGTATTATATATACATACAATTATCAACTCATATAAACCAATGACATTATGCCATTTCGTTTTTTCTTTTTTGTTTCTAAATTTAAAATTTTCATAATACACTATTATCTTAGTTTTATCTTTTATTTAACCCTGTTATTTAATAAATTTTTGTGTAGTCTTCTTTTAACATTTATTATTAATTTATTACAACATTTTCTCACACAATAAAATTATGATTTTAATTATACTTATGTTTGGAGTTATCTTTTGAGACTATTATGTTATGTTTAATGTATGAAAAACACTATTATTCAAATGCACAATACAAAATTCTAATGAAATTTTTTTATAAGTAATTTTAATTATTTAATATTTAGATTTTTTTATTAAATATGATCATGTGTAACGTTGAACATTACTATTATTACAACATTTTCTTACATACTTAAAATTATGGCTTTAATTATACTTATGTTTGGAGTTGTCTTTTTTAAACTATTATGTTATGTTTAATTGTATGAAAAAAAACCTTATTATTCAAATGCACAATACAAAATTCTAATGAAATTGTTTTATAACTAAAATGTAACTATTTAATATTTAGATTTTTTTGTTAAATATGATCATGTATAACATTGAACATTCCTATTATAATGTTGATAAACCCTAATCGACGTATTGGAGATATTGCCGTTATAAATTTATTTGATTTGATCGTAAAACCAACAAATTAAATTGACGATTGAACCTAATCAATGTTAAAATTTTAAAATATGGTTAGAAATAGTTAGTTAATTTTCCGGTTCTGATTTAATTTAATAAGACATTGTTTGTAATTTTAACATTGCAAAATCTAGAAACCGATGATAGAACCCAACTAAAAGTATCGTTTGTATTGCTTTTTAAATTTATATCAGTTTTCCAATTTCACTCTTCGATCCTGGTTCAGTTGTGTTTCGTTAATCAAATTGTTTCAAAAGTATTTTTATTCATTTGTTTTGTATTTATTTTTTTGTAATTAATATTTTAGACCCCGCAGCAACGTGCGGATATTCAATAACTCGTTTATAATACATAAACCAAAATATATACAAAAATATCATCAATTCGTTTATTTATTTTTAAAATGATGATTTGTATAATTCTGAATTTAAAAAAGTTTCTTATATGATTATATAAATATATAACAATTATTATCAATTCATTTAATTGATTTATTAAACATGATTTGTAGAATAAGTTGAACTTTTCCAAAAAATCCCATAAGTCTGAATCTAATTTAAGAAAACTTAAATAGTAAAGGACCACATATTTTTAAACGAATCGATAGATGTAGCCGACCATAAAAGAAATATTTTCTTCCAATGTCAGGTGGACAGGTGGCGTCAAACTCAAAATTTTCTATTTTTTTGATCTATTTATATTAACATTAACACGTCTCTATTTTCTATTAGGTTTTAATTTATTTTTTTAAAAAAAAATACAAACCAAAATATACATATAACTAACTATATGTTTAGGGTTACTAAACTTACGATATAATTATGAGAAATGAAATATGATTATGTTACTAAATTGGGTACGATAAGATTATAAGGAAATAATGTTGAAGTTTTACAACCATTTTTTAATTAATGCTAGTGACATATTAATAAATACTTTTCCCCGTCACAATTTAAATGTCACATTTCTATCTTAGATGGTCTCTCCACTTATAAATAAAAATTATACTATTTCATTAAGTTCTAAAATAACCCTATATTTATAATATGGTTGTCATTATCAAGAAATTGATTAATGAGATAAATAAGGGTAAATTTGTAATTTAAGTATAAGATGGACAATAATTATCCACTTTCTAAGACTGTATGTTTTAATCTATTGGACATTTAAATTGGAACGGAACAAGCATTCATAACAATAATGAAAGAACTACTACAAAACTCCATTCATTTTTCACATTTTTAATATTCATTTTGATAATAAAATGAGGGAATTAACAATTATACTAAACTCAATCCGACCTCAACAATTTTTCATTTAGAATTGAGACTTTTGTCATAATATATGAAAGCTTTTAAAGTTGTAAACGTCACACTGCACCATTGCGTTCTCTCGATTCCAATGTATTAATTAAACACCCCTAAGACCTCACGGAATGAAATTTTAAACTAATTACAATTTTATAATAGTGTGTTTGATAATTTGAATTTAAAAAATATTGAATAAATTTGGTTTAAGTTCCATTAACTCATGTACCGGACCAAATAATTTTTTTTTTGTTTTTACATATTTATGTATATATATTACCGTTATATGTCTATGAAACTTATAAGACTATTTGTAAAAAGATACACACATTTACATCTTTTAGCATCTTAAAAGTTATATGAA
Source organism: Centrapalus pauciflorus (assembly GCA_020465985.1). Classification (NCBI taxonomy): domain Eukaryota; kingdom Viridiplantae; phylum Streptophyta; class Magnoliopsida; order Asterales; family Asteraceae; genus Centrapalus; species Centrapalus pauciflorus. The sequence continues at coordinate 164,152 of JAANYP010006127.1, forward strand.
CATGAAAAAAATGCATGTGAACATGTTTAGTGCGGACATACGTTCAAAACATTACATTTAATGTGAACATGCACGTTTCATATAATTTTAGTGTGTGTGTGTGTGTATAGAGATGAGATGCATTGTGACATTTTATTCGTTATGATTATTGTGAACAGATAAAAAAAATACATATAACCATTCATATATACCAACAAATATTTGTAACAAGATTTATATGATTCAGATGGTACATAGAACTGTCTGCAACAAGATTCATAACATTCAAAAGGTTCATAACAGTGTTTGTGACAAGATAAGATCCAACAAAATTCATAAGATCCGACAAATAATAGGATTCAATAATATTTATATGAACCAACAATATTCATAAGTTAATAGAAAAGTTCAATAGTACCTGTACTAAATTCATACGAATTAATACCATTTTATGATTGTTCACAAATCACAAAAGATTACACACACACACACACACACACACACACACACATATATATATATATATATATATATATATATATATATATATATATATACAGAGAGAGAGAGAGAGAGAGGTTCATTTGAGAACTTTTGTGCATCGAGGTACAAAAGAACCTATGTCATCCATTAGATCAAAAAATTGTATGGTTTAAATTAAATGACAAAAGAGTAAATAGTTTCCAAACTTAATGCATCAAGTGCATTCAAGATCAATCGTGGGAGGGTATTTTGGATAGTTTACGGAAAAAAGATGTATTTATTCAAATTATTTTTGTTTTATATTAAATTGAATATTCTAAGAAATACTTAAATAATAAATGCTAAATAAATTCATTTGATACACTTCCAAATTTAACAAAATCTACACAAATTCAAAAAAGATGATGGAAATGTCGATGCATTTCATGTTCATCGTTCAAATTCGTGATGCATCTCGGCTTTATCTATACAAATTTTATACAAATTCGTGATGCATCTTATGGTCACCGTTCAAATTTGTGATGCATGTCATGTTCGTCGTTCGTCGTTCATCGTTCAAAGCCGAGATGGTGATGCATGTCATCGTTCAAATTCGTGATGCATCTCATGTTCATCTTCAAATTCAAAATTTATACAAACTCGTAATGCATATCATTAATCCAAAATCATGATGCATCTCGGCCTTTATAGTCTTAATCATGTTCATCGTCATCATCATCATCGTGTACATACATAGGGGTGGGTTCAATGGAGAACCTCTATGTATCGAAGAACCTTGGAGAACCATAATGCATCACTAGAAAATCGTAATGCATCACGTAGAAATCGATGCATCATGCGTGAATTTGATGCATCACGTGGAAATAATGATGCATCACGGGGAAGTGTGATGCATTTGTGGTGATGCATGGAGGTTTTCCAAGGTTCTTCGATGCATGGAGGTTCTCCATTGAACCCACTTATATGCATCGGAAAACCGGGGAACCACTTTATAGCCATTGAATCAGGTGATGCATCACGCCGAAAGTCGATGCATCAGGTGGGATTTTGATGCATCATGTGGAAATAATGATGCATCACGCGAGAATTGTGATGCATTTGTGGTGGTGCACGGAGGTTTTCCAAGATTTTACGATACATGTTGGTTTTCCACTCAACCTCTACACACACACATGGTGTGAATCTTCACAAGGGCATCCGCATGGACCGCATTAGTGGGTATATGGGTTTGTGTAGGGGTGACTTTTTGGTCAATTCAAGCAAACGTGTTGAACGGGTCGATGACCAAAAAATAAAATTTAAAATAGTTTTATAATTTTTTATTAAACAATTTGTTTAATACATCAATTTGTAGATATTCTTTGTCAAAAAAATTTATGTTCTAGTTTAGTTTTTTTACCATGTGACATTTTGATCATACCACCGTTTGACCCGTTGTGTCAAAATTGACTACCTTAGGTTTATGGGAGCGGTCCGTGAGCTGATACATATACCATGTAAGCTCTCTAAGTAATTTTTATTTTTATAATCATTTTCAAACTTGTTTTAGAGCATCCATAGTAGATAACCGATAGATTGTTTTTTCAAGTGACATGTCATATAATAATATCTCATTTCGTCGATTTACTTAAAAGTATTTTACTTTTTCAAAAACAAAAAATACAAAATATAATAAAAGGTCCATCATATTTAAATAAACAGTCTTTTTAATTGTTTGATGAAGAAAAAAAGTTAATAAAAAAATTAAAGGGCCCATCTTTGTGGGTACATGAACCGAAATATGAGTAAAAAGATTTTCTGATTTTGTAAAACTAAAATAATTTGATTTTAATAAAATTAATGATGTGAAATAAAATTATATATTATATGACATTTAAAAATCATGTTTAGGTTGTATTTAGTAAACGAAAACTAGTCTTTTTTTAATTTTAGTTTTCAGTTTATATTTTTCAAGCAAAAAACAAGGGTTTCTGTAAAAAGTGAAAATTTGTTTAGATGATAAAGTTTTAATTTTAAAGAAATTGAGATAGCCAAATAGCCTAGGTGATTATAAAGTAAGAAGTATAAGGTAATAGAAAAGTAAGAGAGAGAAAAAAAGTATTATAAATAAATATAGGGTAGATAATAGAAATGTAAGCAAAAGATTATGAAAAGTGGTATTATTTTTTCATAAACTTTTTTTCTGATTGTTTAAGTCCTTTAACTATTTTTGTTTTATTAAAAAAAACTCACTATATTTATATGTTTTAGCGATTAAGTCCCTAAACTTTTTGTTTTATTGGTTGTGTTTTACCTACTCATCTGGTAGCCGGTCAAAAATATATCGTTTTGAATAATACAAAAATAGTTTAGGGACTTAAACAATCGTAAAAAAAGTTTAGAGACTTAATTGTGAAAATGATAAAAGTTTATGGGTTTTTTCAATAATAACCCAAAAAAAACTAATATCACTTTGTTGTGTACACATGTGACATGTCACATCGTTAAAATGGTGTCTGTCTGTCTATATAAACCAAACGAATCCTTTCATATTTATACTTAATTAGAAAAGAAAAAAGAAAAACCAAATCTAAATCTCTTATTTATTTATAACTCAAACACTGATCTTCTTCAATGGAAGCTTCTGCTACTATTGAAATTCAGAATAACCAGGAGGTGGAGATCACTTCCAATGCACCACCACTAGTACTACCATACCATGAACGTGAAAGAGTTGAAGCTGACATCATCAATGGCGTCTCTTTGACTTGGGATGACTTATGGGTCACAGTGCCTGATGGAAAAACCAGCAGAAGCCGACCCATACTTCAGGGTGTTACCGGGTATGCCCGACCCGGTGAGATCCTAGCGATTATGGGTCCTTCCGGGTCTGGCAAATCTACACTACTTGATGCCTTAGCAGGTATCATATCGTTATTGGGTTGAAAACTTATTGCATTAAAAAAAAATACTTGGTTTCTGTATGAGTTTATTTTGTGTGTTTTTTTTAATAACTTTGTTTGGAATTGATTTGTTATTATTATGAGTGGAATGATTGTGTCATTTCTGATAACTTCTTCTTTCGCTTGATTTTTTTAGTTTGGGATCTTCTACTATAATTTTATAATAATTTATGCTTAAAAGGTTAAAGTTATTTTTATTAATATGTTAAAAATCTAATTATTGTTAAAATATTTCTGTGTATCACACAGATCAATAAACTAATCTATAACTACTAATAAATAAGTAATCATTTACCATATGTCATATTCTTATAATGTCAAGTGACATCTTCTATGATTTACATGTGTTAATTAATATTCTAGATTAGTTTTAAATAATTTTTTTATAGATATGATTATATTAATTAGATCACAAAAATCTCAACAAACAACATTTAATAGATATTTTAATAATAATAATATCTATTAATATTTCAATAAACAAAATTTTAAAGATATTTTAATAATAATAATAAGTTTAAAGTTATTAACGAAAATATTAATTTTTTAAATTTTATGATTGTAGTTCTAAACAAAATATTTATTAAAATTTCCGTGTATCACACGTGTCAATAAACTAGTAGTGTATTAATTAGGGAAATCACATCTTTTATCTAATTATTATACTACTAGTTTATTATCCGCGTATTACGCAGATATTTTTAATATATATAAATATAACAAATAAAAAGATAAAGATATAAATATTATTTTTTTAAAAAAATATAAAAGATGATATTATTATTTATTATGACCTATTAATTTTGTATATTTCTAAATATATATGATGAGTATTTTTTTCTTATATATATTTTAAAATTTTTATTATATTGTCTTATAATTAATAAGTTAGTAGATTATTAGATTTCTTTGATTAGATTTGGATAAATTTAATTAATAAGTTAGTAGAGTATTAGATTTTGTTTGATTTGATTTGATTTGATTTGAATTTAAAATTGAATTATATTAGATTTGGATAGATTTGATTTAAATTTCTTTATTATTTTTAAAATCTGTAAATGTCACGCGTCGATTCATGGTGACGACACGTGACTTCACTAGAAATGAGTATAGTTGTTTTTTTATAGATAGATTAATTAATTATTATTATAATTAACATTTTGCATGCAGGGAGACTGGACTCCAAGACCAGGCAGAGTGGTGATATTCTGGTTAACGGATTTAAGAAAACCCTAGCATACGGTACGTCGGTAAGTCCTATATATCTCGTATATATTTAGCATGTTCGGGTTTCGTTTTTCGATTGATCTTGATGTATATATATGTAGGAATGGGCTAAATATATAAATTATGCAAAAATTTTATAACATAGTTTTTGAAATATATATATATGAAAATAATACAATTAATTGTTATGTATATATATAAACAGGCATATGTGACTCAAGAAGAGACATTGATCACAACACTTACGGTCCGAGAAAGCGTCTACTATTCTGCACAACTTCAGGTACCAGACTCCATGTCAAAAGCGGAGAAGAAGGAGAGAGCGGAAGCAACGATAAGAGAAATGGGGCTTCAGAATTCCATGGACACAAGGATTGGAGGGTGGGGAGCTAAAGGTTTGAGTGGAGGTCAAAAGAGACGAGTTAGCATCTGCATAGAGATTCTAACTCGTCCGAAGCTTCTCTTCCTTGACGAGCCAACAAGCGGACTTGATAGTGCTGCGTCATACTATGTGATGAGCAGGATCGCGAAGCTCGATCAACATGAGGGAAGGACCATCATCACATCAATTCACCAGCCTTGTAGTGAAGTTTTTGAGCTTTTCCATAATCTTTGCCTTCTTTCTTCAGGAAAAACGGTTTATTTTGGGCAAACTAGCCGCGCAAATGAAGTACGCCAAACCAGCAATCTTTTTCTTTTTTTTATCAGTAGGGAAATCCCACCGAGCCAACTTTATTGACATGACAGGCAAACCTGACGTCCCATAGATGCCACGGGCACCTATAATCCCAACAAGATAGGGAAGGGTGTCATTTGAAAGTTGAAGCCAGTGGGATTCGAACCTAAAATTAAATCCTCCAAAAGAGGGACTTATTTTGTTGGTTAATTATCACTTATCAGATAAGTTTTCATGCTTTTAACGCAGTTTTTCACTACAAATGGCTTCCCTTGTCCAAGTTTCCAAAATCCGTCCGATCACTTTCTTAAAACGATAAACAAGGATTTTGATGAGGTAAATTGTTTAGTGAACCCATTATTGTATTTGTTATCTATATATACTTGGACACATGGTTTCGATAACTATATATCTGATGATTTGAAGATCTTTAATTAAAGTCACAGGATATCGAACAAGGTTCACCTACAAGGAAAACTACCGAAGAAGTGACTAATATATTGATAGATTCATACAAGTCATCTACTGTTTACCAAGAAGTTAGCAATGGAGTTGCAGAAATATGCAGGAAGGTGAGCTACAATTAATGTACATACAACTAGCTAGATCGAATATCGGATTGTGGTAACATCTATGAAGATAATTAATTTCAAAGCAATTTAATTAATTTCTCAGGGAGATGGAACACTTGAGAAAAACAAAAACCATGCTGCTTTCTCAACTCAATGTCTTGTACTCACAAGGCGATCTTTCACCAATATGCATCGCGATCTTGGCTACTATTGGTTACGGTTTGCTATCTATCTAACATTGTCCTTAGGACTTGGAACGATCTTCTATCATGTCGGATCAGGTTACAGCTCGATTCAGGTGAAAACACTAGGTTAATTTGTTTATTGTAGGAATTAGGATGGATACAAAACATTAAACATATATATTATCTTGCAAGATTGAAAGTTAATTAATTTATATACAAAATTGCAGGCTAGAAGTTCAATGTTGATGTTTGTGGCCTCATTCTTGACATTCATGGCCATTGGTGGATTCCCTTCATTTGTGGAAGACATGAAGGTTTTCGAACGTGAAAGATTAAACGGACATTATTCAGTTAGCGCTTTCGTTGTAGCCAACACGTTATCTTCAATACCATACTTGTTACTAGTATCCGTGATCCCAGGGGCGTTAGCATATTACCTTGCAAGGCTCCGTGGAGGATTTGATCACTTTGCATACTACGCCGCCATACTTTTTTCTTGTTTGACGTTAGTTGAGAGTCTAATGATGGTAGTGGCGAGTCTCGTACCAAATTATTTAATGGGAATCATAACAGGTGCCGGGATCCAAGGCATATTCATTTTAGGCGGTGGATTCTTTCGCTTACCAAATGATTTACCAAACCCGTTTTGGAGATACCCTTTGTTCTACATTGCATTTCACAGGTACGCGTATCAAGGGCTGTTCAAGAACGAGTTTGAAGGAGAAGAATACGTAAAGAATGAAGGAGGAGTGCGAACAATCGTGTATGGAGAGGATATATTGAGAGACAATTGGCAAGTTGAAATGGGTTACTCAAAGTGGATTGATTTGGTGATCCTATTAGGGATGGTGGTTGTTTCTAGGGTTTTATTTTTGGTGATAATCAAGATTGTTGAGAAGCTAAAGCCTGGTCTGAAGGGTTTAAGATTTGGTATTCCAAAGAAGCAGATCAAGCAAGTGATGGTAAATCCTCTTGCCACACCTTCACATTGAGTTGATATATAGTAATGGTTAGCTTGCCGGTCAGTATTGCTAACCAAAAAAGGTCGCTAAAAATGTCGCTATAAGCATTTTTTGTATTTGTATTTGTTTTTATAGTGTATGTATAACATGATCTTAGATTGATAAAAGTGGAATTCTTGAAGAACCACTTACAAACCTTGATGGAGGGCGCAAATACTAAATTATGATAGCTAGGTAGTAATTTTGGCCTCTATTATATATGGATTGTGATTTTGTGATGATGAGGTTGTAGTAATATATATTAATTAACTTTCATATTTTAATCAAATTAAATAACTAAACTTATTTGAAGAGGATTTTTATGGAATTGTTTTTCCATATATCTCTAGCTATTTCGTGTTCTTTTTATCGTTTTGGTTCTCGAGGGTGGAAAGAAAATAAAGGAGAGGAAGGTAAATGGAAGAAAATAGATAGTTTCTTTCCCTTTGTTTCTCCCCATTTTTAGGGAAAAATTTTAGAGCAAAAAACACTACAATTTCATTTATTTTCATTTCCTTTCCATCCTGAAAAACAAAAAAAACACAAACTAATTTCACTTTTCTTGATTTCTTTTTATTTCTATTCTTTTTCACCGTTAAAAAGGTTTTAAGAACACAACGTAATTGTATGCACGTATGCATTATTATTTTCTTATTTATAAATTAACTAGTTTATTGACCCATGTTATACATGGGTATATATATTAAATAAATAATTACTTTTTAATAATAGATGTAATATTAAATTATTATTATAAATATAATTAAAAAATAAAATACTCGTGTTAAAATGATTTAGATAATAGTTTAAAATCATATAAAAATATAAAATAAAACCCAATGATATGATGATATACATAACTAAACTAATAAATTTGTTCAATCCTGTCTATAACCTATATTTAATTTATTTGTTGTTATATTATCATCACTCATTTGAAACATATATTCAATATTTTTTGTATGATAATCAATTTAGATTGATAATTTACAGATTTTGTAAACTTTTGATCACTATTATATAGTTTGAATCGAATAAATTCTATTGGGCAATCATAAATGAGTCTATTTATGTTTATTATTAAAAGAACTAGATTTAAAATAAAACAATTTATTGTATAGTTAATTCAAACCCAATGTAATTGAGTATACAAGTTAATACAAAAGAAATAGATAGTTTCAAAACTAATTTTAAGTTAATACGCAACCCTTAAATTTGAAGATATTATATATTTATTTAATTGTAATTCTAGAAGATCAATTAGTAAAATTTTAAACACGAAGACAAATAATTTGGTGTAATTATTAAAGCTACATTAATAAAAGGATCGAAAATCAAAATATAGATCCATCATGATAAACATTCATTTTTAATATATAATTATGATATTATGTTAATTCAATACATTTTAAAAATATTTAATTCATAATAGGGATATTTGTACAAAAAAACTCTCAAGTTGGACCATTTTTGTGATATTATGTTGATTGAAGTCGTAGGCCACTGTCGACCTATCATCAGTTACTACCAGAATTTCACCAAAAAAGTAAATTTGAACAAAAAAATCAACAGAATATGTGAATTTGAATCATAAAACACAGACAAATGAGTTTGCTGGAAAGAAGGTACGTCAGAGACGAATGGTGGTTCTTTAGGTTGCAAGTCATTTTTTTTTTGGAAAAAACCTAATTTTGATAGCTTTTAATGATTGAGGGTTTTAATCATAAACGGTCAAACATTAAGGTTTTTTGCACAAATATCCCTTCATAATATTGTCTTTTTCTAAACACAATTTTATTGGTTTATTCGATAAACTAATTATTTTTTTATTCTTTTATTTATTTATCTAAACATGAATTAATTTACAAATTTAATAGAGTTATTTAAGGAAAAATAGATGGCAAAATAAAACTTTAGATTAAGGAGAGAGCGTCATGTGACGCTTAGTGTTCTTCTTTATTAATATGTATAGATATACATGTTTACATATGCATTCGAATCATTTTCTTATATATGTACGTGTAATCTATTTTGAACAGACAAACTAACATACTTTTACTCCTAAACTACTTCTTTGCCCCAAATGGGGACTTTAGACTTACTTATATATGTACGTATATGCTTGTCCACGTACACGTGACCATATGTATATGTTTATTATCATTTTCCTATCATTTGTGTATTTAATTTGTGCACATCTATATCTATAAGTACTATTAAATGAGTAACTAATTTGTCACGTGTCCACCTCTCATTTAATTCGTCACATGTTAAAACTTCAATTTGACACATGTTATTGATAAAATTAAATTTGAATTAAAATCAAATCCAATTCAATCTATTATAATCTAACCTAATTAATCTAATATATAATTAACTAAAATCTACTAAACTCAATTTATTTATAATTATTTCATGTGTTTTTATAAATAATTATTCTTAATATCAACCCATGTGGCATGTAGTACATGAGTATATAACCTAGTGTATATAATACGGATATTAAAGAGAGGATATATTATATGTATATTAACTACATATACTTAGGAAGTTAACCATGATAATTTAACAATACACATTCCACATTTATTTAATTTATGGTTTCCAGCTTTATATTAAATCTAATGATTGCGGTTTATAAAAAAAATGGTTTTCATTAGCCAAATCATATGTTAAATAGACTAAGGTTAGTATAGATGACCTAGTCCAATTATATAAAAGTGGTAGAATCCATTAGAGTTTTTTAAGGAATTAAAGAAATCGTTACTTAAAAGAGACGATGGGGAGAAAAAATGGTGGCGGTGATCAGTTGTGATCTGACGATGGCGCCACCAGTGGGGTCAGAAAGGAAGAAGAAGACAAAAAAAAAACTAAGAGGTCATTTGCTTCGTGAATTTTCTCGGATTCACTGAGATTTGAATTAAAAATATTGTGTTTGGTTCACAGATTTCAGTATGGATTTAAAATTTCAGAATTTTATTACAAAATCTCATTCTTCTTTGTTAATTATTTAAAAACTCTGCTTCCCCTTAGGATTTTACATCTCAATTACCTTCCATTATTCATATTAACAAAATTTTTTAAGAGATAATGCAATTTTTTTAATGAAATTCTGATAAATGAAAATGTTGCATAATGCAAATAATTTGACAAAAATCCAAGAAAAAAAAAATGTGAACCAAACATCTTCAAAGACTTAATTTGATAATGAAAAGTGATTTGTACACAACAAAGTTTTAATATACACAACAATATAATATAAAATGACTATCTTACTACAAACATTTTTATTATCATTACACTTTAACTTCTAAAAGTAAGGATAAAATAGTATTATCATATGAAATTGTTGTGTATATATGACAAACTTTTTTTTGTGTATAAATCATCTCTTTGATAATTGATACCATGTAAAATATTGAAAAGACCATGAGCATAATAATGTATTATAATTCAATGTTATTTATAGTGTACAAGAGATATTAGAAGCCTTAATAGATTCTAGCCTATCTATGTCTATACAATTGAGATAGGCAAGCATATCTACACTAACCCTGATCTCACTACAAGCAAAGTGTCATTTAGTGACACATTTTTTTAGTGACACAAAAATAAGTGTCACTATATCTTACTTTTAGTGACACTTATAAAAAGAGTAGGTATAAAGCAATCTTTTACCCACACTTTTTCTTTTTTAGTGACACAAAAATTTTGTCACAAAATACTTGAGGCCTATACTCACATACTTCTTTAGTCACTAAATATCTATACCCACTCCACTTTTACCCACTCTTTTTTTGTTAAAAAAGTGTCACTATAGGTATCAAAATCTTTTACCTACACAATAAAAAGAGTGGGTAAAAGTGGAGTGACTATAAATATTTAGTGACTAAAAAAGTATGTGGGTATAAGCCTCAAGTATTTTGTGACAACATTTTTGTGTCACTAAAAAAGAAAAAGTGTGGGTAAAAGATTGCTCTTTACCTACTCTTTTTATAAGTGTCACTAAAAGTAAGATATAGTGACACTTATTTTTGTGTCACTAAAAAAATGTGTCACTAAACGACACTTTGCTTGTAGTGTCTATCTAATTAATATCATATTCATACACACACTCAATTAATAAAATATGTGTATTATAAATAAAGTAATTAAATATACAGATGAAAATAAAAAAGTAACTAAAAATTAAAAATTTTGGACGATAAATGGAAAATAATAAAATCATAGGGACTAAAAGTGTTATTGTTGAAAAGAGTAAAAATGTCATTATTATAAATTTGACGGTTAGTCCGTTAAGTTTAACGGACCAATGACTAAAACCGGTCAAAATTAGCAAAATAGGGACGAACTTTGGGATTATTAAGGTTGAGAAACTATATTCAGGTAAATTATCAAACCACAGAGACGAAAAATGTCTTTTTATCTTTATTAAATATGCTCGTGTAATACATGGGTTGTTAAACTAGTTAACAATATAGAAGTTCACAATCATATATTTTTTTACGTAAAAACAAAAGTTTAGACTTCGTAATTATGCACATATTTACATTAAAATTACATAGATCAAAGTCTGCATATAAATTTGCCTTCACATCCTCAATGTGAAGATAACTAATGTCATTCGATTGGGATATGATGTATTGATGTCCTCTTCCAAACCTAGTATTATGATCATTCAACAAACAAAGAATATCTAGCTACAACATGAGTTTTGATTGAAAGCACACTCCACGAATCTCGTCAAATCATGTATAAAAAGTAGTTTTCTATGAAATCTGCAATAGCCCTCTTGTTCTAATCTTTTTCTTAGCAATTGGCTTTCAGAAGTGTTGCTGGCTTGCTGCGAAGAAGATTAGAAACACCTTACTATATTGAATTTAGAATGGTGGCATTTTTTTCTGCAGATATGGAGTTTGTTGATGGTCACATGGTTAAAAATAAATTACATAAACGTATAAAAAAATACATTACATAAGTGTGTACAATTCTAAATATATATATACATAGTTATTTGATGTCATTTTTAATTTTATAAACCACAAAAAGCCGTGATATTGATAACGAAACTCATTCAATAGGCCCGCCTAAATAATATAAAATTTCGTATGTAAGATATAATTTCAACACTTTACATGTGGTGATTAATAGTCAAGATAACATATGAAACACATTTTGTGGGGTACCAATCCAATAATGGTATGTATTTTATATATATATATATATATATATATATATATATATATATATATATATATATATATATATATATATATATATATATATATATATATATATAGAATATGGTTCGTGTGAGTACCTAAAAAATGCAGAGTACCTGTGAACACACGAGTTTCAGATGTGAACTTGCTCCGAGAAAAAGTTTTTTTTTTTGAATTTTTTTTCATATTCATTTAGATACAAATAATTTAAGGCTATTTGTAAAAAATTATATACATTTATATTTTCTATCATCTTAAAAGTCATGTGAACGTGAAAACATTCATGTGAACATGCTTAGTTGTGAACACACGTTCACAACAGTACACTTCATGTGAACACCACGTTTCACATAGTTCTAGTGTGTGTTTAGGTGTGATTTTTTGCAAGTAGTCTTATATTATTAATTTAAACATGATTATGAAAAAAAATTCAAAAAAAATGATTTTAAGCGAGGTACCTCCGGTACTCCGCAAAACTAGTGGTACTCATTTGAACCCAAATATATATATATATATATATATATATATATATATATATAAATATATATATATATATATATATATATATATATATATATATATATATATATATATATAGAGAGAGAGAGAGAGAGAGAGAGAGAGAGAGAGAGGAGAGAGAGAAGAAGAAGGTCAATAGACTGGGGTATCGGAGTATCATATTAAATAAACATATTCAATACGATAAAATGTTTAATTTCATACAAAATTGTAATATACACATATTCAATATTATATTATACACATTCAATATTAATAGTGTAATATTCATTTACATGTTTATTATGATAAATATTCTATATTATGCAAAATAACAATTTGCACATGTTCAAAGATGCAATATGTATGACCATATGCATATTGCACTTTTGCATGAAATTAAACGTTTAAACATTTTAACGTAATGAATATGAAAATGTTTTGAACTGGTTAATCATAATGCAATTTTGAACATACGAATGTTACACATTTGTATGAAATTTAACATTTTATCGTAATGAACATGTTCAACTAATATTATACTACGGTTCCGCAATCTAATATGGTACTTCATGAATCTTATCTATATAATATGGTTCGTGTGAATATCTAAAAATGCAGAGTACTGTGAGTACCTGTGAACTTACAGGTTTCGGATTTGAACATGTTCCGGAAAAAAGTTTATTTTATTAATTTTTTTCATATTCATTTAGATGCAAATAATATAAAAATATTTGTAAAAAAATTACATTCATTCACACTTTCTAGCATCTTAAAGGTCATGTGAACGTGACAAAAATCATGTGAACATGTTTAGTGTAAACATACGTTCACAATAGTGCAGTTCATGTGAACATGCACATTTCACATAGTTCTAGTATGTGTTTATGTGTGATTTTTTCACAAGTGGTCTTGTATTATCAATTTAATCAAGATTATGAAAAAAATTTTAAAAAAAAATGATTTTAAGTTAGACACCTCTGGTATTCCAAAAAACTAATGGTACTTAATTGAACCTATACACACACACACAATTTTATATATATATATATATATATGGATGGGATCCATTGTGAACAAGTTATTCGTTGTGAATGTTGTGAACAAATAAAAAATATACATATAATCATTCATATATATCAACAAGTGTTTGTAATATGATTCATATGATTCAAAAGGTTCATAGAAGTGTCTATTTAAGATTCAGAACATTCAAAAGGTTCATAGTACGTAGTTTTTATAACAAGATGCACAATATGCATAAGATTTAAAAAGATTCATGAGATTCAACAAATTAATTGGATTCAATAAAATCCATAGGATCCAATAAGATTAATGAGTTAATAGAAGGGTTCAGTAGTATTTTCAACAAGATTCATAAGATTCAAAAACTATTTTATGGTTGTTCACAATGTTCACAACGAATAAAGTGTTCACAAAAGATCCTTAGTCTATATATATATATATATATATATATATATATATATATATATATATATTTATACATAGGGAGGTTCAATGGAAAACCACAATGCACCTGAAAACTTGTGAAAACCGCACTGCACCACCACAAATGCATCAAATTTCGCGCGTGATGCATCAAAATCCCGCGCGATGCATCAAATTTCCCGTGTGATGCATCAAAACCCCGCATGATGCATCATCTTATTTACGATCATGCCACCGCATTTTTCATGAAATGCACCAGATCGGACGGTATGCATAGGTTTCCATAGTTTTCAGGTGCATAATGGTTTTCCATTGAACCCACCCCTATATATATATATATATATATATATAGAGAGAGAGAGAGAGGTTCAATGGAAAACTACAATGCACCTGAAAACTTGTAAAAACCGCACTGCCCAACCACAAATGCATCAAATTCCCCGCGTGATGCATCAAAATCTCGCGTGATGCATCAAATTTCCCGCGTGATGCATCAAAATCCCGCGTGATGCATCACTTTATTTACAATAATGCCACCGCGTTTTTCGTGAAATGCACCAAATCGGACGGTATATGTAGGTTTCCATAGTTTTCAGGTGCATAGTGGTTTCCCATTGAACCCACCCTATATATATAATATATATATATATATATATATATATATATATATATATATATATATATATATATATATATATATACACACACACACACACACACACATACATACATACATACATACATACATACATACATACATACATACATACATACATACATACATACATACATACATACATACATATATATATATATATATATATATATATATATATATATATATATAGGATGAGATCCCTTGTAACATGATTCATATGATTCAAAAGGTTCATAGAAGTGTCTACAAGATTCAGAACATTCAAAAGATTCATAGTATTTTTTACAACAAGATGCATAAGATTCAACAAGATTAATAAGATTCGACAAATTCATATGATTTAATAAAATTCATAGGATCCAATAAGATTAATAGGTTAATAGAAAGATTCGGTAGTATTTTCAACAAGATTCATAAGATTCAATAGCTATTTTATTGTTGTTCACAACGATAAAGTGTTCACAAAAAATCTTTAGTGTATATATATATATGAAATAAAGAACGAGTAGTCACTTAAATTAGAAAAAAAGAAATAAATTTAAATATTAAATTGATAAAGGGCTAAGATGTATGTTTTAATATAATACGTGGGTGTGAAATAATAAAATTTTGAAATAATGATGTGTGGTCAAGATTTTTCTCAACTTCTCCGGATATCTTTAACATACAAATAATGATACAAAATTACATTTGGTTGTTAAAAGTGTCAAAAAAAATGTTTTATAAAACTGTAAATGTACATTACCCTTTATTGGGGTAAAACATGGTTCAATTTCCGAATGAAAATTCAACCAAAGTGTGTTATATAATTTTTCCATAAATATTCGTACTATTTTGTGTAAATTTTATACATGGATTATTTAAATTTGGACGTCCAAGATTCAAGAACCTATTTAACATCACCAATAATTTACACTTACGTTAATTTATAGGGAGAATTTCATACATGTCATTGTAAAAGTGTTTTTATAATGAGATGTTAGTACATATAAGAAAAACCCTTATGAGTTTTACGTAAATGTGGTGTATGTTAAATATAGGAATTGAAATTGGGAAGTTTTGGAATGAGAATTCGGGGTTAGTCTTCAAGTTAACGGATGTTTATATATCTCGTGGTTAATGAATGGATTTTGTTATAATCGAGTGTGTTGTGGAATAACGTATTTCAACTCAGTCTGTTGTATGTGTAGAATCAATTTGTTTTCGTTCATGGCGATTAGGGAGTTAAATTTCCAATGTGTAATATGCATGACCTTGGACCCTTCCAATAAGATAACCTATTTGTTGAGAGTTGAACCTTTATTGATCAGTCTCACGATCAGCATAAAGGAGGACAACGTGATCAACATTAATACAACAAGTGATTCATGGAAGGTGAATAATATCATGTGTCTCTAATTAGTACTTGTAACCATATGTGGTGGCCTTGAGAGTAGGTCTAATCTATGTTTGTTTAGATAGGTGGTTATAACCATAGGTAGTTATCGGTTAGCTTTCATCGTGCATAGGAACAAACCTCGGCTATCCTTCTAGTTGGTTTCTATAGTGTTTCATGGTTTTAGATTGTTTGAGGAGACAGATGTGTGACTATGTAATGTCTCAACTTCAAATAATGAAAACTTTTAGACAACAATTATAAAGTGCAAGTTATTTATTGTTTTCAATGGAACGATAAACAAATTGATTACCTACATAGACTCTCACACACATCGATTAAATACAAATTAGTTTAACATAATTGATGTTTTTATTATACAATAGATAGAGTGTTCGACTAGGCTCTTTTCTGTACACAAGCTTAATTAGTTTTTCACAATAGATGATTCTCTAAAAATGTTGGTGTATAAGAAGATGCATGAATATAAAGTTTTTTTTAATACTTATTTACCCTTTTAATCTATCTTTCAAACTATATGTAACTATTTACTATTAGCATCCTAACATATAGCGAAAATATATAAGTGAGGGGTATGCCAACCCATCCTAAAATCATCATTTTAGACACCTCAGCAGCGCATTAGTTTTTCTCTCCCTACCATTTCCGTTGTAAAACACTAGAAATACTCACCATTCTCAACTTTTTAAACCTATACCCATTAACCCAATTAACATTAGAGAGAGAAAGAGAGAGAAGCCATTGGAATGCCATGAAGTCGTTGGGGAGGGATTCGATGGCGATGCTAGGGTGAGCGGTGGTGTTCCCGCCGGGATGGGGGGACCTGGCCAAGCCGCTAGCTTGGCGGCATTGGTATCCCTCTCAACAAGATGTGGCATTTTTTTTCCTTCAAAAATGCAAACCGGTCAAAAGAGTCAAATCTGGCCCCATTAAAACAAACCAAGTTAATGTAAGCAAACTTCAAAAGATAATATACTAAACTAATTTTGATAAAACAGTCTTCAAATTTCTGTTTTATACAATTACCAACTTTAATAATTTTTAATAAGGGTAAAGCCATACAATAGTAACCTACTTTTGAAAATTTATCAATATGGTACATCTACTTTTTTAAATGTCGATATGGTACCTGTACTTCAATAGTTCATACCGATATGACCATATTTATAATAGACCCCTGTTTTTCATACCATTAGAACCCTGTTTCGTATGTAAAAACCGGGCTCTATTATGTAGAATGACCATATCGATACAGAAAAATGATGTACACGTACCATATAGACAATTAAAAAAGTAGACGTACCATATCGATACATTTTTAAAAGTAGGTTGTTATTGTAGGACCTTAACCCTTTTAATATAGCAATATTGTGTTAAATATATAGTGGGCTAAATTTACAGAGAAGGGTGGCTGTTAATAGTTTGGTCACATAGCTCTCCTCTACGTAGAGGTGCACATTAGTCGAACCGTAACTTCGATCTATTTTTTTTTTTTTTTTGCCAAAAAAAAAAAACGGTTTTTCTAATAAGTGCTTCAGATTCTAACAGGTATTGAATCCAATAAAATGTAACCTATGTAACCGGTTTAGGATATATAGAACCGGTTATTAAAAAATCCGCTTTTTTAAAAGTTTTTATTTTAGTCTTTTATTTTGGGTTTGACCATAGTTTTATCATCTATTTGATAAATTTTGCATTTGGGCTTGTATTTTTAATAAAATTAGACTTTTTAAATTATTTTATAAATTATACATTTACTCCAATTAAATATGTTTTATATTATATATGATTATAAATTACATAAAAAGTTTAAACTTATAAATTTTATGTATAAAAAATCGGTTTTTTATATAACAGGTTAATTATCCGGCAAAAAATCTGATCTACCATTAAAAACCAAGTCTGGTTGCCGGAGCGGTTAATAATCGGACGGGTTATAAAAAAAACTGGATTTGCATAACTGGTTTCGGATCGAAATCGGATAACCGAATTTTTTGTGCACCTCTACCTCTAAGGTTCTGTCATTCCTTGTTTTAGGTTGGGGATCATTCCTTGATGAAAGCTTTTTTGTGATTATTTTATTTTTTAGTATTTTGGAATTGTTTTTTAATGTTTTACTTTAATCCATTCTTGCCAAGAAATAATAACCGGTTTTGGACCAAATAAAATGTAACCTATGTAACCGGTTTCAGATATAAAAGACGCGGTTTTTTCAAAATCCGATTTTTTTTACCTTTTTTAATTTTAGATTTTCACTTTGGGTTTGACCATTTTTTTATCATCTATTTGATAAATCTTTCATTTGGGCTTTTTAAATTATTTTACAAATTATACATTATAATTTATACATTTACAACTTATAAATTATAAACTTATAACTATAATTAAGATAATAAAACTCCAAACATATATAGTTTTACTCCAATCAAATAATTTTTATATTATATATGGTTATAAATACATAAAATGTTCAAAATTATAAAATTAAAGTATAAGAAATCGGGTTTTTACCCCTTTTTTTATAACTGAATAATTATCCGGTAAAAATTCCGGTCTACCCAAAAAAGTCAAATCCGGTTAAAAAAACAGTTCGGATAAAATCCGGTCCAGTTATAAAAACCGGTTTTGGTGTAACCGGTTTTGGATCGAAATCGTATAACCGGATTATTTATGCACCTCTACCTGTCAGTGAGTAATTTAAAATTTTGATTGTTTCTTAAATTTGTTTGGTTTGTTTCAGTTGTAATCTAAATTTTGGAAATTTTGTTTGGTTTTCTAAGTTTTGAGTTTTTTAATTTGGTTGGTTTGGGCCAGTGTCGACTGTCGACCATTTGCATGTTCTCGGGCCGAATTTTAACACTAATATTTAGATTTTTTTAATTAATATTTACATTGTATTATTTTCTGAATGAAGCATGTTTTTAGGATATTTAAATGGATCAATTAGCAAAAATAGTAATAATTTTTTGCTTTTTGCTATTTATAGCATAATTAATTATTTTTATAATTAATAGCATCAATTTTTATTTTTTATTTTTTTTCTATTTGATGCTATTAATTATAAAAATATTAAAGTTGATGCTATTAATTATAAAATATAAAAGTTGATTCTATAAATTATAAAAAATAATATTGTTACGAAAGATAAAAATGAAAAAACTTATTGCTATTTTTGACTATTGATCGTATTTATTTTATGTATTCTATTGATCAATTGTGCAAGTGATGCTAGAGATGCACAAAAATCGGATTGTAACCGAACCGGTTCGGATAAAAACCGGTTATTTTAATAACCGGTCCGGTTTCTAACCGGTTTTGGACCGGCTAAAGTGTAACCGGTATAACCGGTTTAGGATATATAAAAACCGGTTTTTTTCGAAAACCGGTTACAAAAAATCCGATTTTCCGAATTCTTTTTTTTTTTTGGGCTTCGGTTTTGGGCTCTTTTTCTTGTGGGCTATAATTTCTTTTTGTTTTGGGCTAACATTTTTTAATTTTGGGCTATAGTTTCTTTTTGTTTTGGGCTCTATTTTTATATTTTGGGCTCTTTTTAATTTTGGGCTCTTTTATAAATCTATAATTTATAAATTATAAGAGAAAAGAGATTAACAAATTTATAACTAATTATAATTTATAAATTAAGTTAAACACATATATTTTACTCCAATCAAATATATTTTTATATTATATTTGATTATAAAATACATAAGAAGTTTAAAAATTCAAATTACGACAACTTATAATTCAAACTACGACAACTTATGATTCAAAGTTTCAAACTACGACAACTAAAAATTCACAATGTTGTATTTTCTTTTCTTTTATTCACCCAAATTTTGGTATTCGGGTTCTATATCGTCGTCTTCGTTATCTTCTTCGTTTGGAGGTGATATTCCAAGTTCAACTTCTTCGTTGTGTATATTTGTTTCCAACTCGACGTCGATTGAATCTTCTAATGTCGTTGCGTGTTGCACTCGAGCCGCTCCATCCAAATAATCCTTCAAACATATACAACATTCTATCGACTTCAGACTTAGTCTCGACCTCCGTTGCGATATAACCCTGCCACTAACAAAAAAGCGGATTTCGAAGCTACCGTGGAAGTTTGGACGGTTAGTAAATCACGGGCCATGGCGGCTAGAATCGGATATACCGGTTCCTTTTCTTTCCACCAAGCCAAAAGATCAAGGTTTTCAAACTCATCATATGTCATAGTTGAAATAACATCACTAGCAATATAGTGTCCTAACTTGCTACTCGGGGTATTAGTACGTGCTCGTTTCGATTGGGAATTTAAAAGTGTGTTAAAAAGAGATATACCGGTTCCTCTACTAGATGATTCCCCTCTCCTCATTTGTTCTTGTATTATATTACTCGCACCATATTTACGTAAATAAATATCGAATAACTCCCGGAAACATTTGTTAAAATAGTTTATTTGGTTTTGGATAAAATTGGGCTCGGTTAAATCTTCGTGTAAACCAAAGCAAATGCAATACTTTCAATTAATGTTTCAACGCCACCAACATTTACCGTCGGGTTTAAAGCGGCGACACAAGTAAAAACCGGTGGGATTTCCTTAAAATATTTCAAAAGTTTTTCTTTCATTGCTTTGCCAATATTGTCAAATACTTGGCCTTCAAATTCATAATCATTTAATTTGGAAGCTAACAAATAAATTTGATTTAAAACCAAAGGGCTAGTAGGATAATATACACTGGATAAATAAGTTGTTGCGTCTTTAAAAATTTTTAACAAATCGGTAATTTTCGCAATCATTTCCCAACTCGAACTCGGATAAACACTTGGAACATGGCCCTTCTCGTATAGGCGATTGTGAAACGGTTGCAACGTTTCCCTTTGCCTTAACGCGGAGTGCATCATCATCCATGTCGAGTTCCAACGAGTTGGAACATCTAAATTCGCACTTAAAGCTTTTTTATTAACCGATTTACAATAACGTCTATATGCATTTAGTCTGTGACTATTACTACAAAGAACCGATTTTATCATCGCTTTAAATTCTAATCTAGTCGGTTCAATAACCTCCAACCCGGCTTGCACGGATATATTAATAATATGTGCAACACAACGAGTATGAAAAAAAGCGTCATCTAAAATAGGATTTAGTAACAATTTTAATTTCGGAACCGCGTTTGTATTATTCGACGCATTATCAAAAGACATCGAAAATACTTTTGCTTCTAATTTATAAAGGCAAATCACACGTTTCAAAAGTGCAAATAAATTTGCACCGGTATGTGGTTCGCCGAATAAATCAAACGCAATTGTTCTTTTCATCATTTGCCAATTTTTTGAATCTAACCAATGTGTCGTAACGGCTAAAAATGAATTTCCGGTGTTGTAAGGAGCGCTCCAAACGTCGCAAGTTAACGAAACACTATAATTATGTTCTAGAAAACCCAAAATCATTTTTTCCCTCGCAACACTCCACATTTTTAAAGCATCACACGAAGAGTAGTACGACTTACTTGCGGTAACGTGGTTGCATCAATTGTTGAATCATCGTCGTGAAAGTTTCATCGTCAAGGTGATC
Source organism: Centrapalus pauciflorus (assembly GCA_020465985.1). Classification (NCBI taxonomy): domain Eukaryota; kingdom Viridiplantae; phylum Streptophyta; class Magnoliopsida; order Asterales; family Asteraceae; genus Centrapalus; species Centrapalus pauciflorus. Next base: position 185,997 of record JAANYP010006127.1, read on the forward strand.
GAACGGCAACGATTTCGTAATCACGAATTTTGTAAACGCTTCCCGTAATTTATCATTATCGTAAATAAAAACGCCACCTTGCGGGGTAACGTTCGGTTGAGTAGGATCGGCTCTCATCCGAAGTGCCTTGCATGCTTTCGTAATATGATTTTTCAACGTCGTGTTTCCTTCGGCCGCAAAAAACTTTTGACAAAGTTTGCAACGAGCCTTTCTCGAACCATTTGACATTTCACACAAATCATAATGATCCCAAATTTCTTTGTTACGTTTATTCTCGAGCACCCGAACAACTTCAAGATTTCCACTGACGGAAGATTGTCCGGTCGTTTCGGGAGTATTAGTAGCCATTTGAGATGAAAGAAAAAGATTACTTGGAATTTTCGGGATTACGAGAGTTGGTGAATACCGAAAATATCAAACGAGAGAGTTGTAGAATACCGAAAATATCAAACGAGAGAGTTAGAGAATACTGAAAATATCAAATGTGAGTGTTTGGAATCAATGGTAATTAACCAAAAACATTTCTAACCTATTTATAAACAATTGGGTGGCAAAATGGTAATTTTTTGAGCAAAAAACGGTCAAAAAAAGGCTATATTCCCTCCAACGTTCATATTTTCGAACTGCACAAATTCCGGTTTTTTTCCAGTTAAAAACCGGTTACAAAAAAAACCAGTTAATTATCCGGTATAATAACCAGTCACCCCTAAAACTGCATAACCGGTTGAAAAACCGGTTAGGTTTATACCGGTCCGGTTACAAAAAAAAACGGTTAGAGGGAATCCGGTTTCGGATCGGTTTCGGATCAAAATCGGATAACCGGATTTTTCGTGCACCTCTAAGCGATGCAAGGGTTAAGTGACAAGCATTTTTATTGATTTCCTCTTTAATAAGGGCTTATTGGGCTTCATGGTCAAATATATTGTTTTGGTGGGCCGTCCAAAACTCTTTTCTCTTTTTACATTGAGGGGGAGATTAATTGTTTTATCTGACTTAAATTGGAACCGGTTAAAACCAAACCGTACCGGTTCCTATAAATCCATTAAACGGTGTTCAAGTTGATTGGATTAGTTCGGTTTGGTGCGATCCGGTTTTATTTTTTACTTATTTTTTTATAAAAGTTGGGACAAAACCAGGTTTCCTAAATATACTTATTCAATCTGGTTTGATTTTCGAGTTTTGGGTTCTTTTCGGTCGGATCAGTTCCAGAACATAGTTAATTCCTAAACATACATATTCAATCAGCCATGTAGTCATGTTTGTTTATGGCAGTGCAAACAAATAAGCCATAGAATGATCGTGGTTGGGTTAATTGATTTTTGGATAATTTGGTTTGGATTAATCGGATTTTCACGTGGCATCTAAACCAACCGAAACCGAACCGTTTAAAGTTCGGTTAATTTGGTTATCAAAAATTAAAAAATTACGAATAAAAGAATATAACAAGTATGAAAGTTAATCTAATATAGTCTATACATTGTTATCAAATGTAAATAAAAATTCATTAATTCACATGCTTCAAAAATCATTGACTGTATTAATAATAGATAGAGCTTCAAAAATAAATGCAAAAACTCTTATTCGGGCTACTTTGGTTTATCCGAAATTCAATATACCAAACCAATAACTGAACCCGATTAAGTTAAACGAGGGATGATGCAGGTATAGTATTCATAATACCCGATCCGTATACCCGATTACGTTACCCGTTTAAATCCCCGAATACCCCGATTACTTTTAATAACAAAATGCTATTTATATTATATATAAAAGATTAATATTTTTATCTATTTTATATATTATACATAAAAATTATCATGTATAAGTTAAAAAACTTATTTATTAACATATAATTTAATGAAATAATGTCTTTTTCGTTATCATTTGATAATGATACAAATTTAATTTAATATAAGTATTGTAATTTTAACATACATGGATGTTTTAAGCTTAAATTATGAACCATGTGATTAAATTTCATATCATTGATTTATAAATGGGTTACACGATTCCCCGCGGGTTTCCCCACGAACCCGATGGGGATCCCCGTTTAATACCCGCGATTTTTTTAAGTGGAGACGGTATTTTCATTCTCCGCCCCGTTGTCATCCCTACTCAAGAGTGAAAACAAGAATAATTGGTGGTCGTGGTGGTTTGTGATGACGATAATGACCTTTTTGGTGAATTTTGAAATGTTGAAGGAACCAACTCGGTTTTAAAGGATGCAGAGTTATACGTATTTGAAAATTTTAAAAGTGAGATGAAAATTTAGGAAATTTTCAGTTTCTAAACGCATCCGTACACTTTTCCATATTTTGGTCATACAATTGTTGTTACCTCGGTTGACCAAAGTTGACTTCTAGTTCTTTTTTAGTCTTTCTTTATGTTCAGTTGTAAAATGTCGACTTATGATTTTTTTTTGTTAGAGGTTTCAAGTCAAGTAGTGACCAAATGACTTGTATACCATTGTTACCAAAGTGTTAACCTGAGTTTCAAGTTAAGAGTTCAAGTCTTATAGTGAACAAAATTAGTGAATCACAGTGTTTCTCCTAATTCTTAAGAATTTGTTTTTGTGTGTAAATTGTATTTATTTAGTGTCAAAGAAATTGTTGTCATGTCGGTCATGAAAGGTAAATTTTGGTTATGTAAATCTCATCAAATGCAATTTTGTTTAGTAAACTGCTAAGAAGAGTGAAATATTAGTAACAATTATGTAAATAACCGTTTAATTTTTTTGCAAAATATTAACACCTTCTGGGTATGTAAAAATTTCATAATTTTTAAGGTATAATCGTTTCAATTGGTTTGACCATTAAAATAAGGTTTAATATGAATAAAACCAACATGTTTTCATGTTTTTTTGTGATTTTTTTTCTAGTGTGTTATTTTTTTCCTTGGAAAGTCCCCAAGTTATTGTTTTCAATCCGGTTTTCGAAAAAGTTTTGTTTTTTTTTTCATAATCAACCTTGACTTTTTCCACAAAAAACCAACATATTTTCACTGTTTTTCTCCGAAAAGTCCACAAACTTGAAGACTTTTTTGAAAAAAACTAAAGAAAATTTTCAAAAATCACAAACAAATATATTATTTGAGGATTTTATTGGTAAGAATAACACGGAGGGGCTAAACCACAAAAAACTTGAAAACATGTTGGTTTTTTTTATAATAAACCCATCAAAATATGATAAACTATCTTAGTTATTTAACATAATTTGATAAAAGTAATATATTTAATATATATATATATATATATATATAAAGTTATCCTATAATAAATTATATTTAATTGCTACTTGTGGAAATACCCTATTAAATGACACCATGTAATATAAATGCATGCTCTAATGGCTAATGCAATGAATCAAAACTGTAATGAAGATATTACTATGTATGATGCAATGAACCAAAAAGCTTTTATGTCCATATCCTATCCTACTACTATTATGCTAGCAAAGGGGAAACCATAACTCACCTTTTTCACCTAAACAAATAAATCAATTTCAATTCTTTTGATGTGATCTCATTGTAATAAAAGCTTTTTGGTTAATGCACACTATAAAATAACAATAAGGGATGCTTGGTGTACGAAAAAGATTCGAAAGGGATTGAAATTTCTTTAAATTTTACTAAATTTTATGGTTAAAACTTGAAAGTATCTATCATTTCTATCTGTTTATAAATTAATTTAGATACTTGTTGAGTCACAACAACAAATGGTTAAATGCCACACCAACACCCACAAAACAATCATTCATACAAACAGTTTTGACTTGACGTGATTATCAATTACCCACCAATAGATCTGAAATCACATTACATATTACACGTGACACAAGAAGCACTTCGAATTTTGGTATCCCAACCCTACAAAGTGAGACATCAAACACCAACAACACATCTCAAGATATACAAACAATTTAAAGTTAATCATCAAGAACAAATACAAGTAACTCTAATAACCCTAAATTCGAAAATGCACACTATTTCAATGCATAAAATCTATCAAACTAACCTCCTTTATGTCAAACAACCCCTCAATTTCAACTACTAGAACCAACATAAATCCACCCTAATCATCTGTTATCACTATTGTTCATCACCAACCAACATTGTTATGAGGTTGATTTTTCAACATTGTCGTACATATACAAATTCTATTAGAAAATGCTAGAAGGGAATCAAATTATAGATCAAAACTTAGATAGACATAGGAAAAAAAGTAAACGGATATTGCTTTTCATTAACAAATATTTGTTTAGATTGGTACACAAATATTGTTATGTGATAACCTAGAAGTTGAAATATGAAACCACATATGATGTTAGAACATTACTAAGCCCCTTTTTCTACGTTTTCCTAATTATAAAAACACGTAACCTTTTTCCATGTTTTCCTAACTATAAAACACGTATTTGTCAAAATGCAGTATTTGATTATTATAACTGTCAAAGATAAGATAGCCTTATGTACTCAACATTTTAACAAAAAATCATAGTTACAAGTGAAAAGGCATCACAATTTTGATGATGACCACTTTAAATATGCAGTGCATCCCTCCACTCTTATTGAATACACGTTTGCCCCACAAGGGGATCTTGATTTTGGGATTTTATTGTCGCTTATTTAATTATGTCCTACGTACCTCCAAACATATTTAAAACAATCCAAACCCGTAAAGTCAATTGTAACTACACAAAAATCATTAAAAAAATTAAAATTTTGATGATTACTTTAATGAAACTACCAAATTACTTGCGATTATGATGGTTTTTAGTCTAAACGTGAACAACTAAATGAACCAAATAATCTCAAATTGAAATGTGTTAATGTTTATTTATTATCTTAACCAAACAAACAAATTGAAACGAATAACTACACGAACAAGTTTTCTTTTTCATATTTTTTTACTTAAGCTAATCAAATGAACGAATGTTAAAAAAATGTGCTTCTCATTCATACTAATTCGTTAGAAAATTTAGAATGTTCATTTCCATGCATTTTAGATAGTAAGGGAACATAAAAGCTATTCGATATTTTTAATAAAATCAATAGAATTTACCATAAAATCAGATAGGTTAAGCGCTCGATTATTTGTTCCTAGTCACAACCGTTAAGTGAATAAAAAATCTCCTACTCAAATTGGTTTCCTTATTGGCTATTGACGACGCATGGATCCGGTTAGCTTGTAGATATTGACCTGCTATTCAAAAGTAGAACTTAACATTTTTTTATTATTTTAAGAGAAAAAGACATTGAATATCTATGTACTTTTGAGTTTGTACATATTTATGTAGTGTATTTTTTGTGTACATTTATGTAGTGTATTTATTTAACGTATTTTTAAAAATGTTTTAGGTCACTCAATTACATAATTGAAACACTTTTAAAAGTACACTACATAAATATATTCAAAAAAGATACACAACATAAATATACATAACTTCAAAACTAAATAGCTATTATCCCATAATTTAGATATTATATTAAATGGTTTATTATGAAAAAAAAAAAAGTTGTTACGGAATTTGCGTTTTCATTTATTTTTTTCAAAAAAAATTCTAAAGTAAATATTTTTTTGTTTCTGGTTTTTGAAATTTAACTATTATGTCTGGTTAGAATTAATTTACCGGGTTTTTAAAAACTGATAAACAAAGTTGTAAAGTCAAAATTCATTAAGCCAAAAAAAAATATATCTTGAAGATTTTTTTGGATAAAACTTAATTAAAAAACGTTAAAAAGTGTCGTTTTTTTCATAATAAACCCTCTATTAAATAGTCTCATGTAATTATATTAATATTATCCAATGGTATATTATTAAACTAATAATTTAATACTTTTTAAGGATAGTTTTTCTCAACTTTTTTATAGATTATTTTTAATATTTTAAAGTGTTGAACACTTAGACGTTCACATATATAGATAAAAATATAAATTACTAAAATAGCAAAAAAGCATATCTCATTATCAAGTTTAGCCAAATAATATCAATCTAACCAAAATAGTCACATTTTATGTTACCACATTTAAGTGATCTGTATTTTTTATTAATATTTTAATTCATTACGTTAAAAAAGGTACTTTACGTTACCAAATTTTAATGTTGCTCTTTCCCAATAAAAAGTAGGTGGCTTGTCATTTCATGGTAAACACCTTTTGGTAACGTAAGTACCGTTACTTTACGTTACCAAACACCTTTTGTAACGTAATGTATTAAAATATTAATAAAAGGTACTGATCACGTAAATGACGGCTATCACGTAAATGTGGTAACGTAAAATGTGTCTATTTTGGTTATATTGATATTATTTGACTAAAACTTGATAATGGGGTGTAATTTTTTGCTTTTTAGTAATTATCTCTTATTTTTTTATATATTATTATTAAACTAGCTTAATTCTGTTTAGTTAAAGAAAACCTAGTTATTTTTTATTTATATTCTTAAAAATAAAAATAAAAGTTTCTATAAATTTTGAAAAAAAAAACTTATTTAAATGATATACATTTAAAAAATAAAGATTTTTAGAAAATTAAAAAAAAAATGCAACATAAAAATAATAGAGAATATTCAATATAAGAAATAAAACATATGAGGTAGTAAAAATTAAAACACTGAAAATAATTGTCATTAACTAAAATAAGTTTTCATTTAATATATCTAAAAACCATGGGGCTTCAATCATTTCATCTTAAACCCGGTGCCTAAAAAAAAGAAACTTTATCCTTTTACGCCATTTTTTTAATAAAAAGTGAAAAACCACACTTATTTATATTTTTTTATAAAACAGACACCAACTTTTTTATACATTCTTTTTTCCTTCAAATAAGATAAGAATTTACACGTCATACAAAACGACAAACCACCGAGTTTGCCAAACGTCCACTCGCCACATCCACGTCACCACCAAGTGGCAACAATTTACGGCCGTGCTATATCCTTCTTGTATGCACCCGCCCCCACCAGATCATACCCCTTTCAAACCAAAGTTGAACAAGCTGCGGTCTTTGGGTCCCACATGGCTGGGACCAGGTACTTTCTCCCATTTAACCCGTGCGCATTGTAGCTCGCACCCGTAGTCTTATCCACTAATACCTGACCCGCATAACCCGGATACGCACCCGACCCGAATATTCCCGTACATGCTGATACCGCCTCTAACGGTGCCGTTGCCGGGCCTTGAAAATAACCTTGATTAAACGGATTAGTAACGGCTCCAGCCAACACCGTGGCTAAGTTAATCACCATTCCGTCGATACCAACGTCGCCGTTAGGAGAAACTAACGGCGGCGATTGCGGGCCGTAGATTGGTTGATGAAACGGCCAGGCACACTGACCCGGACACTGAGCTTCCGAGTTACCAACCCACGCATACGTCACTCTCGGCTTTGCTTTAGTCGAGCCGTGAGTCCCACACCGGCTCATGCAAAACCCTTCGACTCCGACTTCTTTAGCCGTTAACACGATGTTGATCGACTTCGGCTGAGCTACTTTCGTCGCCAGGTATTGAATATGGTAATTTTTCAAAAGCTTTCCAAGAGAATAGTTCTCGTCGAGAATCTGTTTTCCGACTACCGTCTCCGATGAACCGTTATGATACTTTTCAGTTGTCTTCCACCATGAGGAGACGGAGGGTCGTGGCGGCGCCACCGCCTTTCCCGGAAGCCTACCGGTATTCAAAGACTGTAGAAAATCGACGATTATTGAGCGTTGTGTTGGTGTAAACTTTCCGTACCAAACAAGATTGACGATCACCGGACCTCTGAGAAGAGCGCCGTTGTGGTATTTGAGAACGGGCTGCTGGTTAACGAGCTCCGAGAAGGATTTCTGAAAAGCAGAAATGGTGAGGAGGAAGATAAGGAAAGTGGCAAAATGGTAATTACGAGCCATGCGAGGGGTAGAAGTGGAAATTAAGAAAGATTGAGAGTTTTTGGGAGTGTGGAGCGGAGAGTTGGGGTTGTTGGGTTTATATAGTGGAGACGAACGTAGGGGAGTCATAATCAAGAGGGTGACACGTGGAAGGAGGTGGTTGGTGGGAGGTGGGAGGAAGCCAGGCTGTAAGGTTCTGTAAATGACGTGGCAAGGGTTAAGGGTTTGATGGTAGTGAGGGTGACATGGCAGATTAAAAGCATGGATGCGTGTAAGGATGATGTTGATGTACGTATCAATGTATTCATGGTGATTAGACTTGATGCATTTTTATAAATGGGTTGCTAAATATTATTTTTTATTTATTATTTCTTTACTCGATTACATCTACTACACTACACAAGTACACGTCTTACGAACTAAAGTTAAAAAAAACAATTTTTTATACACCGTATCCTAATTTTACATGTATCATATCTTATAAAATTGACATATAATTTGACTATACTGTTGTTTATGGTTAGGTGTGTGGTTTCTCTTTTTATTAAAAATGATCTAGGTTAATTAACTTAAAAGTTAATTGTTATAAAGTATGTTACATAAAATAACACTCAAATGATAAATTATTTCATGTTAAAAAAAATATTTATTGAAATCAAATGTACTTAAAGATACCAATCTTAAAAAAATCAATTTTTTTTTTCAAAATCATGTTTAAATTAACGATATACACATGATATATGAATTCACATACATTCACATTTTTACTGTCCTTAAAAATTATACGAATGTTCATTTTTACTTTTATTTTTAGTATTTTTATTTTATTTCTCAATTCACTCAATCAAATAACGTTGTGTTCTCAAGTTTTGCTTTTCTAAACATTTTTAAGAAAAAAAAAAAAGAACGAAAAATTTATGGTTTCTTTTCTCTAGTATGCAAGGAAAAGAAATGAAAAAACAATTTTTTCATCTTTGTATAAAAGTGTTTTTTTAGAAAACAATAATAATAGGTAATAATACACATTTCTTATCATTTCTCTCCTATTCAAGAACAAAGACACTGATTGGAAGAAAAATATCAGAAACAAAGGGTTGTAACGGAAAAAGAAAAGGGAGATGAAGACGAAAGAGAAGGATAGATGACATAAGAAGAACATGTTTAAAGTTTTCTTTTCTCATCCTTCTCTGTCATTCCAATTATAGGTGGATTGAAATTAAGGGGATTTCTATAATTTTTCACTTATTTTCTCCTTGAAAAACTTTGAAAAATACGATCAAAATCAATAACCCTTTGTTTTTCTTCCTTCTCCCACCATTTCCTTCGTTTTCGGAGAAAAACATAACGAATAATTTTATTTCTTTTCTTTCCTTCGTTCATATTAAAAGGCACAAATAAAAATATTATCTCTCTTTCATTTCTTTTATCTCCATTTCATTTTCCTTTTAAACTCTACAATGCAGTGTATACAAAGGTCTGTTTAGTAAATCCCAGAAATATTAGTTCCTCCGTCTTATTATAGGCATAAATACAATATATAATTATATATAACAAGTTATATAATAATTTAATATTTATCTTTAAGTTATTTAAATGTCAAGTGTCATGTATCACACAATTAAAAAGGGATAATTACAAAAGTGTGAGAAAGCAATATATATGGAAAGCCGTGACATCAAGAAGAGAAACTAAGATGGCGTTTGGTTCGTGTGATAAAATTCAATGGAACTAGAATTTGAATTTAGTTTGTTTATCATTTTTGATAGCTAATGTAAAGAGTTAACTTTTATGTATTTCTATCAAATGTCATTGTTTATAGGAATTTCACATTCCTTCCAACTTTTACATGAATTAAATTCCAACCTATAAATGAATTAGATTCCGACCTACAACTCTAACCAATACTAAAAATTATCTTTTACATTCACCATCAACCAAATTAATAACTAAAATTAAATTACATTCTTTCGAAAAAATAGGATAGGTAATAGAAAAGTAAAATTGTGTAACACCCTCGATCTACTTTCCAATGCAACATAAATAACACGTCGACAGAAATATAATATAATAATCTCTAACTGTTCCCAATGGTAAACACGTGAAAACCGCAATAATTTAAAACTTTAATTTAGATATTAAGTTACGAAAATCTCTGGTTAAACTACACAATATCCGAAGTATATATATATGATCCCCAAAATGTAACTACTTCTAAGAAAGGTAGCTAACTCCTCAAACTCTGCAGATGTAAACCTACTTGAGTTCAACAAGCCTACTAGATCTCTGGTCACCTGAGATATACACATTTAAAATACACGATCAGCTAAAGATGGTGAGAATGCAAGTGTTAGTTGTACGATTATGAAAAACATAGTAAAAGATAGTAAACTCAGTAATAAAGCGTTCAACGTTCTCTACTGAACGAGTATATGAGATCCCACAAGGTAGCTCAGAATAGGTAGTCAACCCATGTGGAAGAATCCACGTGCCCAAATCCCTAGATCGCACAAAGCAATCCTTAGGAACTCAAAAGGGAATCGGGAGCGACCCGACCCCTGCCCAGCTGCGCGGTTTAATATCTTGGTAGCTCATGAGTCCCAAATCTCATATAATAAAACACAGTTTTCAATAAAACTCAGTTTACAAGAAAGCTCAGTAATACGTGTATGATAATAATACTCGTAATGAAGCTCGTAAGAAATCTCGTAAGGAAAACTAAGTAATAGATCATGCAAATATTAAATAAATAATCGTACATGTATCTCAGAAAAACATGCAAACTCACCTGACCCTGAAAGCTCACTCCTCAAGTCTCGATTCCTTGCCCCTATCCATACCCTATCAACTCGAGACCCTGTAATCACAATATAATGACTCGATATCACAATTACAGCTCAATAACTCTATACACGACTCCCAATTAACACACACAAGCTCGGATACCCAAACACAAGACTCGCGAAGCCCAAAACCCTAACCCTAAAACCAAGCCGATTCACGGCCCCGCTTTTAAAGTTGCGGCCGCGCTTCCCCGATCTTGGTCGCGCTCCCCATCGCGGTCGTCCTCGCTAGAGGTGAGCGACGAGTACCATTTCCCGAACCCGAACCAGTATCGGTACCGACCGATACCGAATTAATATATTCGGTCCGGTACTCGGTTTTTAAATTAACTAAAATTCGGTACTCTCAGTTTCGGTACCATATTTATCCCGAATATCCCGATCCCAAACCGAATATATAAATTAGCTACAATTCGGTATTTGTAACTTTAAAACGTTAAAATTCGTTCAGTATTCGATTTTCGGTATTCAGGTGCAATATTTGGTGATGTATGTTTGGTATTTGGTATCTTTTTCTTATTCGGTCTCAATACGTGATTGGCACTGAAAACCCGGTCCCAGAACCGGAACCGAACCGGCACCATATAAAATTATACGGTTTGGTACTCGGTTCCTTCAAAACTAATAATTCGGTTTTGGTATTTCCGGGATCGGTACCGGTTCGGTACGGTCCAGTACCGAGCTCACCCCTAGTGCTCGCCATAACGCGGCTTGAGCTCGACCCTCCACCGCTTGCGATCCCATCTCGCCTCGCGCCCAAGGCAACGTGGCCCCAGCTCATTTCAAAAACATCGCGGCCCTCGATCCCATGATCGTCGCCGCGCTCACGGACGAACAAAATCAGTAGGCTCTGTTTCTTTCACAGACCAGGGGGATCATCCCCAACCCAATCTCAGCTTGATTTCGCTCACTCAATTCACCCCGACTTTGCTCGCAAACACATATAAACTCAATTCAACATTTCAAACAGCTATTAACAATATCCAATCCGGAATCTAAACCCAACTTACTTAAACTTTAGTAGAGAAGGTGTTGATGATGAATTGTAACAGAAATCTCAACTTAATTCTTCAATTGTTTGGTTGTTGTTACTGGAATCAAATACACCCATGCACACACTTATTATTATGCATTGGAAAGGGAGAAAGTAAATGAAAGCAAGTAGCTCAACCTTAAATACGTATTGGATTTAAATTCGGTCCGCCACCCAATATCCAATCTCATTATCATAAAACACAAGTTTATATCACCGGGTTCCAATTTAGTCAATAATCACCAAGATTATTATCTTTTATAAAAACTTAATCCCGTAACCCGGTTAACCCAAAATCTCATCACATGACGGTTCCACATACAAGTCAATAATTAGTTCAACTTAACAATAATATTTAAATCGACCCAATAAAATAATTCTACGTACCTCACCCAAAATTGTGATTTTGCAGAGAGTATTATAAATAAATATAAGGTAGATAATAGAAAAGTAAGAATAAGAGTATGAAAAGTGGTATTTTAAAAAGTGATATGAAAAATTTAAAAATTTTCAGTAATTAAACGCAACCTTAATATTTAGTTTTAAAATGTCTTCTATTTTATAAAGTGATTTTTACACAAAAATAAAAAAAAAAAACCCTCTAAGTAGCCTGTTTACTTGTCTTGTTTTCGTTGAAAACAATAGTTCCTAGACAACGCTTTAAGATCCGTTGATTTTCTATCTTTTTAGTTTTTAACTTTCGAATTTACAAGAAAACTTGAAAACACATTTTTGAGGTTTTCACATTTGTTTACAATTTAGCCACCCAAATTTACGTTATAAAATAAGTGAAAAATGAAAACGCAAAAAATATTTAAAACACATCTAAAGACCTCTCATCTCCTAAACGCGCTCTTAAGTTACATGAACCAGTATTTTACATGTTGCAAACAATTACCTTTATCTCGGACGAGTCATCCGGCGACCGGTGAAGCCTCCGACTCCCGATACGATTTCTCCTTTAGGATTAGATGCAGTTAAACCTTCGACGGTGACACCTCCACCTCCGATGAAGCTTTCGTCGACCTTCGAAGATTCGTTTTGTTCATCATCGGATTATTTAGTTAGACTTTGGATTCAATCTGTTAGGCTTTAGATTGTTATTTTGTTTGATTTTTCATCCGGAAACATTTATTTTTGAACTGTTTATCGGAGAAGGTGGTTGCTGGAAAAAATAAAATGGTTACAGGCCACATTTTTTAGAAAATTAGTATTTTGATAAGTTTTAGTCGTTTTGATGTTTTAATTACAAAAATAGTCTAACTTAAGGTTTATTATGTAAAACTTTTCTAAAAAATGTTTCATTTTTATATATAAAAATGTAACGACTACGTTATCCGCAATAATACTAGTTTATTTTATTAATATTGTTTTGTTTTGATAGAAATTCACGAAAACGGTTCATATATGATGTTTTTCACTGGTTGGTATTCATAAATATTTTATAAAATAAATTGGTAGAACATGAAAGCAGATGTTATTTAATATTTATCATAACATGTTTCTTAACTTTATTCTATTTAGATTATGACATTTAAGTATTTTTTTGTTGACGTTATCGTATGAGTATACCATGTATATTCATAAAGAATCTGAATCAAGAGAGTATTCTAAACAATGTTAGTATTTCTAATGTATTTATTTATTTATTTTCATATATCCATTTTTTAACATTTGAAAAATTGATATATATATACACACACACACTAAAGATATTTTGTGAACATGTTATCGTTGTGAACAACCTTAAAATAGCTTTAAATATTATGAATCTTGTTGAAAAAACACTACTAACCCTTCTATAACCTATTAATCTTATTGGGTACTATGGATTTTATTTAATCTTTTGAATTTGTCGAATCTTATGAATATTGTTGAATCCTATGAATCTTGTTATAAAAACTACTATGAATCTTTTGAATGTTCTGAATCTTGTTGTAAACACTTCTATGAACCTTGTGAATCATATGAATCATGTTACAAACACTTGTTGACAAATATGAATGGTTATATGTATTTATTTTATTTTTTCACAATAATAATTTGTTCACAATGGATCTCATCATAAATTCACCCTTAATAAAATAAATATTAAATAAAAGAGTTGGTGAGGATTATTAGTGCCTTGGGGCAGTACGGTCAGTGAGTGGTCCAAATGCAGAGAAGCCCATAATTTAGGCTCATCATGTCAAATATATAAGTAACTTAAAGCATCACCATTTTAGCTTTGTGTGGTACCAAACCACCACTTTTGAATATGACAAAAGATGTTCAACATATTCTATCTTATGCAATGACTTTTGAATATAATTTATCAAGTATACAAAAATATGTATACTTTATATAGATGTACTTGTAATTATACTTTTAAATATATCCTATTTACATAATTTGTTAACTAGTCGTGTACCCGTACGTTGTTCACTCATTTGTTTCTAAGTTAATATTTTTAATTTAACAACCATTCATATAATGATTTTAAAATATTTTCTTTAAAGAAATTACACGTTGTTCATGAAGATGAAAAATACTTCATTTCGTCGTCAATACTAACACACATACACACACACACACTCGTGAATGAGGTTTACAAAGACACGGTTTAATACTTGGCATGGTTTGGATAACTAATACAAACAGGTCGATCACTTCACCAACAAATACACAGATCATTAAATAAAATACATAAAAATGTAGTTTCTCAAACTAATAAATATCCGTGTTCACATGAAAAAAAATAATCATAAAAAATTTAACAAATCTTAATAAGATTATAATGAAACATTCAATCGTAGATGCCCAGTTTGAGAATTCATATGTATCTTTTGGCAATTTAGTCATTTACTAAACAATATAGGTAATCAAAATAGAAACAACAGAATCAAACTACTTTTTTTTCAACATAAGATAGAGATGAAATATGATAAGAAATCACATTCAATTTTGATACACTTGTATGTTTGTGGATTGTGCAGACGGGGTGAAAGAGTAGGCGAATTCATTTTTTATGTATGAACACGTGGTACTTGAAAATAAGCTGATATAGCAGTCTGCTTGTTTTAATTGAAATACTCGAATAATATATATTTCTAGCGGTGGAAAATCTTATCATTTTAATCAGCCTTCTAGTTTCATTTGGAAAAATTTAAACATCAGTAAACATGTTAATTCCAGCAGGTTGTTAGTTTTATTCAAAGAATTGTAATATTTCATAAACGAAAAAAGTGATAAGATCAATTAACTATACATCTTTTCCCAACAGTTCTAATATGTTTTTAAATTAATGAAATGATAATTAAATGTCTCATGTGTTATAAGGGATTTATTTGAATAAATCAGCAGCTCCAGATGAAAATATAACATCACGTTTTTTTTGTTTTAGTATCATTCTCTTTTTTCTATGTTATTAGTAAGGTTTCTGTTTAAATGACTATTATCTTTTATTTATCATAAGTTTTAGGCTGCTATATTAAAATAAATTATAAACCACTGATATTGCATATTTATTTTATTGCAGGATCAATTAAATTATATTGATAAATCCAACATGTTTTTTGTTTCATTATTATCCTTTTTCTCTGAATTATTTGTTTGACACGAATATTAAACAGCTGTAGTATTCTTATTTTGTAGGTTTTTATAAAATTCCGTCAAAAAAATTACGCAAATGCAATATCGTTGTTATCCTTCTTTTTCGAATATTCTAGTTAGGCAGCATGTGTGATCTTTAGGTTTGAAAATATTCAATTATGTGTTATGTTTATAAACGTGAAAGAAGCAAAAATATTTCTGCATTTTATTCATTATCCCAAAGATTTCTGTGTTTTTTGTTAGGCATCATTTTTTAACCAATCAAAAATATTTCTTCATGTATATTTTTTTTTTCGCATTTGATCCCTTATCCTCAATATATTTTGCATTTTTTGATAAGCATTATTTTAAGCATTTTTCCCAAAGTTAGTTAAATGATCCTACTTTATCTAATTTTCGATGGCTACAATTGTGCCACGTAAACAGAGAATCGAAAAAAATATGAATTTCAATGGTTGTAAAAGCGCCACGTTAACATAGAATCTAAAATTTCTCATTTTGAATGGTTGATATTAATTTGCGATTTGGTCAAACCCTTGTAATCATGTCACGTGAACATAATTTCTTTATGTTCCGTCAGCAAAAATATATATAATTGGATGAGAGGTTTTCTTATGTTAGACTTAAAAAAAAATGTATTCTAGATTTTGCACCGATCGAAAGGTTCTGGGTTCAAGTCTCAATTGAGACATGTGTGTTATACGTCTCAATAAATCGTGTCATAAAATTAGATTAAAATGGTATTCCTTGTCACTTTAATATTTTTAACATAGGTTGAGAAAGTTTTATTATTTCATGGTTTTGTATAAAGTGTAAATAAAGATATGGTTATTTTATTTAATTGGTTGTCTTGAAAAACAACATATTCAACCACTAAACTATTCACCCTTAAACTGATCATCCAAATAACCATTGTTTTAAGTATGTCAAAGTTTAAAAATATAGTGATATATAATAAATAAAAGTTTTAGTTTTAACTGAAGTTAGTTTTTTATAGCAACAAAATCTTGAGGATAGTTTTTCATGTGCTTTTAGATTTTATTTATATACAATAATTATTATTATTATTATCACACCTTATCTGCAACAACCAATTATTGGTCTAAATTGTATATATTAATTATTATATTTCCAATAAAATAGTCAAATGTCAACTCAAATATATTCATGTATAAGATAGAATTAATAAGATAAGCTAAACTTATTTGTCATAATTAACTATATACACATATGATTTTACAGTATCATGCATAACATAAAAGTCATATTGTGATTATTATTATCAAGATGTTGTTATTGTACGCAAGTGATGGTCACTAAAAACTGATTACATGACTTATTAATAAGTGATTTTGTTGAATACTGAATAAAGAATCTATAAATGTTTCTTTCATTATCCTAAATCTATATAATATTATTTACTTTTAATTAAACTTTGATCAAATAAAACTAAATTGACACTAGAGTTCACGTATATGAGAATATTAAAAAAACCAGATACTTAATCATTCTATCAAAACTAGTCTTCTTCACATATAAAAATATAAAACCCTAGAAATGCTCATACATTCAATACCAAGGAAAAAGTAATCAAGGTACAGACAGAAAGGAAAAGATGGAGAAAAACATCATTACTCGTCTCAAGAACAAACAATAATTCATCAAGATGTTTATCTCTTTTTCCCTAAAAGCCTTTAAAGAAAGTAAATCCAATTTTGATAGATGCGCAAAGCCAAATTTCAATGGATATTTCGAGTTTTCGACCGTAGCAAAAGGATCTGTGAGAGTGGAGAAGTCATGTCGGAGGTATGAGGCTTGAGATGAGAGGATTAGTATTTTTATAGTTGATTGAATAAGTAATAAATAACTAAATATCTCATACTTACCGTATAAGTATGTAATAAGTAAAGTTTAGTACTTAACACTTAATAAAAAAACAAACTTGTGGTTCAAAACCACTTATTCAGTCAATGTTGTGCTCTAATAATAACTTTTGACAAAAAAAAAAAAAAAAAGCACACCTTAAGTTTGTTGTGCATTGTTATTAAAAACTGATATTTGGTTTGTTTGATGTGCAACTTATGAAAACTTATCAGAAGAGATGGTTCGATCCTCTTATTTTTTTTTCTCGAACCGAGAGATCCATGAATCGGGATCCTGATGCATATAGATACAAATGGTCCACTGGATAAGGCCCTACCTGCCCGCGCGCGGATAGATAGGGCGGGCGAAGCGCGAAGGGGATGGATGTCTGAGCGGTTGAAAGAGTCGGTCTTGAAAACCGAAGTATTGATAGGAATACCTTATTTTTATCTAAAAACTATAACTTGAAAGCTACAATTAAAAAAATGACTAGTTTTCGTTAACTAAACGCAAACTAAGCTTGTGGTTTTTAAATGGTTAAATTCTATTTTATTCATAAGTTGCGTTTGGGTAAAAAAAATTCTAGGAAATGATTAAAAAAAGTTCCAGGAACTTGAACTTATGGAAAATAAAATTATTAAGACTATCTTACTTAATTATGATTCTAATTTGATTTATTTATGTACAGAGTTATATCATTATATATTTAGCCAAACACATCTATGAATAAAAGTTTCAACCACCATAATTTTCAGTTCCAACTCCAACAATAAAATCTGTCTACTTATCTAGTTTTGTCAAACACACCACCTGATTGAATATTTATATATAAAATGATGATCAATAGTAACACCATATGAGATATAAATCTATATTTTAATATATGTTACTAAATTTTAATTCCACTATTATGTAATTTATAAAAAATTATCGAAGACATTATTTTGGGTTGCATTTGTATATGTGACTAGTAAAAAATATTATTTTTTATTACGTTTTTATTCAAATATGTAACAAAAAACATACTTTTTGAAAAATGAGTTTATGTTTGTCCAAAAATAACAAGCTTTTACTAAAAGAATTTAAAAAATCAACATTGGAACAAATATGAAGTTTAAGTGGTTACAACTTTATGATAATATATTCATTGAATATTGTTAAACAAAAGATATCTATACAATATGATACAATTTAATATCACAATTATTAAAGGAAGTGGATATCAATTCATTCCTTAAAATAAACGATTGTAATGATTCATTTTTCAATATTAAACGGTCATTTATTAACAATTAATGTAATCAGTTCAAGTCATTTATCGCTATTTAAAAAGAAAACATCTCAGTACTATATCACGCGAGTTGAGATAGCATAGATCCTTCAATGAATGGAAGAACTTAATTTTGATATGGGTCACCATGTTAGAGTTCATAATATAGGATATGAACATTAAATTATGTGTAACACTTTTCATGAGTACACATTATTCGTCATTATTTGGTAGTTGCTACTATTTATTTACCATGTTGTTTTGATCAATTGCCCAACTTTTCATGAGTTTCATAAAATGCAATATATATTTTTTAAAACAAATGGAAAGGCTAAATATTCATAAAATGGATCAATTATTGTTATTTCATTTTTTTTGGTCGGAAAATATGCATTATTGAAAGGAAAGAGTAGATAGAACCAATACAACAATTTATGAGAGTCAGATCAAAAGAACAAAACTTTACCAAACCAACGTAAACAAGACGAGGAAACAAACGAAAACTAGTGGAATCCACAACTCACGAAATAACATGAGTATCCTGAATAAAGTTAAAGCCAACCTAACGAAAGCAGCTAACGAAATGGAAGAATCGAAGCCGATACTTTACTGCTGAAGAGATATATCATATATCATCTATGCAAGCTCATCAATTATATATGTGGACTACAACACCATTCAATCCAAACGTAGCTTAGAATCTTTACAAGGTGATACCTAGTGTAACGATAAAAGTTGCCTAGACAAAATATTTAAAACATGATAATTTAAAATGGGAAAGAATAAAAAGAAAATTATTAAAAATTAAAACAATATCAAAGTAAAAGTTAAATTTGTAAATAATTAAAGTGGTTATACGGATGATTGGTTTTATTAACATTAAGAAAGATATATAATTTTTTTGAAAAAGAAGAGGATTATTTTAAACAAAGAAAAGGGGATAATAATTAATTGGGCGTTACTATTCCCACATTATAAATGTCTATTTTTACTCCATCATTATTACTATATTCGTAGATATTATTTTTTTAATAATTAATTAACTAATATAAAAATGACAGATTTTACAATTTAATTTTTCAAAGTCAACCTAACTCTTTTTCTATCCCATCATGCGATGTAAATAGACTAGCGCTCGTTGATAAAGTGAAGGATAGGTGTGGGTGGAAGAGGGACCCATCGTATGGGCCATGGGGCGTAGCGTATTGGATAATACACATAGCAGTGCGTGTAGTAGGGGAGCAGGCCTGCGTTCGGTGGTCAATAATGGGTACTAAAAACTGGGTTGATGGGACCCACATCCATACCTGACGTCATGCTTTAAATCACACTACTTCCCCATGCATCCTTGTTTCTCGCTGATCTATGTTTCATATAATTTGGTTTAATTGAATGTGGAGCTTGTGGTTCAAGTTTATTATACAGGGCCGGCTCTGAGGGCGTCCAAAAGGGTTCGACCGTTCAGTTTTTGAAATTCGTAGGGTTCCTAACTTCACAAGTTCTTCATATAAACAAGGTACGGTTGGTTCTTCACAAGTGTTTGTTTAATAAGTGATTATTTAGTCATTTTACAAGTTAAAACGCAAATCCAAACACTTTTAAAACTGATTATTTGATAATTATGATAGTAAAACAGCAAAAACTAAACCAAACACTACATTTCTGGCAACATTTTTTGTTACAACTATTATATGATTATTGGTTTTCAAAAACGCTACAACATATTTTCAAAAGCGAAATTGAAATATTTCATAACTCCGATTGTTTAATGACCTTTTGACCCACAAAAAAAGACATGATATTGGATTAGTTAGTAATTTGACTGTAATTTTACGTGTAATGTCGAAATAACAAAGACAATCTAGCATAAAAATAATCAATTAACCATCGATCACAATTAAATATTATATAAGTTATACTTGAAGTTTTAAAAAATATTACGAAACTATGTGAACATCAACAAGAGTGATATAAAAAAACTTGGTCCTAATTAAATAAAGGGTTTATTATGAAAAAAACCAACATGTTTTCACGTTTTTTTTTGCGTTTTCGTCATTCCATGTTTTTACTTTTCCATAAAAAAACCTTAAATTATTCTTTTCTTATTGGTTTAGTGAAATTTGGACATAAGACCCCGGTTATAATTTGTGAACCGGGTTTTAAAAAACTGAAAAACCGGGTTTTAATGTCCAAATTTCACTAAACCAAAAAAGAAAAGAATAACTTGAGGGCTTTTATGTAAAAAATAACATAGAGGGACGAAAACGTAAAAAATATAAAAACATGTTGGTTTTTTTCATAATAAACCTTTAAAGAAAACTATAAAATATATAAGAGCAAAAGAAAATTACATACAAAATTTCTAATGTATTAACATTTAAGAGTAGGTGAATATAAATTGTATTATCATATAATAATATATTAATGTCGTGTTAATAGGAACGTTCACTCTATTATCACTTGGGGAGGATATTCGACGGGAAGGAAAATTTATTGGATTTCTTGAAAGGACACGACTGCTCTAAAGGATCACGATAGCTTGATGGCTCTCGATTTGTTCTCTTCTTGTCAAATGATGGTGGAGATTAACGTCTGATGAAAACATGCTGTGGAAACGGGTGGTTATCATATTTCATGGGTTTATAAGAGATTATTGTGACGATCCCTTAGACTCAAAATTTTTGTGGAAACTGGAAGAACACTGTTTCAATTAAATAAAAGTTGAATGACTTCAACATGGACTTGAAATCGTTATTCGAGACGGAGCGCCAGGGGAAGATGAGTCCTTAAGTTGATTATGGTTGTTAGAAAATTACGGTGCATTCTCAGTCTCTTCCTTATGTTTCATCTTAAATGACATGTCAGCAACTTCATCGAGGTTCAAACTATGTGGAACGATTTTATTCCGAGCAAAGTGTAAACATCTTTGTTTAGAAGCTTCAACCTGGTAGGTTACCCACTTATTGCAATCTATTAAAAAAAGGCAATATATGTATTGAAAGCTATCAAATGTCTAGTATGTGATAAGTTAACTGAATGCGAAAATCATGTATTTGGAGGCTGTGAAATAATGAATGAGCTACTATTAGAATTTCAAAGGTGCCTCCCCCCCCCCCGCGGTGTGTGAGGGGATCGCCATCAACGGGCGATGTCGCAACTTTATTCAATTGGGGGGATTGCCTCGTGGCTCAAAAGCAACAGCGTGGAAGCTTTCCACGCGTCGTTGCTTACTCTATGTGGATCAACGTGGAATCTTAGGAACTCCAACATTGTTCCTTCGAAGTTGGCCGTAGCTTCTAATTTATTTTATGTATTAAAGTTGGTCATTCTGCTAAATAAATTATCAGAGGAAACTTAATCGGTATAATTGGGTCTACGATCTACTTTTAGAGTCTTCAATCTAGTCTTGATGTGTTAGGTTGTTATTTTGTTGTTATACTTGATGGCTTTTTGTTGATTAGATTACTATTGGTTGTATTATTGGTCTTTATACCATTTCAAATCTTTTCTTCGAATAGGGTTAATGCTTCAAATATGAATTTTGAAGAATAAATGTCTTCTCCAATCACATGATTTATTTCTTCAAACGTTTATGTACCCACGTATTACGTGGATAAATTTTAATAAATAATTGGTTATATAAAGTTTATTTATGTAAACATAAAATTAAAAAAAAACATATAAATCTTTAATGTTATTAAAAATATACAATAATATTATTGTATTTCATATTTGTAATAATTAATATTTGAGAGTAGTTACTTTTTTTAACAAATTGTATTTATCTTTTATTTTATTTTATTTTAAAAATTATAAATTGTATTTATCTTTTTAGGTGCAACGTAGTCACGCCATGAGGCGTATTTGTGTTCTCCTTTATTATATATAGTTTACGACCCACGTATTACGTGGATATTTTTAATTAATTTTATTTATATAAAATGTATATAGGTAAAAATAAAAAGATACAAAAATAATAATTGTGATTATCTTTTATTATATAAAGATTAAGAAATAGAGTATATTTATATATCTTTTCTAAATTATATTTATGTTATTTTTTTATAATAAAAAGTTGTAATTATCTTTTGGGTGAAGCGTAGAGGTGACATGTGACATTTGATGTTTTACTTTATTATATAATAATAATAATAATAATAATAATAATAATAATAATAATAATAATTTCCACAACTAATTCAAATTTCTTCATTTGGATCTAATTTTTATAGATGATAATCATAGATATTTATTTAAATTTTAGGTAAACATTAACTTAATATGTTACAAAATCTAATTTATTAGTAAATAATTAATGAGAAAAAATAAAATCAAAATTCAATGCAATTAAGTTAATATGTTAAATTTAGAAAAAGTTGTGGGAAAACAAAATTTTCTTGCATTGTAGAATTGATATATGACATGAGTTGTTTTGCTTTATTATAATTTGAGATCCATGTATTACATGGATTGATTTAGAAAATACATAATTTTTTTATATTTTAATATATTGTTATAAAATTTATATATCATTAAAATAAAAAAACTAAAAGCTACATAAATTAAAGATAAAAAAGATTTAGTTGTTTGATATTACATAAAAATATTATTATATTATATCATTAAAAACAAATAATATGTTCTTGCAAAAGAATGATTTTTTTTTCAAATTTTTATTAACTTCAAATATGAAATATCAATGTAAGAAATAAAAGGCTTCCATTACGTGAATGCGTATACATTAGGGATGTTCAAAACCGGATATCCGAATTTCGGATATCCGAAATTTCGGATAGTAGATTTTGCTATCCGAATCCGAATCCGAAATTTCGGATATCCGAAAATCGGATATCCGAAATTTCGGATTCGGATATCGGATTATCCGAATATCCAAAAAAATATCCGAAATTCATATTTTTTTAAAAATTAAATCAAATATTTAAATATCTAAAATACAAATTCATATATCCAAATAGATATTAAAAATAAATATATTACAAACTAAACGTATCCGGAATTATTTTACTCAAAACGACTAAAATTTATAAAAATATTAGTTAATAAATCTATAATACTAAGATAAAACTCAAAAATATACATTAGAATAATAGTAAACACTCAATATTATGTAAATAATCAATACTAAAAATATAAAAAAAATATTTTTTTTTTTGGATTTTCGGATATCGGATTATCCAAATATCCGAAAATTTGGAATTTTACTATCCGAATCCGAATCCGAAATTTCGGATATCCGATTTTCGGATATCCTAAAATCCGGATATCCGAAATTTCGGATAGTTTCGGATCGGATTTTCGGATTTTGTTTCGGATGCTCGGATTCGGATATTTTTGAACACCCCTAGTATACATATTGAAAATGATAGAATCTGTGTAAATCAATAATCAAAATTATCATATTCACAATTGAAGTTTTATTATCTAAGTTAAATTTTAAATTTTGTTAGCAAAATAATTAACACAAAATTTTACTTTATTTACTACACTTCTACATTTAAATCCAAATTTTTATATTTGTATTTAAATATGATCATTAAGGATAAAAATGATACATATTTATTTTAGGTAAGCATTAATTTAATATGTTGCAATATCTAATTTAATATTAATTCATTAATGAGAAAAAATTAAAATCAAAATATAATGTAATTAAGTTAAGGTAGTAAATTAGGAAAAGAGGCAGGAAAATGAAATTTCTATGCATCGTGGAAGCGACACGTGAAATAAGTTGTTTTGCTTTATTATAATATATAGATATGATGTTTTTGAAGTAATAAATATTTTCCTTTAAATTTGAAAGCGCACTATTCATTCCTTCAAATTTCAAATCACGTTTATGGTTGGAGTTGCATATAAATTGGGAAAAAAAATTCTTAAATTTTTTTTATTTCCTTTATAATTGCAGATGAAGAAACAAAGGTGGCTGAAATATTTCCTTTTTGTTTATAAAATTTGCTTACTAAATTTTTATTTTTAAATTAAAACAATATTTTAAATAAAACCATTTTTTTTGTTTTAATATTATTCAGTTTACTGATATTTTTACTTTTAAATTAAAACAAAATTTTAATTTTGTTGTATGACACGGGTGGGTGTATGTATTTATGTAGTTTCAGAAAGTTTATGTGAAAGTTCCGTAAAGCAGTTACATACTTTTAGGTTTGGTTCATCTTAAGCATTGTGATTTCTGTTGTTCGTTTAAAGTATTAAACTTTTTTTTAATGATTCTTTTTAGGTATACGAAAACGTACACAAACAAAACTACTAAGAGAATATACTACAAAAAAGTTTAATTATCAAAATGAATTGAATACAAAAAGTTTTAATTATTAAAATGTGTTATTATGAAAAGTTTAATACAAAATTTTAGGTATTATAAAACTTATCCCATAGTTTAATTAATAACCCTATTATTAAGTATTATACTTATTATGTGACAGAAAATGAAAACTTAAAGAAAATAAATTCTATATGTACATTACTACACTTTCTATTTTGTTACCTACACATCTTCTTTAAAATGGTGTTTGGATTTGCGTTTGAAAAAGTGTTGTAGCGTTTTGGAAACTAATAATAAGATAATAGATGTAACAACAATACTGCCAGAAATGTAGTGTTTGGATTAGCTTCTGCTGTTTGCTACTATAATGATCAAATTAATCAGTTTTTAAAGTGTTTGGATTTGTGTTTTAACTTGTAAAATTACCAAATAATTAATTATGAAGCAAATAAACTACATTTTTTAACTTATGAAAAAGTGTGGTAGGATTAACTTTAAACGCAAATGATTACTTATTAATGTATATAATCTAAACACTTTAAATCAATTATTTATGTTATTGTAACGTAATAAGCTAATAATCTCATTTATAACGCAAAACCAAACAACCTCTAAACATAATAAACAAATTAAATTAGTTAGTACATGTTATGTTATTAACAAAAAATATATGAAAAAAAAAAAGTTTTATTATTAATAAAGATTAAAGAGTGAAAATGTAGGGTTAAACTCGATCTTTAAAATAAAATAAGGCAGTTTTGGCATGAAGGAAATAGAGTGGTGGGGTAGTCTATTTACACCCTATGATACTGTAGAAAAATGGTTAGTTTGACCTTGAAAAGTAAAATGGTAAAATTTGTCATTTTTTAATTGGTTAATTAATTATAAAAAACTGATTTTAATAATATAGTAATAATGATGGGATATAAATAAATATTTATGGGGTGAGAATAATCTATATCTATCTATACTATTAAAAGAGTAACTAAATGACACATGTCATGCTCTCATTTAATTTGTCATATGTCTCTTTCTCCTTTTGCCACGTCATTTACTGATTTTATTTTTAAATTTTGAAGCAAATCAAATCTATGTAAATCTAATATGGATTAATTTAATAACTAACTAACTAAAATTAAACAAACTTTATTATTTATATAATTATTATATTATACATATATAAATATCAATTTCTAAAATTAACTCATGTAATACATGGGTAATAACCTAGTATATTAATAAAGCAAAATAATTTGTGTCACGTGTCATTCACTCACCTCTTCTAATTTTTGTTTTCCCGCCCATTTTGCCTAGTATAACTCTTTCAATTAACTTATATAATTGATTTATAAAGAAACTATAATTAAACGATTTTAAATACTTCCTAATTTAACGTCTAATTTACTTAAAATATTTTATCTATAATTATATAATTGATTTATAAAACAAATTTTTTATTTTTAAATTTTAAATTAAATGTTATATGTCTTAAAAACAAATGAATAACTTTACTTATTTCTCGTGATGTCAAATGTCATCATCAGCAATTTGCACGTGACCAATTATATTCTAGGAAAAACAAATAACATGAAAATCATATTTTTTAAAATTTAAATCTAATATAAGAAGATTTAAAATCAATTGAAAGACATATTTCATAACATTTTAAAATCACATAAAAGCAATTTTTATTTATATAAAACATATTTCATAACATTTTATTTCATGTAATAAAATATATAAATTTATGTTACATATAATTTTTTTAATTAAAATTATCCACGTAATACGTAGGGTCGTAAACTACTAACGTCGAAAGTAATTGGGGTGAGTCAGCGATTCTCTGACTCACGTGATGCAATCTTTCTGGTGTTACCTTTTACTTTTTGCTTCTGTTTGCTTTGCAGATCGCCCTTACCAAGAGGAGGTGAATGGTGATTTTCACTGAATTTTCTAACCCATTTTACCTGCACTAGACAAAAGTTAAAAACTAGCATAATTGTTAGCGTTAGAACTTAGAAGAGAGGACTGTACTAAAAAATTCCCAATCATATTTTTTTGTTTTACAATCTAAGTCTCTAAATATTTTTTCACATCTCTAGACTATTTTTATCTTGTTCAAAAATAAATATTTGATCTGTTTGACCGGTTATCAATCAGTAACTTCAATTTTTTCACTTGATTAGTCATTTTTTTATAGTTTAGCGATTAAGTCTCTAAAATTTCTATTTAATCAGTTGTGTTTTACCGGATAATTTTGTAATGGTAGATTATATATATACTTCTAAATAAGATAAACATAGCTTAAGAATTTAAACATTTGGAAAAAAAGTTTAGAGATGAACATAAGAAAAGTTGATTGGATTTTTTTAATATTTACTCCAAAAACGCATATCAGATTTTAATTCATTTATCAGTTTAGTTATTTATTTTTATTATAGTCTCATATTATTTTTTGTATTAGTCGAATCATAAAAATAAATCGATGTTAGCTTGTCACGTCTTTTTCTTTAGTTCACAGTATATAAATACATTACCGACGGAATAAATAGAAAACTTGTTTACGTGACATCATTTGTTACCGTTACATCTATCATCTTTTAATCTTGATCATTCAAAATAGAGGATAAGTAACTATATAACCAATTTATATAAAAATTCGAAATGTAGTTGAGTTAATAAAACATGTGCTTTAATTTTACAAACTCCATCATCCTTATAATTCAAACATTTGAATTTTATATTGCTGGATTAATTTTTATTGTTAAAATAGTTGTATCAGACTAAAAGTTCTTGTAAAAAACTTTTATTTAAATATCAGTTATTTTAAATTTTCATTTCACGAAATAAACGAGACCTATAGTGTTACGAACGGTACATAAACATTGGTATCCAATCATATTGTTTGTTTTTCTAATGACGTTTTCAATCGAACCAGACATCGTATCTGCATCTAATTATTTTTAGTGAGAGCTTCGTAAATAATATGAAAAGGTGGAAGTCCGAAGTTTGTTGATTTTTCTTGCATTAAAATAAAACAAAATAATAATAATAATAAGGGTAAATTACAATTTTCGTCCCTGTGGTTATACACAAATTATGGTTATCGTCCTTTTAATGATTGAATTACGATTACAGTACTTATAGTTGACAATTTATTATGACTTTGGTCCCTTTGTCCAATATTTTTTTTAAAATGACGATTTTGCCCTTTTACTTTTATTTCAGTTTTGGTCCTCGATCAAATTATCTCTTTATTTCATATTATTAATAGATTTTTATTTTTTTACTATTTATTTAATATATTTTCTATTTTTTTATTATATTATTTAGTTATTACTATTAAAATTCAATTGAAATAAAAGGTTATTCAATATGTTTTATTTATTTATTTAATTAATATTATTATTAATAGTATTGATATTATTATTTTGTTATGATTTAAGTATTTACATGACTAAGTAGTAATCAATGAAAATAACTTGTATATGACTTAATTTAATATGTTGTATTTTTGTTAATTATTGTTATAAATACTATTATTATCGTGCATACATATTGATTTTAGATATACGTTGAACTATTTATATATTTATTTTTCTAAATGTATATTACTTTTCATTTATAAAAATTGAAACTATTTATGCATTTAATTTATATCTCTATTGTCTTTATTATATGTTACATTCATATAAATACTTATATATTTAATAATTTTTTATTCAAATTAATTTAATTATTTTGTTTTTATCTTAACCAAATATATAATTTAACGTGTTTTCTATTCTAATTTAGTTATACCATAAAATTAATGGTCAGATAAACCTTATACATATAACTTAAGGAAACTCATAATTGTTGTAATTATAACTTAATGAAATATATAATTATTTCATAAAGTTAAAAAATTAAATTAATTTATACATATAAATATGTAAAGTTTACATATTTTGTTGATTTTAAACTATATTTTTTGTTTAACAAATAGTAAATATATTAAATAAATAGTAAAAAATAAAAAAGCTATTAATAAATTAAATAAAAAGAAATAACTTGATCAATGACCAAAACTGAAATAATAACGAAAGGGCAAAATCGTCATTTTAAAAAAATATTGGACAAAGGGACCAAAGACATAATAAATTGCCAACTATAAGTACTGTAATCGTAATTTAATCATTAAAAGGATGATAACCATAATTTGTGTATAACCACAGGGACGAAAATTGTAATTTACCCTAATAATAATAATAAAATGACAAAATAGGATGCGAAGCTAATTAAGTTGGGGGGTTTGACTATTAATGGTCAAAGTGGAAAAGGTTGATGAGTTGTCAAACATGGACCCGGGAGACATAGACACAAGTTGATATTGATGCCGTTATGTCGACCCTCACACAAATTTAAACCACATGCAATCTTTATTTTATTTTATTTTTCCTCCGTAAAATCATATTTAAAAAGGTTGAATTTTTTGAATATTTAATTATTTTGTGTTTTTAAAGTTTATAAATTATTTGGATTGCTAACACAACAAGAAATTACCCTATATCTAAACACATAAATGAAACAAGAAAAATAAACACAATGGTTTGAAATGTTGCGATCCTTCAAGCTTATTTTAAAAAAGAAAATCTCATAAATCATGGGTCGGATTACAATCATATAGAAATAACTAAAATTTCGGTCCATTCGAAATCAATTCCTGTAATTTGTTTTGGTTCGTAGAATGAAATTCAAAAAAAATTTAGATTTGATGTTAGTTATTACTTATTAGAAGACGTTTGGTACGGTAAAATATAATGAAATAAAATTATATAAGATTTACATGTATTTTTGTTATGTGATGAGAGCATAATTCTCAATAAGAGGGAGTAAAGAATTGAGTTTACTATTTCTCTCTTTTTTTTCTCAACATGGAAAGAATCAAAATAATATAAAGGGAATGAAGATTTAATAGTTTTTCTTAATTTTCTATGTCAACATTTATTTATTGTAACCAACATTGATTGAAAAACCTTATAAATTGCATTCTGTTTCATGCCACCATACTAAACATACCCTAGTGTGTTTGGTGGGAAGGAAAAGGAGACAATTTTTTAGTGTTTGAATAAACGTTCAGTTTGTAGATAATTGAAATTCAAATTCATTTGAAAATTAATAAAAATGATAAACTTCTGTAAACAAAGATTTTAATGGAATATAAATAAAGTTACCTATTTATCCATATAATTCAAAGTTTTAAACAAATTAATTACAATTCCATTAGATTTTCATTTTGTGATACAAACGCACCCAAAGGTACGCTTGGCTTACGTAATATATTCAAATGAAATGGAAGCTAAATTACAAATTGTTGGTGTGGTTTATGGGACATGTTTAGAAATGATGTTTGATGTCGGCTAACGTTTGAGCTTAAGTATTGTAATGTAAATTAATTGTAAATAATTATATGATATTAAATTTTAAATTGAATATACATGATATTATGAAGTTTAAAAATGGCATATATGAAATTCTTCCTTAATTATATGTCTGTTTATACCATTTTATATTTTCTGCCTCCATATTCAACTATTATATGAAACTCAATTACAAACAAGCTGTAAAAGTTTCGACCCTAACAAAAATCAAAGCTATCCAAAACTCTAGTTGCAGCTCTTCTAATAGTACATCACTTTTTTTTAACATTTTACTAATTATAAATTGAAATTCTAGTTAATATGAATATCATATTACGTCTTTATAATTTTAAACTATAACGATTACTTGTTACTAAAATTCTTTTATATAAAATGAAGAAATTTCAACTACAAATAAAACTTTTTTTTAGAATGGCTACAACTCAAAAATTGAACTTATATTGAAAAATTCATGTTATGATTTATCGGTTTGGTCATCCATAATAATTTTTTTCCATTATAACCATCATGTTTTTTGTTTTATTTAGGTCATGTTATTTATAACTTGTAACCAATTGATCATGTTAAAAAGTACACGTGACATCTTCCTTTAAGTTTTATATTGAAATTTCTTTTTTTATTATTTTATCCGTTTTCTCTCAAAGACATATAGCTACTAAATTCATAACGTCAAAATTATTCATAAAAAGTTGATATGACCGGTTGATATCACACGCGGATTCTTTAAAGGTTTATTGTGAAAAAAACGTCTCACAGATCTAATCGATAAAATGCTTAAATATGACTTTTCTAAAATACGACCTAAAAAGCTATGTCGGTTTTATCAGATCAGTATGTTGAAAATTTCATGATTAAATACTACAAACATTATAAAAAGATTACAATAGAAAACTAATTAATTTCATGTATTTTAATAATTTGAAGGTTCATAATTAAGCTATCCTTTTCAATAATAATTAGGGAAGAACAAGATTCCTAATCTTAGTCACCTCACAATTTGCAATGATATCCTCACCAATCATTCCTTTATAATAATCCACTCACTATACTTTCATTATCATCCGTGAAGATGAAGTTTGAACACACAGAATACCATATTATTTGTTTTCATGTTTCATTTTAATATAATCTTTTATTATTTTATCAAACAATTTTATAATTTTTTAAATGGGTGGATATATATTCTCACCAATTAACTTCTTTTTTTGCGAATAAATACAAATAGTTTGTAAATTAATGACAATTGGCATATAAATCCAATTAGTTTAAACACACAAATAAACAATTAGATTCTACAATTGGCATATTTGTAAGGATCACGATATGTTTAGCATATTTGTGACAAAGGAACGACTCGATGAAATCAAAGTGAAAACGGATATATGAAGACTGCTTTGAATTTGAAGTATGTTCCAAGTGAGACTACCGATATACTATTACATAGGAGGCGTTTGGTATCGTGAAATGAAATGGAATGTAAATTATAAACTATTTTAATCAATAATAGTTACACGTGCCACTGAAAATAAAGAAAAACCTATAAGGTCACATTTAATTCGTGTAACGGAATTCGGTGGAATTGAAATTGAAATTTAGTTTGCTTAGAAATTATAATGAAAAGTTTAAAGGGTTAAATTTTATGTACTTCAATCAAATTTATTTGTTTATAGATATTTGACATTACTTTCAATTCATACATAAATTAGATTCGAACCTATACATTTAACCAATACAAAAAGTCATATTCTATCTTCACCATTAATTAGGTGTGTCAATTTTGAACCAACGGGCCAAACAATTAATTGGACCAATTGTAAAAAACTAATAAAGATCATAACATTTTTTAAAAATAAAATTTTATAAAACGGTATAGTAAAAAAGTTGTTCTTTGAAAAAATTCAAAATTATGTAAAATTTATGACTTTTGGTCGTTAACCCGTTTGACCCATTTGCTTGAACAGGCTGAAATTGTCATCCCTACCATCAATCATATTAATAACTAAAATTTCAATTTCAATTCTTTTGAACTACATTCCGTGAACTAAAGGACACATAAATGTCATTCTTTTTCCATCTTTTTGATTCCTTCCATGTTGATAAAGAATGAAAAAGACAAGGAACTTATACTAAACTCCATTATCTACTCTCTTGCATTGAGAATCAATGCTCTTTTCACATAACAAAATTTTTTGCAATATCATGTGATTCCAATCTACAATATCAAAACATTTCCTTAAAGTATTGACATCTTGGGGGTGCCGAGATGTTGAAACAAATGTAGCTAAAATGTATGCAAAAGAAAAGAATTACTTTTTCAAGGAAGTAAGGAAAACACAAAGACTATTTTATATATGTATCATTATCATTTGTTAAAAAAAACATAAACCTAAATGATTACATTCTCTGGATTCTATTGTACCAAAAGTCAAATATTGAAGGTACATTTTTACTTGAAGTGTGCTGAATGCGTACGTTCATCGTTGGTCTTGTAAGTTCTCAAGAAAGATTGTTACTGGTTGGGATATTGTTACTGGTTGGGATACCGTATCCTGGTTGGGATAGAGTTGCGGTCATTCTCTTTATGAGTCCATGACAAAACGAAACTAGTGAACTTTATTTTACAAAGGACGATAGGTTACTCCTTGGTAGGGTAGGTATGTCTTTGTGAGAACTGACAACTGGTATCAAAGTGGTTTAGACCTTTCGAAGGTGGTGAAGCTTATATCATTCTCAAAGTGCTCAAGAAAAATTGTTACTCGATGGTAACGTGAATCGATGCTCTCAAGATGTCAAAGAGATGTGACATGATCAAGTGTAGAGACATGGCATCCTGCAAAATGATCGCTAAATAGAGCATGGATCATGTCAAAGAGTTGGGTTGGTCGCTACACGCTGGAATTTAAAGTCACCAGAGAGGGTAATGGACTCCTCCAAAGGTGAAGTGGTCGTTGATGCACGTTGGGATGAAGATGAGCATATTGAGCGCCCATTCAGATATGAAGCTAAAGCAAATCCAAATCAAATGAGGATGTTGCCATTTTAGATCGGTCAAGCTTGAGTGGTTGAAAAAAAATGATGGTGGGAGAATGTGACGAGCCAAAACTTAAAGGTAATAGTTTGCTCGAATGTCTGTTGAAGGCAAAAGTTTTTGGTTAGTCGTGTAAACTTGTTCCATATGAGAGTGCCTCAATTGTGAAAGTATAGTATGTGTCACGAGTTTATTCTGGTGCGAAGCGCTGTTCGTATTCGGATATGCTAATTTGTACAATTGATTTTGACTATCGGCAACTAAATATTAAGCTTTTGATAGTTGCAGTTATCCATTTGGATCCAAAAATTCAAAATAATCTAAGCTAAATATACACAAAAATCATGATCTAACATGAAACATACATAAAAATCACAAATCTAAGCTATTCCAAATCAATCCAACATTTTCATTTTTTCACAGAATCTAAGCTAAACATATATAAATTTACATAATATAAGTAAATAACTAGCATAATTAACTTGAACACCTAAAAAATCAGAGAATTAATGTTGTATTATGTTATAAAATACTTGCATATCAATAAAACAAACACATCATAAGGGCTAGACAGTCTTATTGGTTGTAGATCAAAGAAGACGCCCACTAGTTGAGGGTCATGTGACGTTGATGGACCAGTTTGTGGCAGATTATAAGGACTGCAGATAAAAAAGTGTTTGGCTGTGGGGGTGTGTATATTGTTGGTGATTTATCACCAATGAGATAGCGGGGTTCCAGGGGCGGCAGCCCCTGGTAGCGGGGTCCAAGGGGCAGAGCCCCTGGCTGGTCCGAATTGGATGCCCGCCAAATAATTTGATGCGAAATTCGGATGTTGCTTTAAGAAATTTGATGCGAAATTCGGATGAATCCGAAAATTGGACCCGAATTCGGATGATCCGAATTGGACCCTAAATTCTGTTAAATTCGAATTATGGTTATTTTGGCGGTTAAAATGGCGGTTGGCCATTTTGGTGGTTACCCGCCAAATAATTACCCGCCGTTTTGGTCATTGTAT
The DNA here is from genome assembly GCA_020465985.1 of Centrapalus pauciflorus. Lineage (NCBI taxonomy): Eukaryota > Viridiplantae > Streptophyta > Magnoliopsida > Asterales > Asteraceae > Centrapalus > Centrapalus pauciflorus. The sequence goes on from JAANYP010006127.1 coordinate 220,225, forward strand.
GGGTACACGAAAATCAGTAACATTTTTCCTATTCATTGTTCATATTTCTCTGAGTTTTATCCGATTGGGATTTCGATCGTACCATCGAAATATTTCAATCTGAAAGTGTATCACGACTCTCAGATTATCCAAGCATTTTTGCAACCCTTATTTTCTACATATATGACATCTGAGTCTGTCATTTGATGAGATCTACGAAGGTGAAGGAATGGTTGTGCAACGTGCACTGTGGAATGGAATCGGTCGATTTAGGAGGAGGTTGATTCGAGAATACAAGTTTTACAGTAGTGAGAAAATCATAAAAATAATGTAAGTGAATAGTCCAAATAAAATAAATTGTTCAGGGTGTATTTGTTTACTTAGCAACAATTTTTTAAAGTTTCATTTTACTTTTTAAACTATTACTTTTTATATTCTTTATCTTACATTTCTATCACCTACTCTATATTTATTTTTTTTTAGTCTCTTTCTCTTATTTTTCTACACCTACCCTATATTTACTTTTTATATTTTTTATATTTTTCTATCATTTATTTTATTTTTCTTAAAGTTAAAATCTTTGTCATCTAAACAAATTTTCACGTTTGATTCGATATTTTTTATGTTCCTACACATGTGGCATTACGCTAGTTGGGAGCTGATACAACTCCATGATAGGACGAAACCTGTTGTTCCTGTTGGGATGGCACACCTCATGTCTCCTGTTGAGATGAGTGAATGACACTTAGTATGCATTTGCTAGAGAGAATTTATTAAAAATAAAGTCAAATATTTTTTTTCGAAAGGCAAATTTATTGAAGAACTGAATAAAAATTGTCAACAATACAAAAACATCTGAGACAATGACATAAACAAAACAACGGAAACATAAGCCTAGCACATTAAAACATGCAAGCAAGGGTAACCATACCCAACAAATCCACCCTGACGACCAAAGAATTAACGGGGATCGAAGGCCACGTAAGGTTTAGAACATCACTTCGACTGATCCATCCGTATCTTGCAATTTCTATGTCCAATTCAGAGCTCCGAAATTCTCTATGAATTCTCAAGTTGTATCAATATATAACTTAATATTCAATTATTTTATTTCTCAAGCAATGCTAGAGAATTAAGCAGAAGCTAAGATTAGGGAAAGAGAAATGCCAAGAATCATAGGGTTATTGTATTTTCAAATTTCATGGTCTAAAAAACCAAAGATTTTATTCTTATTTCTTGTCTCTTCAATTCTTTCTACCAAACACAACCTTAGTATCGTCACAATTGTTCTTCCTTGTTAAATATAATATTATAAATTGGTTACAAAGAGTAACTCTTATTTAATTTACTTATGGTGATACAATATCCATACATATTATTTAATATTATTTATTTCAATTAAAATTATTATTTCTAATATCATAAAATTTTTAAAATTATAATAATGCGTTAAAATGATAATTTTTTATTATTAAATTAAATTCATTTTATTCCTATTTTATTCGTATATACCAAATAACTAAAAGTAATAACTCATTTCATTTCAATAGGTAAAACAAACAGGATAATGGATGATGATATTTCATATTTTCATTGTATTATGTTGTCAGTTCTATTTCGCTCATTTATTAGTTCATTACGTTCAACCAAATGCAACATAAAATCGAATATTAAATTAATATGCTTGGTGGTTGGCTTGATTCGATTATACTTCGGACATGGACATTGTATTTAGTTATCACTTTTCCAATAACTGATGGCTGATCTACTACCTGATATTGATTCACATGCAGCTATATATGATGGCTATGGAATAATAAAAGTTTTTATCTATTAGTTTATTATCATCAATATATTTATTTTGAAACCTCCTAGATGTTCAATGAACAGCAAAACATGTAGGCAAACAGCTCAAACAGGCAGGTATACAACTGACTTATTTTGTTACTTTATATATAACACTAGTTTGTTACCCATGTATTACATGGGTTGGATTTTAGAAAAGTTAATAATAAGTTTTTTTAGTTAAAGTATTAAATTTATAATAATAGGCGATGATTATAGTATAATAGTAATAAATTCAATTTTTAAATTTTTAATTTTTAAAATTGGAAGGCTTTTATAAATTGAATGGTTACAATTTATAAATTTAAAATGTAGAAAATGACAACTTACATCTTTTAACGAATGACAAATAAAAATTTTACTTACCTATTTATCAATATTTATATAGATTAGTTTAAGAATTATAAGTAGCGGGATCAAAGTATTAATAGAGAGGTTTAGTGATATGAAAAAAAAAAAAAAAAACAAAAGCATAATCAGATGAGATGATTATGAATTATTTTATACTTTCCAATAAAAAATTATTATTGTTGATAATTTAATAAATAAAACTTCAATGAGATAAATTGACGATAATATTTTTAATTGGTGTGTGACTTATAAAGTGAGAGCAATGTACTAATTAGAGGTATTAATTATATGAAAAAAATTTTAAAAATGAAATTAGAATACATAATTAAGAATTATTTTATAGCTTTTCTAAATACTAAGAAAAGTAGTAGTTATTATTTAATATGGTAAATATTAGAATAATTTAATTACTTTTTGTTAGGTAAATAAAAAATTTTAAATTTATGATAAACATTAATATTTTTTTTAAAATTCTACATGAATTATTTATTAGGAGTGAAATTTATATATTAATTAGAAGTTTTAATTAATACGGAAACATAAATATATAAAAATAATTAGAGAGATACATAATGAATTTTTAAAGAAAAAAAGTAGTTATTAAAACAGATAATTATGGTAAGGAAATAGGCGAAAAAATGATATTGAGACGTCACGAGGAAGCGACACGTGACTTGAATCATTTTCTTTTATTAATAGATATAAATATAAATATTATATATAACATTTTTGTTTTCCTTTAATAACTTTTGATATATTATTTTTTTATAAAAATTTAATATATCATTATGATTGCAATGTTTTTATCTATATTTCGATATAAAATTTTTTATCATCGGAACTATTTTACTTAGGCAGACATGTATGCAGCCTTCATTTTTTATTTTATATAAAATATATGAATGTTTTATTTTACTATTATAACATTTTATATTTTATATTTTATATTTTATAATAATTTGAATATATCATTATAATCACATTATTATTATCTACATTCTGATACTAGACTTGTTTTCGTTCCAGCTATTTTTAAAATGATAATTTATTTTTGTTTTGTTGGCTAATCGATCGCACTATTTTCATTTATAAACTCAGACCAAAAGTATAGAGTGATTATCGGGTGAGGATCACAATCGATAGCTAATACTTTTTTGTATAATATATAGAGTAAATTACTCTATTGATCCTTTAGGTTTACCATTTGTGACTCGTTCAGTACTTTAACTTTCGAAATTACTCTGCTAATATTTTAAACAAGAATTCTGAAACATTAATGGTACTTTATTCATACGAAAAATTTTAAATGCCCTCACATTCCTTCAAACATCCATTTGAATAAATGACTATTGGTGTTCAAAATTATTATTTAAAAAATTGTCAGAGTAATCTCAAAAATTGAAGGACTAAACCAGTCATTTTAGGTTAATTTAAAGTATCAACGAAGTAATTTAGTCTAATATATAAATGATTTACCTTTTCTTTTATAACCTATAATATATTTAGATTTATAAAACTTGAGTAAATTACTCTGTTGATCCTTTAGGTTTACCCATTATGACTGTTTTAGTCCTTTAAACTAAAAAAATTATTCTTTATGTTATCAAAAAAATTATACAACATATAAGTATTTTTAAAGTAATAATCTTTTATATATTTTGTTATATAAATATTCGAATATAACTATAATGTTTTCTTATATAACATTTAATATACATTGTTTTGTAAAACTTGAATAACTCATTATGATCATATTGTTTTTATCCTATCATCTATGGAATTAATTGTTGTCTAAACTATTTTTATAATAACAAAATATTTTGTATTAGATGTTTTTATATAATATATAACTATTTTGTATTTGTGTTGTAACTTTTAAATTAATATTTTATCTATTATATTAGAAGAGTAACTAGAATGTCACTTGAGCTTTAGTTACACCGTCAATTGGCAAAACATTTATATTGACACGTGTACTTTATACTTTTATATTTAAATAATTAAATTCAATTCATTTATAATTACTATATTTTAGAGATTTTATTATCAACATTGGGTTAATATAATCATTTTTCAATGGTTAATATACGACACTTACAAATTAAAACTTCTTATTTCTAAAGGTTGATAATAAGTATTAATAAAGATAAAGTTTATTGTCTCTTAATCATGTAGTGTTATTAATTTTAAGTAAAACTAAGGATTTTACTATGATTTTTTCATTTATTATTTGGAGGTTTCTTAAACTATTGTAATAATTTTTTGATTTTATAATGTATAATGTTTAAATAAAAATCGAGTCACATATTCTTCATAATAGTCATGGTTTGTATCGTTTATTATCGAATTCTACAATTATCCTAAAATTTGTAATTTATTAAAAATGTTATTATTCAAACAGATCCGCATATGATACATGTAATAAACTAGTATTTATGAAAACATTATTTACGGTCACGCTGTAACGTGCGGGTTAAACAACCTCGTTATTATTAAAAAAAACATTGTTTATTAAAATACTATTACGAATAAAAACTATCCATTCGAACCATTTTATTTCCAAATATAATATTAACAAATTTTTTTCATACACAACAATCTTATTATAAAATGTTCATCCTACCCTTAAAAGTAACTTTTGAGTACTTCCATGATAAAAATTAGTAAGGATAATATAGTCATTTTAAGTGTAATTGTTGTGTATGAAAAAATGTTATTGTATACAAATCACTTTCGTATAAATAAGGGTATAATACAAATTTCGTCATTGTGATTTATTAGAAATTATGGATTTAGTTCTTTAACTTTAAAAATTATACTGATGGTTCTTGTGGAAAAAGTTTTGCTACGAATTTCGTCATTTAGGCATTTAAATCTAGTAAATGGTCTTTTTAAATGGTCTAATAACGAAGTCCGTATATAAAATTTTAAACACAAGAATGGTCGGTGTAGTTTTTAAAGTTAAAGTACTTGATCCATAATTTTTAATAAACCACAATGACAAAATTTGTAATTTACCATAAAAATAATTGAATAGGAAGCCTAAATTTATCCTAAGCAACAAAGTATTAGACGATATTGCTATTATTGTATATGCTTAAGCGCTATTTGGTTCACAGATTCTTAAAGAAATCCTGTGGAATTGGATTGGACATTAACTATATGGTCTGTTTGGTAGGTTTAACATTAGGAAAGAGAACTCCCTTAGACAAAAAAAATTTCCATTCTCCATCCGAATCTATTTTCCTAAAGGGGAAGAGGGGGGGGGGGGGGGGGGTTCAAAGATTTTTCATTCCATTCCTTTAAACAAAATATTTTCCTTTCTCCCTAACCCTAGAAAAAAAAAGTGTCATTCTTCATCAAGCTACAACATCTCGACATCATCAAGGTTCGATCTATCGTCATCCATTTGTTCATCGATTTCTCTTTCTCTTTCATCGATCTTCATCAAGGTTTTTGTTCGATCGATGTATCCATCTTTTGTTTGATTGATAATCCATCTTCATGTATCAGTCTTTTTGTTTGATCGCTCTGTCCATCTGCATGTATCAATATTTCTGTTCGATCGATCTTATGTTCATCTTCTGTTCGATCTAGCCATCTTCAGGTCAAGACTTCTGTTCATCCGTCTTCATCTCGACATCATCAAGGTTCTATTGATCTTGATTCTTTCTGTTCGGTTCTCATTCATTCTGTTCTCAATGTATACATAATATCTCAATCTGTTCGTCTTGTATGTTCATCGATCTTCATCCACCTGTTCAGCTTTTTGTTAGTTCATCGATCGAAGAACAAAGAATCGATCTGCCTGTCATAAGATCTGTTCTTCAATCTGTTCTTCTTTCTTTCTATTTGTCATAAGATCTATCAATTTATTTTAAAAAATAAAATAATGATAATCTGGTCATTTATAAACATTATTTTTCAATTCGTTTGATATATATACAAACTAAATAGAAAACAACAAAGAATAGAATTTTTGAAATCTGTTCCTTTCCTACCAACCGAATAAGTGACAGCTTTTGGATTTCATTCCTTTAATAGATTACATTTCTCCAGAAAATATTTTGTGAACAAATAGTGCCTTAGTTTCCCGTATTTCCTCATGTATTTTAGGTAGTCAGACACATTCTTTAAGACGTGCAATGAAGTCAACCACACAGAACCACTAATTTCTTTGGCCTCAAAATCGTAAATGATCAGAGTTTGGACGTAATAATTTTTTGGTATTCGACGCATAGCATTGTGTAAGATTTTATATTTGTATTATAATGGAATTTAAGTGAAGTTTCATTTGATTTGCAACCCTTATGTGCATACACACGAGAGAGAATATTGAACTATTTACTTAACTTCTTTTAAAGAGTGATACTTATATATACTCACTAAATAAAAGCTAAGTTTATTATTTCTTATATAAGACTAAAAATGTAATGTGATTTCAAATGAAATCATATCAGATTAATTATTGAGTAATACTTCTTTTAAGAATATTATATATCATTTTTAAAATTCTCGTTAAATACAATGCAAATGTACAAGATTTGTCATTCACAAAATATGATTTACGTATTAAAAATCAATCTTAAAATAGCCAATTACCATTAAAAAAGTGTCATTCTTCATCAAGCTACAACATCTCGACATCATCAAGGTTCGATCTATCTTCATCCATTTGTTCATCGATTTCTCTTTCTCTTTCATCGATCTTCATCAAGGTTTTTGTTCGATCGATGTATCCATCTTTTGTTTGATTGATAATCCATCTTCATGTATCAGTCTTTTTGTTTGATCGCTCTGTCCATCTGCATGTATCAATATTTCTGTTCGATCGATCTTATGTTCATCTTCTGTTCGATCTAGCCATCTTCAGGTCAAGACTTCTGTTCATCCGTCTTCATCTCGACATCATCAAGGTTCTATTGATCTTGATTCTTTCTGTTCGGTTCTCATTCATTCTGTTCTCAATGTATACATAATATCTCAATCTGTTCGTCTTGTATGTTCATCGATCTTCATCCACCTGTTCAGCTTTTTGTTAGTTCATCGATCGAAGAACAAAGAATCGATCTGCCTGTCATAAGATCTGTTCTTCAATCTGTTCTTCTTTCTTTCTATTTGTCATAAGATCTATCAATTTATTTTAAAAAATAAAATAATGATAATCTGGTCATTTATAAACATTATTTTTCAATTCGTTTGATATATATACAAACTAAATAGAAAACAACAAAGAATAGAATTTTTGAAATCTGTTCCTTTCCTACCAACCGAATAAGTGACAGCTTTTGGATTTCATTCCTTTAATAGATTACATTTCTCCAGAAAATATTTTGTGAACAAATAGTGCCTTAGTTTCCCGTATTTCCTCATGTATTTTAGGTAGTCAGACACATTCTTTAAGACGTGCAATGAAGTCAACCACACAGAACCACTAATTTCTTTGGCCTCAAAATCGTAAATGATCAGAGTTTGGACGTAATAATTTTTTGGTATTCGACGCATAGCATTGTGTAAGATTTTATATTTGTATTATAATGGAATTTAAGTGAAGTTTCATTTGATTTGCAACCCTTATGTGCATACACACGAGAGAGAATATTGAACTATTTACTTAACTTCTTTTAAAGAGTGATACTTATATATACTCACTAAATAAAAGCTAAGTTTATTATTTCTTATATAAGACTAAAAATGTAATGTGATTTCAAATGAAATCATATCAGATTAATTATTGAGTAATACTTCTTTTAAGAATATTATATATCATTTTTAAAATTCTCGTTAAATACAATGCAAATGTACAAGATTTGTCATTCACAAAATATGATTTACGTATTAAAAATCAATCTTAAAATAGCCAATTACCATTAAAAAAGTGTCATTCTTCATCAAGCTACAACATCTCGACATCATCAAGGTTCGATCTATCTTCATCCATTTGTTCATCGATTTCTCTTTCTCTTTCATCGATCTTCATCAAGGTTTTTGTTCGATCGATGTATCCATCTTTTGTTTGATTGATAATCCATCTTCATGTATCAGTCTTTTTGTTTGATCGCTCTGTCCATCTGCATGTATCAATATTTCTGTTCGATCGATCTTATGTTCATCTTCTGTTCGATCTAGCCATCTTCAGGTCAAGACTTCTGTTCATCCGTCTTCATCTCGACATCATCAAGGTTCTATTGATCTTGACTCTTTCTGTTCGGTTCTCATTCATTCTGTTCTCAATGTATACATAATATCTCAATCTGTTCGTCTTGTATGTTCATCGATCTTCATCCACCTGTTCAGCTTTTTGTTAGTTCATCGATCGAAGAACAAAGAATCGATCTGCCTGTCATAAGATCTGTTCTTCAATCTGTTCTTCTTTCTTTCTATTTGTCATAAGATCTATCAATTTATTTTAAAAAATAAAATAATGATAATTTGGTCATTTATAAACATTATTTTTCAATTCGTTTGATATATATACAAACTAAATAGAAAACAACAAAGAATAGAATTTTTGAAATCTGTTCCTTTCCTACCAACCGAATAAGTGACAGCTTTTGGATTTCATTCCTTTAATAGATTACATTTCTCCAGAAAATATTTTGTGAACAAATAGTGCCTTAGTTTCCCGTATTTCCTCATGTATTTTAGGTAGTCAGACACATTCTTTAAGACGTGCAATGAAGTCAACCACACAGAACCACTAATTTCTTTGGCCTCAAAATCGTAAATGATCAGAGTTTGGACGTAATAATTTTTTGGTATTCGACGCATAGCATTGTGTAAGATTTTATATTTGTATTATAATGGAATTTAAGTGAAGTTTCATTTGATTTGCAACCCTTATGTGCATACACACGAGAGAGAATATTGAACTATTTACTTAACTTCTTTTAAAGAGTGATACTTATATATACTCAATAAATAAAAGCTAAGTTTATTATTTCTTATATAAGACTAAAAATGTAATGTGATTTCAAATGAAATCATATCAGATTAATTATTGAGTAATACTTCTTTTAACAATATTATATATCATTTTTAAAATTCTCGTTAAATACAATGCAAATGTACAAGATTTGTCATTCACAAAATATGATTTACGTATTAAAAATCAATCTTAAAATAGCCAATTACCATTAAAAAAGTGTCATTCTTCATCAAGCTACAACATCTCGACATCATCAAGGTTCGATCTATCTTCATCCATTTGTTCATCGATTTCTCTCTCTCTTTCATCGATCTTCATCAAGGTTTTTGTTCGATCGATGTATCCATCTTTTGTTTGATTGATAATCCATCTTCATGTATCAGTCTTTTTGTTTGATCGCTCTGTCCATCTGCATGTATCAATATTTCTGTTCGATCGATCTTATGTTCATCTTCTGTTCGATCTAGCCATCTTCAGGTCAAGACTTCTGTTCATCCGTCTTCATCTCGACATCATCAAGGTTCTATTGATCTTGATTCTTTCTGTTCGGTTCTCATTCATTCTGTTCTCAATGTATACATAATATCTCAATCTGTTCGTCTTGTATGTTCATCGATCTTCATCCACCTGTTCAGCTTTTTGTTAGTTCATCGATCGAAGAACAAAGAATCGATCTGCCTGTCATAAGATCTGTTCTTCAATCTGTTCTTCTTTCTTTCTATTTGTCATAAGATCTATCAATTTATTTTATTAAATAAAATAATGATAATCTGGTCATTTATAAACATTATTTTTCAATTCGTTTGATATATATACAAACTAAATAGAAAACAACAAAGAATAGAATTTTTGAAATATGTTCCTTTCCTACCAACCGAATAAGTGACAGCTTTTGGATTTCATTCCTTTAATAGATTACATTTCTCCAGAAAATATTTTGTGAACAAATAGTGCCTTAGTTTCCCGTATTTCCTCATGTATTTTAGGTAGTCAGACACATTCTTTAAGACGTGCAATGAAGTCAACCACACAGAACCACTAATTTCTTTGGCCTCAAAATCGTAAATGATCAGAGTTTGGACGTAATAATTTTTTGGTATTCGACGCATAGCATTGTGTAAGATTTTATATTTGTATTATAATGGAATTTAAGTGAAGTTTCATTTGATTTGCAACCCTTATGTGCATACACACGAGAGAGAATATTGAACTATTTACTTAACTTCTTTTAAAGAGTGATACTTATATATACTCACTAAATAAAAGCTAAGTTTATTATTTCTTATATAAGACTAAAAATGTAATGTGATTTCAAATGAAATCATATCAGATTAATTATTGAGTAATACTTCTTTTAAGAATATTATATATCATTTTTAAAATTCTCGTTAAATACAATGCAAATGTACAAGATTTGTCATTCACAAAATATGATTTACGTATTAAAAATCAATCTTAAAATAGCCAATTACCATTAAAAAAGTGTCATTCTTCATCAAGCTACAACATCTCGACATCATCAAGGTTCGATCTATCTTCATCCATTTGTTCATCGATTTCTCTTTCTCTTTCATCGATCTTCATCAAGGTTTTTGTTCGATCGATGTATCCATCTTTTGTTTGATTGATAATCCATCTTCATGTATCAGTCTTTTTGTTTGATCGCTCTGTCCATCTGCATGTATCAATATTTCTGTTCGATCGATCTTATGTTCATCTTCTGTTCGATCTAGCCATCTTCAGGTCAAGACTTCTGTTCATCCGTCTTCATCTCGACATCATCAAGGTTCTATTGATCTTGATTCTTTCTGTTCGGTTCTCATTCATTCTGTTCTCAATGTATACATAATATCTCAATCTGTTCGTCTTGTATGTTCATCGATCTTCATCCACCTGTTCAGCTTTTTGTTAGTTCATCGATCGAAGAACAAAGAATCGATCTGCCTGTCATAAGATCTGTTCTTCAATCTGTTCTTCTTTCTTTCTATTTGTCATAAGATCTATCAATTTATTTTAAAAAATAAAATAATGATAATTTGGTCATTTATAAACATTATTTTTCAATTCGTTTGATATATATACAAACTAAATAGAAAACAACAAAGAATAGAATTTTTGAAATCTGTTCCTTTCCTACCAACCGAATAAGTGACAGCTTTTGGATTTCATTCCTTTAACAGATTCCATTTCTCCAGAAAATATTTTGTGAACAAATAGTGCCTTAGTTTCCCGTATTTCCTCATGTATTTTAGGTAGTCAGACACATTCTTTAAGACGTGCAATGAAGTCAACCACACAGAACCACTAATTTCTTTGGCCTCAAAATCGTAAATGATCAGAGTTTGGACGTAATAATTTTTTGGTATTCGACGCATAGCATTGTGTAAGATTTTATATTTGTATTATAATGGAATTTAAGTGAAGTTTCATTTGATTTGCAACCCTTATGTGCATACACACGAGAGAGAATATTGAACTATTTACTTAACTTCTTTTAAAGAGTGATACTTATATATACTCACTAAATAAAAGCTAAGTTTATTATTTCTTATATAAGACTAAAAATGTAATGTGATTTCAAATGAAATCATATCAGATTAATTATTGAGTAATACTTCTTTTAAGAATATTATATATCATTTTTAAAATTCTCGTTAAATACAATGCAAATGTACAAGATTTGTCATTCACAAAATATGATTTACGTATTAAAAATCAATCTTAAAATAGCCAATTACCATTAAAAATTTTCGTATCTAGGACCCTACTTTGCATTTACGTGCGTAGAGCCACCTGATCAATGTCAAAACCGAAGCAACAAGAATTACCAAAGCAAAGTAAACATGATGCAAAAAAACCCGAATAAATACCAAATCAGATGATATACAACAATTAACAGCGATAGCGAAAGTAAAAAATTATTACGTTATACATGAGGCAAACAAATCTGTGTATGTCAATCAATAGCACGCCAAATCAACAACGTACTCATTAATGTTGATCGAATCACTCTGGAAATCATTTTTGGATTATATTTCATAAATTGTAATTCCATTAGTTCAAGCTAATGTTACAACATATTATAAAGAAACGATGAACAAAAAAAGAAAGAAACTATCAATTAAGCAAAATGTCATTCTATGTGTCCAATGTAGCTTTATGAGTTTATCAATTTTAAAATGGTTTAAATATTTAAGAGGGGTCAAACAATATGCATAGGGGTGACAATTGTGATCCAGCGGGGCTAAACGGGTCGAACAATTAAATGGACTCATTGTACAAAACTAAGATAGAATATAACTTCTTTTTAAAAATAAAAAATTATAAAATGGTGTATTTTAACAATTGTTCTTTAAAAAAGGGAGAATTTCATATATACCCCTCCAAAAGTTCATAACATCACATATAGCCAACCTAAAATTTTAATATCATATATATCCCTCCTAAACATCATAATATCATATAAACCCAATTTTAATTATTAATATCACATATATCCCTCTTAAACTTCATTAATATCATATATACTCAAATTCATTAATTTTATTATATTTAAAACATTTAAAACTCATATTTAATATTGCTTATTAATTAGTGACCATTATACCCTTACACATTTTTTCTTTCAATTAAACTTCAAAATATCATATTTATCCAAATTAAATTAAAATATCATATCCCTTTTAATAATTTTATTTAATTGATTTTTGTAAACTTTATTAAATAAATTCTTCAAACTGAAGCAAATTAACATTAAAAATAAAAAAAATTGTATATATTTTTGCTCGTTTGTAATCAATTTGTATTGTCTTATTATATTTTCTTATTTGTTTTTTTTTACAGTAATCTATATACATATTATGTTCTTTTTGTTTCTTTTTCTTTTCGAACTTTATAGTTGCATCACATTTTGTTTTTTTTTTTTAATTTAGTATATATATATTTTTTGTATTCTAATACATCAGTTTCTAATCTTTTTTCAAGTTTGCATTCGTTTTATAACTATTGTTTATTTAGTTTACTTTTTTTAATTTTTATAATTAGTCTGGAATTCGAGTTATAACTTGTTATCCGATGTAATTAGTTGTGTATATTTTGTGTTAACTACAAGATTATCGTTAACACAAAATATTTACAACTAATTACATCGGATAACAAGTTATAACTCATATACCGATTAAATATAAAAATTTAAAAAAAACAAACTAAATAAACAACAGCTATAAAACGAATGCAAACTTGAAAAAAAATTTGAAACTAACGTATTAAAAAAACAAAAAATATATACTAAATTAAAACAAAAAACAAAATGTGATACAACTATAAAATTCTAAAAGAAAAGGAAAAGAAAGAACATAATATGTAATTAATTTTATATAGATTACTGTTGAAAAAGAAAAAAATAAAAAAATATAATAAGACGATATGATTTGATTGCAAACGAGCAAAAACATTAAACAATTTTTTTTATTTTTAATGTTAATTTGTTTTAATTTGAAAATTTTATTTAATAAAGTTTAAAAAAATCAATTATAAAAAATTAATAAACGGGATATGATATTTTAATTTAATTTGGATAAATATGATATTTTGAAGTTTAGTTGAAAGAAGAAATGAGTAAGGGTATAATGGTCATTAATTAGTAAGCAATATTAATTATGAGTTTTAAATGTTTTAAAAATAAGAAAATTAATGAATTTGGGTATATGTGATATTAATGATGTTTAGGAAGGATATATGTGATATCAATAATTAAAATTGGGTATATATGATGTTATGATGTTTAGGAGGGATATATATGATATTAAAATTTTAGGTTGGGCATATATGATATTATGAAGTTTTGGAATGGTATATATGAAATTCTCCCTTTAAAAAAGGGCAAATGACCAAAAATAGTAACAACTTTTGACATTTTTATCATTAATAGTAACATTATTTATTTTTTATCATTAATAGTAACAACTTTTTATTTTTCTATCAATAATAGTAATGGGTGACTTGCAAACCTGTTTAGCAGATCACTTTTCAGTTATCAAAAATAGTAATATCTTTTCAGATTTTTATCAATAATAGTAACATATCAAATTAAAAACACGATTTTTTTTATTTTATAAAGTTTTCTAATATTTCATAAACACCAAAATAAACCAAATTTTTTCACCGAATATTTATTCTGAACATTTATTTACGATTAGATAATATTTGATTATTTATTCACAATTATATATAATATGAACGAAAAAAAAACTACAAATCATTTCAATTTCAATTTTTCCAAACGAAAAATCTATAAATCATTCTTTTTTTAGTTTTTTCCAACAAAATAATATGAACTATTTTGGTTTTTTAGTTTTTTCGATCTAAATGGGTTGTAGGTTTTTTATATAAAAAACTAAAAATAAAAATTGGTTGCAATATTTTTCAAGCAGAAAAACTATAAACCACAATTATTCATAATATTTTGTGTAGTTAAAAATTGTAACACCTCGTCTTTGAAAAATATTACGTGAATTTAATTTATTGGTTGATTAAATTATTAATATTGCTTGGGGTAATGGTATGGCGATTAGTGAATTGAACACATGTCGGGGTCGAGTATACATGTCACCGTGTTATAATTCTAGCGGATTATTAATAATTATGAATGAGAATATTGATATCAATTATGAAATATTGATAACAGGTCGGGTATCGGTGTCGAATCCGCATTATAAACGATATGTTTATATGTATAACACGTTTAACTCTTTGCTTCATTTTCATTCATTCCAAAAACAATTGAGAAATGTTGTGTGTGTTTGTAAGAGCAAACAGAAGGGAAAAAAGTCGTAACGGATCGAGTTGAGCTCTGGAATTCAGCTTTATCTTGGCTTGTGGAGTACTTTAACTTGGGATGGTAAGAAACCTCTAATTTAAATGAGTTGATTGTGTTATAAAGTGCTAAATTATGGAAATTGGTTTAGCAAGTGTTTTTTCCGTTGTTAAAAACACAAAAATAAATGAGTGGCAATTATTTTGTACGAAAACTCAAAATGATTTATAGTTTCTTTGTAAAAAAAACTTAAAAACATGAGTGGGTCGTAGTTTTTCATTCGGGAAAGCTAAAAGTTGAATGATTTGTAATCAATTTCGTTCGGAATATACTAAAAAATTGTTCAATTTGTAATTTTTTTTATTTCAAATGAAAAGTACTACGAATGAAAAAGTGTTGGGACCCATTCATTTTATAGTTTTTCAATGAATGGAAAAATCATGTCTCATTGTGGTTTATAGCTTTATGAATGTTTAATATTGAGTTTGATTTTTTGTTTTTTAAATAAAAAAACTATGATCCATTTATATTGAAAAAAACTAAAAAATGAAACGATTTGTATTATTTTATTCGGAAAAATTAAGAAAATGATGGTTCGTAGTTTTTTTTTGTTAAAATAAGTGAAAATTGAAAGGATTCATAGTATTTTTTCATTAATACTATATATAGTTGTGAATAAATAATCGAATATTATCTATCCGTAAATATTTGGAATAAAAATGTGGTTTATTTTGGTGTTTATGAAATATTAGAAAACTTAATAAAATAAAAAATTATGATTTTAATTTGAAATATGACTATTATTGATAAAAAAATCTGAAAAAATGTTACTATTATTGATAAATGAAAAGTTGGTGACCAGCTAAACAGGTTTGCAGGTCACCCATTACTATTATTGATAAAAAAATAAAAAGTTGTTACTATTGATGATAAAAGATAAATATGTTACTATTAATGATAAAAAATGTCAAAAGTTGTTACTATTTGTGGTCATTTATCCTTAAAAAAATTCAAAATTATATAAAATTTATGATTTTTGACCGTCAACCTGTTTTAGTCGTTTCATAATATGGTCGGATCACAGAATTGTAATATACATTGGAACGAAGCTGCTTAAGATATTTTGTCCTTACATTTTAGGCTATGCTTCTTGCATATTCATTTTGACAGTGTTTTTCTATATTTTCACAAAAGTTACAAATTATAGCAACACATAAAGTGATTTTCGGGTTGCAAAATAAAAATTATAACATTAAAATATCATATTCTTATTTTCCTAGTTAATTTTTTCGAATTTTTTATTCTATATTTTTATGATAGGAAAATTGAAAATCTAATTTACAAACACAAAGCAAAACTCCCGATTAAACAGGGGCGGATTTAGAGTATAAAGAAGGGTGTCACTTAACACCGATAAAATTTCAAGATACTGAATTACGTATGTATCAAAAATCCGAGTGACACCTAAGAATATTTTTGTGTGACACCCACAAAAAATTTATAAACTTGTAATATACAAATCTAATTTATATTTGTTATTTTTATTACTCAAATTTATTGAAATATTACTAAGCTTTAAACATAAAAAATTTTTCTTTAAAGATATCCAACGGAATGTTTGAATAATTAGTTAATTAAGTATTATTATATTAGCCCAAAAGATTTTTAAAAAAACCCAAAAAAAAATAGCCCATACCTTGTACTATGTATTTTTTTAATCAGAGAAATCTTGTTATTTGTTAATTTTGTGTTGACAATCCGTTCCGGTGACCCGATCCATCTTAGAAAATATTTCGAAAATATAAGTTAATACTTAGTTTAAAAAAGGGACACCGATAAATAAAAATCCTGGATCCGCCCCTGCGATTAAATATAAACAATTGCTTTGAATTTCTTAAAAATGTAAGTAATAAATCATTTTTGCGATTAAAACACCCAACAATTTTTCATTGCGCAAAAAACATCAAACTGACTAAAACTTATCAAAATGAGGTTTTTTTGAATAAAACTGATTTGCAACCGATGAACCGGTTGCAATCTGTTTACCAACTTTTTGTCTCCAACAAACATTCTCCCAGTGAAATCACTTTTCTGTGTTTTGTGATTCAAATCCACATTTCTTGTTGAATTTTTTATTCGAACCTGTGTTTTTTTATTGAAATTTATTTTTTTTGACAAAATTCTGATGGTCATTGGTGATGATGGCCTGTGCTTTTAATTGATTACAACCAGAATATCCCATTTCTATGAGATGTTACTGGTATGAAGTTTTTTGTGTTATGAAAAATAGTTGGGAGTTAATCGCAAAAATAAGTGTTTCTTTATAATTATCCATTAATCTATAAAAATAAGAATCACGTGTAAAGAAAGACTAATAGAGTAATAGGGGGGCTACTTGAGGCTTGCACTAATGCCCAAAGTCATGCCTTTTACAACAAAACACGAGACAAGTTGATGATTTCGCTCTTATTATTATTATTATTTTTTATTTAAATCCATTCACAATTTTTTAATGTTTTTGCACAGTTGTAACGCAAATTCAATTAGTTAATAGGTGTATATAAATATTAAAGGTTGGTTTATAAAACAAATTAACAATTAATAATTTAAAGCATATTCTATTCTATACTATATCATAAGAAAAAAAATTATATTTTTTCGTCTTATCCTGTTATAACTCGGGTGGTAATTTACGTTGAATTGACAAAGTTGTTCACGTGTTAAGTTCTTCGTATCAATCTATTTACAATCATGTTAGTATTGGATTCATGTCGACTTACTTTAGAAAGAGGAATATTACTCGAAGGGTACAACAAAAAGGGTTTCGGGATTTTAAAATGAAATTTTCAAAATTAATAATGTTAATTTTGAAAACGATTTAAAGAAAATAAGGACTTAGTATCTCAAAATGATTGAATAAATAAAAATAAATCGATGCAATGACAAAATATAGAAAGATGGACATTTAGTTCAGAACGGATAAAAATAAGTAACACTCATAAATTTATTGATGATTAGATACATCATACATGTGAGGTCATGTTTATAGATTCACATGTTTATAGATTCACACTAAATACGTTGTTTTGTTAAGTAATAATAATTAACAAGTAATAATGAATAAATGATGATAAAAAATTTATCCATCATTTATGAAACACACACAACAACTTGAATGTGGTGATAATAATAATATGACAACAATTTGGTTAAATGATAATGATAATAATAATAACAATAATAATATACAATTTTAGGGATGTATGGGAGCAGAAATACTCGTGAGCAGTTGAACTCGGCTCGTTAAAAGCTTGAAAATGACTCTTGTCATACGAGTTCGAGCTATGGTAATCAAGCTCGCAAGTTTAAATAAGTCCAAGTCCAACTTGAGTCTTCAAATCCAAATTGGGCAGAGGTAGAGTCTAAAGCGACTGAAGCTCAGCTTAATTCGACTCGTTTACTTTCCTGCTTATCTTTTTGTTAAAGTGAGTTTACATGTTTATTTTTACAGTTAGTACATTTATATAACGGCTCGTTGTGTGGATACATATCTAATAATATATAATTGAAAAGACGAATAATCATAAATTAAAATTAACCTGTTGATATTGTGTAATAATTACTAACTTATGAACCTAGAACATCTTTTTATGTATTGATCTTAAACAAAAGGAACAACATGTGTTTAAATAAAGTTCATTGCTATACGTACACTCTCATCTTGTTATTTTTTTTACTAATTATACATCATTTATCTCACATATTTTTTGTTAGTATTGGGAGATCCAGTAATTAAAGTTTTGTTTGATTTAACGTCCAATACCTTAATTGTTTCTAATCTCTAATTTGGTCAATAGATACTTAACATCTTCTATTTATTAAACAGATGTAATAAGACATTAGACGTCTAATCACTTAAAAAACAAAAAAATTGTATGTATAGAATAATCCATTATAAAATGAAAATAACATGTATTTATATTGTTTACTAGTTTACCAAAACTTCTTAATGGTGTTACAGCATGATTTCGTGCGTTTTGGCATGCATTTATGACATGTGTAGGATAAAATGTAATAAACATTATGTTAGTGTTTAACTTATTTTATATAAATTTTTATTTCGGATGATATAATCTAAATTAATATAAAACACTCTTGGATTATTAGCTTTTCATAAATACGATCATTTTTGGTCATTAAAAATAAATTTGACGTGTTCACAACATCTTTAGTGACATTTTAATATTTTTTAAAAGACGTTTGATTTGCAAAATGAAACTCGAAGAAATTAAAATTAAAGTTTAGTTTCTTTAAATATTTTGATAATAAAGTTATAGAGCTAAGTTTCATTTATTTTCTTTCCAATTACTTTCTATAGGAATTTTACATTACTACCGATTCTCCAAACACTCTAATAACTAAAATTATTATTTTCAATTCAATTTCACAAACTATAAAACCAAATGCCCCCTTTATCGACTAAATTTATAAAATGTTATCTCTTTTGAATTTTTTTGAAAGCATGTTACCTTTATATACAACTTTAAAGTACATTATCAGAAATGAAAATTGACGTAAAATATGTTACACTTGTTTGTAATATTCCTTATGGGATAAACTTAAGAAAATTCATAATTATACATAATTGATTCAAACAAAAAAAATCATAAAGTTTTGATCAAAAAATCCAATTAATATCGATTAATGTGTTAGAATATAAATCAGTTTTAAATGTAAATGTTTTTTTTTTTCTTTTTTTCCCAACTATTTAATGGTTGTTAATTTTTTATTCGTCACAAATAGCGAATATAAATCGCTGGATCCACATTTATTTGAAATGTGTAGTAGGAAAGGGAGATGACATAAAGGAACAAGACAATTTTGGTAGATGAAAATGTTGACTCAACAACAATATCATAAAAGATCTACATGTCAAATTAAATAATTGATCTTAATTTATTAACTTTAAAATAATGTTATTTCAATACTAAAACCAATTTATTAAAAAAAACACCAATAAATACATGTAGAAACATAAACTCTTGTAGTTTCTACTAGGGATGTAAACGGTTCCGGAACCGGACCGGAACCGATTTAACCGAAACCGAAATTTGAAGATTGTAATAACCGATAACCGAACCAATAATTATAACACGGTTACGGTTACGGTTCGGTTATGGTACGAGTATTTCGGGTACGGAACCGATTAGAACCAAAATTTGCAAATATATATATATATATATATATATATATATATATATATATATATATATGTGTGTGTGTGTGTATGTATGTATGTATGTATGTATATCATAACAGGATATAAACAAAAAAACACGATTAAAGTTTTATTATACTTTTGCAAAAAAAAAAAAATTACTTTTGTTATGAACGTCAACGTGAAGTATGGATTTTCAACCCGAACAATTCCTAATGATTTTCAAATCTAGATTGCTTTTGGTTAACGTTTTATTGAATGTAAATCTTGATAAAATATCATTCTGAATTACTTCTTTAAATATAGTGATATATTCTTAATTATTGATTGTATTTTAAAATTTGCTTGCTTTTAGAACAAAGTGGATTTGATCGATGCATTTTATTCTTCCAAGTGTTAGGTAGGGTGAGGATTGAGGAAGACAACCATCAAATAATCTTTTGGTTTTCACAATTCTTATCATGGGTTTTTAAATTTTCTTGATATCCATGCCATGGACTTTTCGAATTCTTGGTTCCATACCCGACATAACCGAAACCCGTAGAACCGTTAACCGAATAACCGATAACCGAAAATTAAAAATTATAAGAACCGATAACCGAACTGAATACTACAAATCGGTTCCAATTGGTTCTGGTTCCGGTTCGGTTTCGGTTCGGTTTTCCAGTCATTCCACACATCCCTTATTTATACTATATTATTCAAGATCAGTGAAGTAGTATATGAGATAGAGTTATCGGAATACTATATTAAATGAACATGTTCATTACGATTAAAATGTAAAATTATGCAAAACTACAATATACACATGTTCAAATATGTATTATTATTGATTTATTCATATCATTTACATGTTCATTATGATAAAAATATTTTATTTTAGACAAAATAACAATATGCATATGCTCAAAGGTGCAATATGCATGAACATGTGCATACTGCACTTTTGCACGAAATTAAACATTTAAACATTTTATAGTAATAAATAGGGTTTATTATGAAATAAACCAACATGTTTTCACGTTATTTGTGTTTTCGTTCCTCCATGTTATTTTTTTTTCCATAAAAGCCCTTAAGTTAATTTTTTCTTTTTGGTTTAGTGAAAAATGAATATTAAAACCCGGTTTTTCAGTATCTAAAAACCCGGTTTAGTAATTAAAACGGGGTCTAATAGTCAAATTTTAAATAAAAAGAACATTGAGAGACGAATAGGTAAAAACCGTGAAAACATGTTGGTTTTTTTTGTAACAAACCCTAATAAATATGAAAACGATGTATATTACAGTTTTGCATGGAATTTTAACATTTTATTGAAATAAACATGTACATTTAATATGGTCATTCAGTACCCCAGTCTAAAATAATAGTTATCGATTCATACGATATAATCTATTCACAAATTGCTATATAAAAACCATAGAAAATAAAATAATATTAATAATAGGGATTACATATATAAATTTAAATTTTTGATACGTCGGCAAAACAAGAGTCCGGGGCCCCAACCCAAAGGAACATCGTTATCAAATGCGCATGCTTACAAAGACAATAGAAAGACTCTTTCGTACATTTAATACTACTTCCAATCATTTTGATCGAATGGGTGGATAAATGTATCTATCATCATATATATATATATATATATATATATATATATATATATATATATATATATATATATATATATATATATATATATATATATATATATATATATAAAAGGTATATATAAATTTGTCGTATGGAAATTATAATTGTTTTAAATAAAAATCACATTTATTTGGTTCGACATTTCAATATCGTTTAATTAAGTACGAATTTTATAACTCGCGTACAAAGTTGAAAGTGTTTGGAAACCAACCAATTTTGTCGGCTAAATAAGACTACAATCGAGTAAGGGACGTGTCTATAAAGAAGTATCTGTATTTGATCGTTTAAGGTTATATACAGATGCACGACTATATTTATAGTGTGCGTCCATGTGATATTGTGATGTACTGTGATTTCGAGTGATGAAAGTTGGACATTTTAATTGAAATGGTCAATATTATTATATGTTTCATTTCTAAATTTTCTGAGGGGTAAAAAACGACGTTTTAAAATATCATTAAAACTACAATTAATATAGATTAATTGGGAGCCAAAATCCCTCAATGTCTATATTAAGTTTCTTAACTTGTGGTTTTATTTTATGATGCACCGTTGTTCTTACGATTATTCGATACACACCAAATCTGATATATTAATAAAACCTGGTTTTTTTAAAAAGAATATTAACAAAGACGTTGATTTCATGGTTAAAATGATCAATTAAGATATTTGTTAAAGTAAAAAAAAAAAAATGAATAAAGAATGATAATATGATATGATTCAAAATAGTTGAACACATGAATTGAAGTATTAATTCAAACATATTATTTTGAATAAAAGGGTTCAGATATATTAAATGAATAGCTTAACTTCAGTATGAATTATGAATAAAATGATAGTTTTATAAGAATAGAATAAGTAAAGGAATTGAAGAATAATAATAAAAAAAATTAATTAATCATGAATAATTAAAATAAACAATTTTTAGTTATTGACACCAAAAAATGAAATCAACCTTTTCTTTTCTTTTTTCCAAAGGCAAATGTTTAAACCACATTAGTTAATAAAAATTGAAATTGCTTTCTTGGGAAATGCTAATTAGAGTAAGCAACTAGTCATTGATGGACTCGAATGATGCCTAACTTTGAAGTCCATATACGGTTAAGCTTGTGTTGAATAAATGGATTAAGATAATGAGATAATTTCAATTAAAAGTCAAACTTACTTGAATTAAATTAATCATATATTATTAATTAAAAAAAGAAAGAATTATGGGTATATAATTATAAGGTAAGAACTAGGCATTCGTTGTAATCAAGTGATGTTTTGAAAGCAACTAACTTTACTTTAGGGAGCAATCGCATGCATGAACCAAATAGTCAAACAATAATATGAGCTGTTTTGTGTTATGTATGGTCTAATGCATGCATGAACACTAGTATTAAAATTCACATTCTCATACTAATTATGAAGAATTATTATAATCATGACTAGTCAAGACCTAGTAGTTAAAGCCTGGTTTGACTCGTTTTCAAAAACCCAATTCTAAGTCTGTTATATTTAGAGTTCTGTTAAAAAATAAAAGCTTTTTGTATTGTTTTGGAGTCAACCGTGTGTATTGTCCTATGCATTACTCACCATGTCACGCGTCATCACTAACAACTGACACGTGACAGTCAATACTTTTAAAAGTATGAAAAACGTAATTTGATTTAAATTCAAATCAAACCAAACCAAACAAAATCTGAAAATTCCAGTTTTTAAGTTATTATCTGTAATTTATCTATAATACTAATAAATGAATATATTATTCAACGACCATTTATCTTTCTCTTATGATACCACTTGACATCACGACGATTTGAAATTAGAAGTTTTATGTGAAATTGAATTTATATTGGATCTAACAATCTATAATACATAACTAGTTTTGACAAATTTAAATCTTGATTTCAATTTCAATTTAAACAAATTTTAGTTTTATGTTGTTCAATACTAGTTTACTTATTCTCATATTATGCATATATTTTTTGAATAAAAAAACTGGTAATTATGGATTGCTTGTCTTTAAATAAAAAATCTGGTAATTAAATATAAGAAAGAACGGTATACAGAAGTCGAAGCCTCATCGACTTGGTCACATCAGGGGAGGCTACCATCCACACACACACACAATTCCCCCACCCACCTTGGTCCCATCCTTTTCTCCTCCTCACGGCTCTCTTCTTTCTTTTTCTTTCCCTCATCGTTTAAATATAAAAAATAATTTTAATTTTTTTTTTCAATACATAAATAACTCCAATACATTGCACTTACCCATATACCAAATTTAGACGACTAATTTGTATTTTTCTAATGTTCATTTAGTTTTTGTACCCGTTTCGTAATTTTCATTTCGTAATTTAGTTTTTAGGGTAAATTACAATTTTCGTCCCTGTGCTTATATAGAAATTATTTTTAGACGACAAATTTATTTTTTGTGTTTATAAAATCTTGAAAAAACATAAAAATAAAAGTAAATTAATTACAAATGTTTAATGTATTAATCCATTATGCATAACAAAACTACAGACAAATTTATTTTTTGTGTTTATAAAATCTTGAAAAAACATAAAAATAAAAGTAAATTAATTATATGAATATTAACTTTATGAAATAATAAATTAGAATGGATTTACACGTTAAATAATATATTTTGTTAAATTAAAATTACATTGAACATGTAATGTTTATAAAAATAGGAAAAAAATTAAATTTAAATTTAAATGTATAAATTAATACATATATGTATAAATTTGGACAAAACTATGACCAAATTGATAGGTATTTATATAAAGTAATATAATATAGAGACAAAAGATAAATAAGTTATATGATAAATAGTTAAAAACTTACCTTTTAAAAACTAAATATATAAATAGTTCAATATACGTTTAAATTTTATATGTAAGAACAATATTAACAATATTATTAACAATAATTAACAACAGTTCAATATATTAAATTTAATCACATACAATTTATTTTCAATTATTACTACTTATTAATGTAAATACTTAAACTATAATAAAATAATAATAATACTAGTCATACTATTGTCAAATAAATAATGAAAATAAAATGTGTTAAATAATTTATTGCTTCATTTAAATTTTAATACTAATAATAAATAAAATATATTAAAATAAAAAATAAAAAGAGTAATAAATCATTAAGGAAATGAAATATAAAAGAACATTTTGTTGAGGGACCAAAATTGAAATAATGTGAAAGGGCAAAATTGTCATTTTTTAAAAATTTTTGGATAAAGGGACCAAAACCATAACAAAACGCCAACTATAAGTACTGTAATTGTAATTTTATCTTTAAAAGGACGGTAACCATAATTTCTATATAAGCACAGGGACGAAAATTGTAATTTACCCTAGTTTTTATTATTGTTATGTATTTTTTTTTTTACTTATGCAATAGTTTTAAAATTTTATGAAATTACTTATTTTTAGTTTATAATGTTTTGTTAATTAAAATGAATTTCTTTTAAAAAAATTAAGATAGATGAAAATGTATAAAATGTAGGTATAATGTGGATAAATAAAATCTAACTTAGGACTGAGACGTACAGAAAAATAAGATTTGGAAAATGAGAGTATTTCCCTCACCCTAAATATTAATACCAAAGCATAGCTATTTTAAGGCCTTGTTTAGTCCAATTTCTTGACCAGTGGTGGAATTTAAGGTATTTGTAGCATACGAATCGTCAAATCCCACGAATCAATAAATACAAATTTTTTTTGTCATGTCACATTATAAAATGTTAGGCCATATCAACATTTATAAATCACAAATCTCTCTCCTATAAAATACAAACAAGTAAAAAATATTTTATAGCTTCCACTTAATAATTGGTATAACCTGAATACAACACGTATAACAAATCTATAATTCTTATGTTAAAATTTAATTAATAAACTAAAATAGTTTAGAAAAAAAAAATGTCTACCTATTATCCCGGATTTCTGTTTTAAAATTGAGTCTACGGCTCATGTTTTTCCCTGGCTTCTTATCCAAACTTTTTAAAAATGTTAAAATAAATAATTAAATTAATTTAGAAATAAAGTTGGATCAAGGTTATCGAAATCACGATTTAAATCGTAGGATCGTACGATCCTACAAATGGATTTCGATCAGGATCGCTAGTATGATCGATTTTGAGTAGGATCGTAAGCAAGATCGTAGGATCGTTAGTAAGATCGTACGACGATCCAATCCTACATACGGTTTGCTTTCGTAGGATCGTTAGTAAGATCGTAGGATCGTTAGGACCCTCCATCTAGCCACATATTTTTTGAATCCAAGGTACCAATATAGTCCTGCTCATGACTGTGATTTTTGTTTCATCAAAGCGACACTATATACGTGCCTTGAAAGAATGGGTAAGAAATGACTCTCTTTTGTTTATAATACAATACTGTGACAAAAACGATCCCGATCTTGCAATCCCGATCCGATCCTACGATCCCGATCTTGCGATGACAAAAACGATCCTAGGTAAGATCTCGATCTTGACAACCTTGAGTTGTACTATATACTGGATTTCTATAATATTTTCCTTTTATTGTTATTATTTAATTCTTAGTCATGTATTTTATCTTTAGTTACATGTTTTATATCTTTTCACTAATTTATTTAGCAGTATAATACTGCTATTTTATTTGTTGTTTGTATAATAACTTTTTAATTTATACACATTAAAAGGATTAGTTATTTAACAATCCCATATAATACATGTGTAATAAATAAGTGTTAAATTATAAGGGTTTATTTAAGTTTATAGGGATTATGAAGTATGATAGGGGTAATTTAAGATAACACTTTTTTGGCCCGTTGTATTTTCATGTATTTTTTCTCACATTTAAAAAAAGAATATTTTTATGTGTTTATTTATATATTTTGATTGTGACAAAATCCTTTATAATAAGTCATTATTATCAGAAAAAGTAACAGTGTACTACTATCTGTTTATGATTAATCATACATTTAGAGTAGATACAGGTAAACTTACTTTTAAGTAGTCAGTTTATGAATGATTAACCGAATCGAAATGAGTTTCATATGATTAATAGAGTATATCGGCTCGAAGATCTTAAAAACATAAATCTAATCCAAAATAGCCGGTCCGGTTAACCGGTAACCGATTAATCGGCTTTTTGGATTCGTTTAAACAATATACCGTATACTAATTAAAAGGTTTTTGATAATTAATTTTTAAATAATGTTAAACGTACAAGATGAGAAAGTTAGAATATATTATAAATTATTAATAAGATATTATATATATATATATATATATATATACACACACACACACACACATTTACGTAATGGTGAGGACCAATGATTATTTTTCTTTTTTTCTTTTAATTTTAGATTTCAATTTTCATAGTGTAATCTTTTATTTAGCCCTTTTATTTTAATAAATTTTCATTTATTCCTCTTTTAACATTTATTATTACAACATATTCTTACATACTTATAATTATGATTTTAATTATAGTTATATTTGCGGTTGTGTTTTAAAACTATTATATTATGTTTAATTATATAGAAAAGAATATTATTCAGATGCACGATATAAAATTCTAATAAATTGTTTTATTTTTTTTTAACATTTATTATCCCCACGGCGACGAACTCGGACGGATAAATCCACGATCCAGAAGCTCCTGCGACTGAGACATCAGCTCTCGCATCTCTGTCGGTGACAGCCTATAAGGCGTCTTCGCAATCGGCACCGCCCCGGGAACAAGATCTATCCGAAATTCCACCTGGCGATCTGGCGGTAACCCAGGCAACTCCTCTGGGAATACCTCAGGGAATTCACGAATCACCGGAATATCCTCTAAGGTCTTCTTTTCCTTCCTCGCGTCAACCACATAAGCTAGGAAGGTCTCGCACCCCTTAGAGACATATCTCTGAGCTCTGGCCATAGACACAATCTCAATATCTCCCTTACGGCGCTCCCCATACACAATGACACTCTCACTGTCAGAAATGAGTATACGGATGATCTTCTTAGCGCACAGAATATCAGCCCGTCTGGCAGTCAACCAGTCCATACCCACTATCACATCGAAGCTACTGATCTCAATCGGCAGCAAATCGATCGCAAACTGATGAGAATCTATCTCTAACACACAACCCCGATAAACCCGACTCACTAACATCGAACTCCCATCGACCCTCTCGACAACCAACGGAACAGATAAAGGAGAAGGAGACACACTAAAATACGTGCAAAATATAACAGACACATAGGAGCGATCTGCCCCGGAATCAAATAACACACGAGCTCGAAGTCCGTTAAGGATGTACGTACCCGAAACTACATCTGTGGCGTCCCGTGCCTCCTCTGCAGTCGCCTGAAACACTCGCCTGCGGCCCCTCGGAACGGAGTCACGGCGGCTGGATGACGATGGCTCGGCCCTGGCCCCACTCGAACTAGCCCCCTGAACTGTCGGCCCCGGCTCTGGACAATCTCTGACACGATGCCCTGGTCTCCCATATCTAAAACACAACGGCTCGGGAACCGTACAAACTGAGGCGGCGTGGCCCCGCTGGCCGCACCGAAAACAACGCGGCTGCTCAGATAAACACTGGCCCGAATGGCACCCGTGACATTTCGGGCACTCCCGATCTCCATAAGAGCTCTCGACACGGCTACCGGACGCCTGGGACCCCTGTCCCACACTACTCTGGCTCTGCGCTCCAGATCCCTGACTCTGGCCCTGACGCCTCGATCGACGATCTCGACCTCTATCTCGATCCCTATCACGTCTCTGACCCGACCCTTGCCCCGAACCCTGTCCCGAAAACTGCCACTGATCTGGACGCTGATCACTAGGGGCGTCCCCGGAGGATCTCCATACGCTAGCCGGCTGCTCAGAAGTCCCAGTCCGCTGCCTCTGAGAAGAGGGCTGCTCCCTCTGCTTCAGAATCTCCCGCTCCCTCATGCGGGCCATCTCTAAGGCTCTGGCGAATGTCAGAGTATCATGTAGCCCTACGAACTCCCGGATATCCGATCGAAGTCCATCTATAAACGCATCCGCCTTACGGCTCTCCGTATCAACATGCTGAGGCGCGAACTGCGAGTACTCATTGAATCGGTCGACGTACTGCTGGACTGTCATATTACCCTGCTGCAAATGGAGGAACCGACGCTCCATTTCTCGCCTCTCGTCCCTCGGAATGTACTGGAGCTCAAACATAGCCCTAAACTGCTCCCAAGTCATGGCGTAAGCGGCAGACTCAGTCATCGAAGACTCAATCGATTTCCACCACTGCGAAACACCACCTCGTAACTGATAAGCGGCATACCCCACCATATCCCTGGGATCCACGTGGGCCACTCGGAATGCGGCCTCAATCTCTCGTTCCCACGTGATGGCCGCCCCCGGCTCACCGTCACCCCTAAACTGCGGCGGGGCCCCTGTCATAAAGTCTTTAAAAGATCCACCCCGTTGAGAAGATGACGATGCCCCACCCCCTGACCCGGTCTCAGTACGCTGAACAACTGGTCCCAAACTCTGACCCTGCTCACGCTCTTACTCTTTCTGCTGTCGGTAAAACTCAGTAAGAACTCCTAACAGCTCGGATTTCCGGATATACTCGTCACTGGGCGGCTAGCCCGCGCCCTCTCCCTCTCCCTGATCTGCCATATAATCTGCACAAAGCAAAACAATTAAGCACAAAGGATAAATCACCCAGCGTTATACACTAAGCCAGGTCGGTTAATCCATTAATATAATCGCAAAACGATCCCCCATGGACCGGAACAAGGTCTAAGTTAAGCATCCACTAATGATACTCAAGCTTCAAACCACAAGCTCTGATACCATGCTGTAACACCCCTCCCGATCCCGGAAATGCCACGTCAACCCAATATCATAAGTGGCAATAACACAATGGATCTATAACACACATGTCATAGGATAATGCAGATTACGGCTAAATTAAAACTTTAACACATAGATAATGGCATACGATTACATTTTAGAATATTCGCAATCCCGATTAAACCAACATACATTCCCAAAATAACTATTACAGATTGTTCTATACAAACATAAGACCATTACGGATCTTCCATCTATACTCGGATCTACCTCGGCTGCGGCTGAGATCCCTTCTGATTCCCTGAACATGTTAGACTCGAATACATGAGCTATAAAGCCCGTGAGCACACGAGGGTTGACACTGCACATAAGCACATAACACACAATCCCTATCCCTGTCCCTGTCCCGATAACCCAACACACATCTCAGGTATACAGCACAGGTATGAGATCGGAATAACACACAGCCCTGTGGGGACCCCTCCCCGGTGGACACATCGCACACAGCAATGGTCGGTAATACCCTGTAGCACGGAAGCTACCCGGCCACAGGCCCTGCCGTATATATACGCCCCAAGGACTGTAAGGGACAGTCAACCCGCGCGATTCCCCTTCGCGACTTATCATCCGTATGGAACTCATCACGGACCCCTGAACCGATCTCACATCTCATACATAACACGTATAAGGATTAGAGTAAACCTGAGGTTCACGTCCCTGTCTCATATATATAAACACGCACAATATAGCTATTCAACTATAACGTAAAAGATGGCGCGCGTTTCGAAAACGTCTCGAGTACTCACCTGACTGATTCCCCGAAGTCTGAGCACCTTGATCGATTCCGGCCCGATGTCCTCTAGTCCCTGTGGTCACACGGATAACCCAATAATCAAATACGACTCTCGGATAACACATATCACGTAATCACATTGACTCGAACCTAATTCGAATCCGACAATCCCACGGAACCGAAACCCGACTAATACCCGAAACTCGACTCAAACCCGACTCAAGGCAATCCCAAACAAGACCCCAAACCCAAACAAACCCAACCCGAGCAATCCCGAAGAAAACCCGACACTAACACGGCCCAACCCCTTTTATGAGACTAAATTTGGACTTTCACTGCAGGCTGTTGGTCGCGCCGCGGGGACTCTGGTGGTCGCGCCGCGACACCGCGAAATCCCTGTACCCAGACCTGCGATTTCAGCTTCAACCCAGGAGTATCAAACTCCCATAATTCGATTTTGGCCTCTAAACCCATCCGAATTCAGTACATACATCAACCCTTTACAAACTCCATAACTAACCCTTGAATTTTATGGCATATAACACAAAATTGAGAACTAATTCATAGTTTGCTTACCTTTGGAGCCCAAGAACACACATCCACAAGGAGATGAAGATGATGAAGCTGTGAATCTCAGATTTCACAAGCAATTAGGAGCTTCAACTTGCTTTCCTCTGCTGGAGCTCACAAAGTACACACACATACACACTTTAGGTCTCACACAATGGATAAGGGAAAGAAGATAAGCTCAACACATATATACGTCTTTATCACAATCGGTCCCGAACCCAATAATCCGAACCCGATATCACATTTTCAATATTTATGTCCATTTAACCCATTTAATCTCACGATCCCAAAAATATAATCCGTTCATTAAAATTATAACCCGATGACCCGCAAGCCCCAATCCCGACACGTATCAATCCACGAAACGGGATATAATTGGACCAACCCAATATTAATAAATTATTTATCCACTAAAATAATTCCACGTACCAGGTTGAAATGACGGATGTTACAGTTAATTTTCGCATCGAATTTTTTGGTTTCAAAATTTTTTGAACAACACTACTTAAAATGAGAGTAAGGGGTGTGGGTTTGTAGACAGTTGCCCCCGACAAAAATTCCCTATTGTGTGTTTATTTTATGTGTGTTAAGTGTTAAAGACTGAAAGTTTAGAAAATATTTGTTCAGTTGAATTTATTTTTGATAAATCGTTGATGGTATTTTTTTTTTTTCTGAAGTAATTGTTAATTGTTAGGAAAATAAAATGTTTTTTTTGAAAAGAAAAAATAACCACACCTTTTGCATGTGTATTACGGCGATCGTCGGCCGTCGACAAGGGAACATTGCATAAAGTTTGGATATGAAGTTTATGTGATTTTACATGACTAAACAATAATTACAAAAACTTTTTTATTTTTATTTTTATTTTTATTTTTTTATGATGATGAACTCAAAAGGACAATCATGTAAATTGACTTTCGTAACCCACGTTTAGCTTGTGGGCCTTCTTCTAAGAAGCCCATAAAATAAGTGGGCCATCATATGTGAAATAGAGTTGATATTGAAAGGGACATTGTAATATAACACAAAATGGAAGTCTAAATTCATGGGCATATTTATTAGGCGGCTCATAATTGGATAAATAATAAGGTATAATATGATAAAAACCAATATTTTTTTAACCTTTTTACGGATTTGTCTTTTCGTGTTATTTTTTACCAATAAACTCCTTAAGTAATATATTTTGTTTGTGATTTTTAAAAATTTTATTTATTTTTTCAAAAAAGTTTTCAACTTTGTGGATTTTTCAGAGAAAAATAATGTAAACATGTTGGTTTTTTATGGAAAATGTCAGGGTTGATTATAGAAAAAAACTAAACCTTTTCGAAAACCGAATTGATATTAATAACTTGAGGATTTTTTTTATGAAAAATAACACGGAGTGACTAAATCGGAAAAAAATATGAAAACATGTTGATTTTTTTCAAATTAAACTCTAAATAATATCCAAAATACTTGTACAATTCATATATAATTAAATTTTTGTAATTATTATTCTAGACAACAAACTATAAAAACATCAATTTTAGATTCTCACGATTCTTTATAATCTTATACACAACACATTTATTAATTTTTTTCTTTGTAAAAGTGTCGAATTTTTTTTCTTATTTTTAACATCATTATTATTATTCATTTATTTGCCTTTTTAAGTTCATTGTTTTGAAATCGGATGATAATGAAATTAAAATTTAATCCCAACATGTGAAACAGAACTATAATTATAGCAAAAATAATACTTTTCATAACAAGGAAAAAAAAAGGTTATGACTATACGGAAGGGAAAACATTTTCCTGCATGGCTTTTGTTTTTGCTTTTTTTTTTTTTAATCATCAAATTTTGAGTATACAACCTGAATTTCCTACAAAGATCTCTAGAGTTTTATAGTAAATGTGTTTATAATATGGTTAGGATTATGCATAATAAGAAATTAAAGATGGATTTATATTGCAAAACATCCTTTTTAAATAGGGATACACAAAAAACCAACGTACTTTTGATATTTTTTGATTAAGTTCTTGTATCAAAAATGTTTCCATAAATTTTTATCAACATGAAATTTATGAATTATGTCGTTTTATGAGACTTTTAAGGACTTTTTACAACTTTTTCATAAGTTTTTATTAAGTTAAATGATTTTTACAAAAACGTTTTTTAAATTGAGGAACTTTTATGAGAACGTTTTTGGTACAATGATTTATCCGAAAAATACTGAAAGTGTGTTGTTATTTACATGATTTTTTCTTTTAAATATATCACATTTTAGTCACCACACTCTAATTCCAATAATTCGCTCAATGAGCATCCCCGAAGTTGCCCTTCCGCACTCCAGCCTTAACGCCAGCACCCAGATTGCCGATAAAATCTTCCTTCTACAAGTATATCCTTGAATCTTTCTAAGTTCTATAGCGTAGCAAACTTGTCCTTAAGACTAAAATCCTCAGCCCATTTTTCAGACAAAAACAACAAAAAAGCCCCATCCCCAATTGCAGACTCCAAAAGAATCACAAAACCCGAAGCCTAGACGCTCTATATCTCTACCCGTCTTAATATATTACCTTTGGTTTCACTAACATCGGAGATAAAACCCGACCCCGACAGACCCTGTCAGGGCCGTACAAACTCTTAACAATCCTAACACAAAGAGAATTTGAGTGAACCTTAAATTGAATAAATCGGTTAGTTGTGTATAAGTTTTCGTTTTAGCTATTAGGACATCCTTCACTTTTTATAAGTCATTGTATTTCTAAATTCATATTAATTTATTGGTCATTGATGATATTTTTATCGGTACATTACACCTTTACCTTTTTAAAGATGCATTTTGTCTCCTAAGACATAATGACCAAGGCATGATAAAAAATAAGTTACCAAATAATTATTTTAAAATTGTAAGTTTGATGCATAACGTAACCCATGAAGCTAATACCCAATCAACAGAATTATTCAATTTATTTGTACGATCCAAAATAGGCCCACTAAACTTTATATGGGCAAATTTTATATAGGCCCACTAAATTATAAATCGTTAATTAATTTAAAAAGTAAATATTGTTAGAACCCAACTGAATTTGTAATCTATATGACGACTTAAATTAGGGTAGATCGAATTTTCTAGCAAAAGCTTATTATTTAATTTTAATGTATATGTTAGCCAAACTACTTGTGAGTTGTTCGAGATGAGGATTCAATAGCTATGTTCACAGACTTAAACGAGCTTATGTAAATATAAATATGGATATAATATATATATATATATATATATATATATATATATATATATATATATATATATATATATATATATATATAGGGATGGGATCATTGCAGAACCATAATTTAGTGCAGAACCATAGAACCAATCTAAACCATTAGATTATAATATAACAGTAGGGATAAGATGGTAATTATACAATTAACATTGAATTAATAGCAGCCTACCAAGTTTGACTGTCCACTTTGACTTTTTTTTTTACTCTTTTAATATATAATGGACATGCAGTGTTGCATCGACGTTAAATATACGATATCAAAGTGTTCATTCGACATCGAATGGTCGTATGGGTAAAAAAAATTTACGAAAAATAAACACGTAAATTTTTTTTCAAAAAAATATATTCATGACCGTTCTCGTTAAATCCACCAACTTTGACTACTAATTTTGACTATTATTTATCTCTGTTAATAATGAACGTATATGCAGTGTTGCATCGACGTTAAATATACGGTATCAAAGTGTTCATTCGATATCGAATGATCTCATGATCTCACCATGATATATTGCATCGTGGTCTGTGTAAAAATTTTTTTACGAAAAATAAAAAAATATATATCATAACCGTTCTCGTTAAATCCACCAACTTTGACTACTAATTATGACTATTATTTTGGCTCTGTTAGTAATGAACGTATATGCAATGTTGCATTGACGTTAAATATACGATATCAAACTGTTCATTCGATATCGAATGATCTCATGACCTCACCATGATATATTGCATCGTGGTCTGGGTAAAATTTTTTTTACGAAAAATAAAAAATATATATCATAACCGTTCTCGTTAAATCCACCAACTTTGACTACTAATTGTGACTATTATTTTAGCTCTGTTAATAATGAGCGTATATGCAGTGTTGCATTGACGTTAAATATACGATATCAAAGTGTTCATTCGATATCGAATGATCTCATTATCTCACCATGATATATTGCATCGTGGTCTGGGTAATTTTTTTTTTACGAAAAATAAACACGTAAAATTTTTTCGAAAAAAATATATCATGACCGGTCTCGTTTTAAAGAGTATAAAATTCTCGTTTTTATGGTATAATTTTTTTGATTTAAAAATTAATAATATTAATGTTATTTTAATTTAAAGAAAAAAGATATTTATTTTGCTAATGTCAATCTTTTTGCTATTTCCAATCTTTTCCTTTTTTACCCTCCAAGAATTAAAATATCACTATTACCAATCTTTTTTTCACTAATTCCAAACTTAACTCTTTTAATCAAAACCATTAGATTATTCTAATCTATGGACGATATTGGTTCTACAGTTCTACACTAAATTTAGGTTCTGCAATGATCCATCTATATATATATATATATATATATATATATATATATATATATATATATATATATATATATATATGTATATATATATATATATGTATATATATATATATATATGTATATATATATATATATATATATATAGGATTGGGTCTACATGAGAACCCTTCTATTTCGTGAGAACGTGAGAACCACTTTAAAATTTGTGCATCTACTGTATAAAATTGTGCATTTGATACTAAAATTAAATGTTTTCGATAAATTGATGCATTTCATGTAAAAATTTACGCATCACATGCTATAATTTATCCATTTTATGTACGAATTATACATTTAAGAAAATTTGTGCATTTGATGTTCAAATTTGTGCATTTAGTTTATAATTTAATAAATATAATTTTTGAATGTAATTTTAGTGTTAGATTATGATATTTATTAATATTTAAGACTAATAATGGTTTTAAGTAAAGCTTTTAATTTTTAAATTTGTACATTTGATGTACAAATTTGTGCATTTTGGAGTGATTCTCACGTTCTCACGGTAATAAGAACCACTCCAAAATGATATATATATATATATATATATATATATATATATATATATATATATATATATATATATATATATATATATATATATATATATATATATATATATATATATATATATATATATATATATATATATATATATATATAGAGATGGGATCATTGCAGAACCTTAATTTAGTGTAGAACCGTAGAACCAATATCGTCCATATATTAGATTAATCTAATGGTCTTGATTAAAACCATAAAGTTTGGAATTAGTGAAAAAAGATTGACATTAGTGATTTTTTAATTCTGGGTAAAAAAGGAATAGATTGGAAATAACAAAAAGATTGACATTAGTAAAATAAATATCATTTTTCTTTAAACTAAAATAACATTAATATGATTAATTGTTAAATCAAAAAAATTATACCATAAAAACAAGAATTTTATACTCTTTAAAACGAGACTGGTCATGATATATTTTTTTCGAAAAAATTTTACGTGTTTATTTTTCGTAAAAAAAATTACCCAGACCACCATGCAATGTAGCATGGTCGGTATCATTCAATGTCGAATGACCACTTGATATCGTATATTCAACGTCGATGCAACACTGGATGCACATTCAAAATTAACAGAACCAAAATAATGGTAAAAATTAGTAGTCAAAAGTTGGTTGATTTAATAAGAACAGTAATGACATATTTTTTTTGAAAAAATTTTACGTGTTTATTTTTCGTAAAAAAATATTACCAGACCACCATGCAATGTAGCATGACCGATATAATTCAATGTCGAATGAACACTTGATGTCGTATATCCAACGTCGATGCAACACTGCATGTACATTCAAAATTAACAAAACTAAAATAATGGTCAAAATTAGTAGTCAAAAGTTGGTTGATTTAATTAGAATAGTAATGATATATTTTTTTCGAAAAAAGTTTGCGTGTTTATTTTTCGAAATTTTTTTTTTACCTAGACCTCCATTCAATATATTTTATAGAGATCATTCAATGTCGAATTACAGTTTATATCACACATTCAACACTGCATGTACCTTCGATACTAAAAGAGTCAAAAATGGTCAAAGTGGACAGTCAAACTTGGTAGGCTACTATTAACTCAATGTTAATTGCATAATTACCATCTTATCCCTAGTGTTATATAATAATCTAATGGTTTAGATTGGTTCTATAGTTCTGCACTAAATTAATTCTGCAATGATCCCAACCCTATATATATATATATATATATATAGAGGGAGGTTCAATGGAAAACCAACATGCATCAGAAAACCTTGGAAAACCTCCATGCACCACCACAAATGCATCACAATTTCCGCGTGATGCATCAAATTCCCCGCGTGATGCACCAAATTCCCCGTGTGATGCATCGACTTTCTGCGTGATGCATCACCTGATCCAATGGCTATAAAGTGGTTCCCGAGTTCTTCGATGCATATAGGTTTCCATTGAACTCACCCATATATATATATATATATATATATATATATATATATATATATATATATATATATATATATATATATATATAGTCAGGTTAAAAAAAGTACATCTCGAAATCAAGTGCACCCGAAGGTGCCAACCTTAAAAAACTTTTTTAAAATTTTTTTTCTTATAATCATGTTTAATTTAATGTTATACGCATGATATATGAATTTCATATACATTCACACTTTCTGTGTCCTTAAAAATTATGTGAATGCTTAATCCATATTTATGTGAATGGTCATTTCACACCATTTGAATGGTGTGAATGACCATTCACATGATCTTTTTTTACCATTCACAAGATTTATGATGTTGCTTCTTTTGAAAAAAAATCTTATAATGTTGTCCTATATATGTCTATTCAAAAAAAAATATATGTGAATGATCATTCACATTAGGGTACGCTGGAATATTATAGGTACGCTGATGAACCTGATTCTCTCTCTCTCTCTCTCTCTCTCTTTATATATATATATATATATATATATATATATATATATATATATATATATATATATATATATATATATATATATATAT
The DNA here is from genome assembly GCA_020465985.1 of Centrapalus pauciflorus. Classification (NCBI taxonomy): domain Eukaryota; kingdom Viridiplantae; phylum Streptophyta; class Magnoliopsida; order Asterales; family Asteraceae; genus Centrapalus; species Centrapalus pauciflorus. The sequence goes on from JAANYP010006127.1 coordinate 258,371, forward strand.
ATATATATATATATATATATATATATATATGGAGTGGATCAAATGAGGACCACGCCTTAAAATAAAGCCGGTAAGAACTAATAAGAGATCGACACGTAAGCAATAGCTTTCTCTCAACTTAAAGGGCATTATGGACATTTACAACATTTATATATATGGTAACATGACTAATATTTATTTAAAAAAAAATTAAATATATGAATTTCAAAATTTAAATCCAATTGACAGCTTTCAACACAAAACTCGGTCAACATATACCAATTTCAATTTCAAAAATTAAATATATCAACATCCATATTCACTTTCTAAATATATTGTAATCTCGGCTGTAAACATTTGGAGGGTTCACAAAATTTCAATCATGTTAACCACTTTGACTCTACCAATTTGTACCGCTGTGAACCACTTCTTGGACTCGTCACTCACCGTGAAGTCGTGAACCACTCATCACTCGCATCCGTCGTGAATCAAAGTTCGTAGTGTGCACCTTGCCATGAATCAACCAGCCGTGAACCACCAGCTGTAAGCCGTGCACCTTGCCGTTAACCACCAGCCAGTCTCGTCACTTACAGAACCCCTTTGCCGTCTAACAGTAAACTACCGTGAACCACTTGCAGTTAACCAACGTGAAGCACTCGGCAAAACCCTGAGTCAGACGCACTTCTCACTTGCAGCACCGTGAACCACGTCCACATACTCAATGCATGTCGCCGTGTACCACACCCTGCTCCTCACTGTCTGCCGCCGTGAACCACCAACCTCCGATCTTCCTCTCTGCCGCCCGTCGCCTGAAACCCGTGAATCACCTAACTGCCGCCGTGAATCGTGAACCAGCAGTGCCGTCGTGAATCGTGAACAAGCAGTGTCGTCGTGAATCGTAAACCAGCAGTGCCGCCGTGAATCGTGAACCAGCATTGCCGCCGTGAATCGTGAACCACTAGTGGCGCCGTGAATCGTGAACAAGCAGTGACGTCGTGAATCGTGAACCAGGAATGCCGCCGTGAATCATGAACCAGTAGTGCCGCCGTCCAAAACCCCCCAAATCCCTCTGTATATCCGATTCCTCCTAATTAATGGCATATGTTTGCTAAAAATATAATGGTGCACAAATGACGTAATTGCCCTCTAGATGTTTTAAAAGGGGTATAAAACTATAATTAATTACAAATTTGCCACCTTGCATCCTATTGGTTGATTCACAATTTCTAACAATTTCATTGGTTCTTACCGTCCTCATTTTAAGCACGGTCCTCATTTTATCCCCACCCTATTTTATATATATATATATATATATATATATATATATATATATATATATATATATATATATATATATATATATATATATATATATATATATATATATATATATATATATATATATAGTCAGGTTCAAATAAGCACCTCTCGAAAGCAAGTGCACCCAAAGGTACCAACCTTAAAAAACTTTTAAATTTTTTTTTTCACATAACCATGTTTAATTTAATGTTATACGCATGATATATGAATTTCACATAGATTCACATTTTCTTTGTCCTTAAAAATTATGTAAATGCTCAATGCATATTTTATATGAATGGTACATCCATGTGAATCAACATGGTGTGAATGACCATTCACATGATCTTTTTTAGCATCCACAAGATTTTTGATGTTGCTCATTTTGGAAAAAAAAAGTCTTATAGTGTTGTCTTATACATGTGTATTCAAAAAAATATATGTGAATGATCATTCACATTAGCGTACGCTGTAATCACCAAATAAAAATACAGACGTGAATGATGTAGATGACAAATGTAGAAAATTAAATAGAAGAGTATATTTTTTTTTGAGCCGAAGCTTTTAGTAGCTATGATTTTTTTTGAAAGAGCTAGCTTTTGGTTTACATTGGGCAAATTACCAAGAAATGTAATATAAAATTCAAAAATGGCCAATAAAGGTAATGTAAAATTTTTTAGGCCAAGAAAGATAACATAAAATTCAAATTTGACAAAAAAGAGTATTGATGACAAATTAAGAAGGTAAATTTTCAATTTTACGCTCCCTTTTTTGGTAAGCGAATAATATTCGATTATCTTTCTTGGCCTAAAATTTGAATTTCATCTTCTTTCTCGGCCAAAATAGAATTTTATATAACCTTTCTTGGCAAAAAATATTTTACAATACCTTTATTGTCAAATTTTGTATTTTATATTACATTTCTTGGTAATTTTCCCTTATATAAATGTGTTCCGTAAAAAAGTTATGGCTGTATCTTTTGGTATTAAATGGGTTATCGATGTGAAAAATATGGCATTTGCACTTATGTGTAGCATTTTCTTGGGTTTGTTTTGCATTTTTATGCATTTTGATATTGGTGTTAAACTTGGAGTTATTTTCATGATCATTGTAGTTTAAAATTTTATTTACCAAAATGTTGTACATTTTGATTTATTTACTAAATGATAGTCTTTTTCAAAAAAGAAAACTATCTATTATCTTTTTTCTCTTTTTATTTTTATCTCTCAAACCTAAAGACAAATTAAACAAGTATAGCAAATTCTTTCTTTTAATTATGCTATTTAATATTTTTAAATATCTTAATTTTTTTTTTATTTAACCTTAAATAAATATAAAAGTTTGATATCCTTAACGACCCTAGAAATTTTAAATTATTCAAGAAATTTAAACATGTTTTTATTACATTGGTTGCTACTTTTATTAAGTAGGTTTAAATATAAATAATTTAAAACAAAATGAAAAACAAAACTTACACTGTTTTTCTTATAAAAAACATGGTCTAAAAATGATAATTTTTTATTTTCAAATTTCATTTGTAGTTCAATATTTTAGTTTTGTTTAAAAAAATTTTTTGATTGCAACACATGTTAAATTCTTAGGCTTTTATTATGATATCTTGTTCCCGTTTTTATTAGAAATCAAACAAAATATAACAATTAGATATTTTTATAATGCAAACAATAACAAAATGAAAAATTGTATCTGTTTATTAATATACTATCTACATGTATACATGTTTTTGGAAAGACATGTATATTTTTGATACATTTGCTAATATAATTTTTAAAAATATTTATCTACATAAAGTCCTCATGTTACATATTAAATTACATTAATGATATATATATATATATATATATATATATATATATATATATATATATATGTATATGTGTGTGTGTGTGTGTGTGTGTGTGTGTGTGTGTGAGAGTGAGTGAGTGAGAGAATAATATGCGTATCAAGTCAAATATAATATAACATAATTAATTTTGCATATAATCATTTTAACATTTAAGGATTAATTTTTAATTGTTATTTAGATTGAAAGCAAATGGATCAATACTTGAGAAATATGAAAATCAAATGTAATTTGATTATTTTTTAAAATAATTTCTAATTATAGAATATAATGGATAATATGTTGATTTTAAATACATTAAAAATTATCATTTGTACCAATTCATGTTTTGTTTATAAAAACTAATGTGTTTGCTTATCGACCATTATTGGTCCTTGTGGTTTGATGGTTTACCCAGACTCAGTCCCTTAACCTTAATAAGGTCAAATTTCATCCCTATTTTGCTAATTTTGTGCTCTTTTAGTCCCTCGTCCGTTAAACTTAACGACACAACCCGTTAAATTTGTAAGAATGACATTTTTACCATTTTCATTAAGACGCTTTTAGTCCCTATGGTTTTATTATTTACCCATTTATAGTCCAACATTTATTTTATTTTATTTTATCTTTACAATTATATTATTTATAGATATACTTAATTTATTATAAACACACTTATTTTATTTATATTTATACTTATATTTTAATATTTTATTTACATTTACAATTGTTCGTATTTTATTTAAAATTTATATTTTATTTTAATTAAAATTATATATTTTCTTTACTAATTTATTTAAAGTTCATCTTTATTAATTTAATTGTTATAATATTATATATATACATATATATATATATATATATATATATATATATATATATTATGTGTCGATAATTGATTAGGTTGGAAGATACTTGGAAGAAATAGTGACTTTGGAGAGGAAAAATATCGACGATATTATATTTACTTAAACACAACTAACAAAATTACATATATAAATGTCAACAATAATATTAAAAAAATTAAAATTAATAAAGAAGATGAACTTTAAATAAATTAGTAAAAAAATATATATTTAAATTAAAATAAAAGTTAAATTTTAAATAAAATACAAACAATAGTAAATGTAAATAAAATATTAAAACATAAGTATATTTATAAATAAAATAAGTGTGTTTATAATGAATTAAGTATATCTACAAATAATATAAGAGTATTATAAAGATAAAAGAAAATAAAATAAATGTTGGACTATAAATGGGTAAATAATAAAACCATAGGGACTAAAAACGTCTCAATGAAAAGGGTAAAAATGTCATTCTTACAAATTTAACGGTTGTGTCGTTAAGTTTAACGGACGAGGGACTAAAAGGGCACAAAATTAGCAAAATAGGGATGAAATTTGACCTTATTATGGTTAAGGGACTGAATCTGGGTAAACCATCAAACCATAAGGACCAAAAATGTCTTTTACTCTTAAATTTATTTAAATGATTTAAACTTACATTGACTTTTTTAAAATCATTGACATCATATCCTTTGTATATTAAGGTTAAATAATAAAATCAAGATATTTAATAAATACTAAATAGTTCAAATCAAAATAGGAAATGTTTGTGGCTTTGAAAAATAAAGATGAAGTGAGAGTGAGAGAGAGAGAGAAATCATTATAAATTGTCTTTTTTGAAAAAAAATACAAAGATTTGGTAAATATGTTAAAAATACAATGGTTTAGTAAATAAATTAAAACGCACAAGGGATTGGTAAATAAAATTTTAAACTACCATCGTAATGCAAAAAACTCGTTAAACTTGTATCCATCTTGCTTCAAATCCTTAACTAAAATTAATAAAAGTTACATGCAACAAAAGAGGAAAGGTTGCAAAGGTAGTTTTATATCAACAAATAAATTTTGTTCTATCAGTGTCATTTTGTTAAAATATGAAAATAATACGAGTCAAATAATTACGATATTATGTAACTTTTTACGAGAATTATATAATATATTACATATCACCGACAAAATTTATCGGTGTCACGTGACACCAGTATTTATATAGTAAATCCGCCCATGACCACAAGAAGGAAAATTGCGGTCCTTATTTGGAGGCTCATCCTATATAGTTGCAAGTGTCATTTACGTATATTATGTAGATTTTATGAAAATTATCTGATATATCCTATATAGTTGCATACTTGCATCAGCAAATGCATTTTTATTTTGCCAATTAGTGATGATTTATGGAACCAGTTTTTGTAACCAAAAAGCACAAATGAAAAAGCATATGAAAGGTGTGATACTATTGCATATATGGGCATATGGCTGAATAATGATAGATCATAGATGCATGTGTGTTAATTAGCCTTATAAATTATGTGACTATTCATGCCTACCACATAATTATACTAGTTTATAAACCTACGTATTACGTGAATAATTTTTAATACATAATTAGTCATATAAAATATATGTAAACTTAATATTCAACCTTATAATGTTAATTTCTATTTAAAAAAAAAAAAACAAAAGTACATTTATTTGTCATATGTAATATTTATCTATCTTTTTCAATATTCATGAACAATAGTTACTTTTTCTAACATTCTTTTAAAGTTTTTATTTCTAAGTTTATATATATTTAATCGATATAATTTGAAAATTTAAATTTACGTAAAATATAATGTTTATATATATATATTATAATATATAAAATGTAATGAAATATGATTTTATTAATACCGTATTATGTTTACTTTTTAAATATTTAATAGTGTTTATATGATTTGTATTTATTTTTAATATATATTAACGAGTTTATAAATAAACACATAATATATTTCTTATTTTATATATATATATATATATATATATATATATATATATATATATATATATATATATATATATATATATATATATATATATATATATATATATATATATATATATATATAGATTTGGGTTCAAATGAGTACCACTAGTTTTGCGGAGTACCGGAGGTACCTCGCTTAAAATTATTTTTTTTGAAATTTTTTTTCATAATCATGTTTAAATTAATAATATAAGACTACTTGTAAAAAATCACACATAAACACACACTATAACTATGTGAAACGTGCAAGTTCACATGAACTGCACCGTTGTGAACGTATGTTCACAGCTAAGCATGTTCACATGAATTTTTTCACGTTCACATGACTTTTAAGAGGCTACGAAGTGTGAATGCGTGTAATTCTTTTACAAATATGCTTATATTATTTGTATCTAAATGAATATGAAAAAAATTTAAAAAAAAAAAACCTTTTTTCGGAGCATGTTCACATCTTAAACGCGTGTGTTCACAGGTACTCACGGTACTCTGCATTTTTTAGGTACTCACACGAACCATATTCTATATATATATATATATATATATATATATATATATATATATATATATATATATATATATATATATATATATATATATATATATATATATATATATATAGTCAGATTCAAAAAAGTACCTCTCGAAATCAAGTGCACCCGAAGATACCAACCTTAAAAGACTTTTTTTAAATATTTTTTCTCATAACCATGTTTAATTTAATGTTATACGCATGATATATGAATTTCACATACATTCACACTTTCTGTGTCCTTAAAAATTATGTGAATGCTCAATGCATATTTATGTGAATGGTCATTTCACACCATGTGAATGGTGTGAATGACCATTCACATGATTTTTTTTTACCATTCACAAGATTTATGATGTTGCTTCTTTTGAAAAAAAGTCTTATAATGTTGTCTTATACATGTCTATTCAAAAAAAATATATGTGAATGATCATTCACATTAGGGTACGCTGGGTACGCTGGAATTTTACAGGTACGCTAATGAACCTGATTATATATATATATATATATATATATATATATATATATATATATATATATATATATATATATATATATATATATATATATATATATATATATATATATAGAGAGAGAGAGAGAGAGAGAGAGAAAGAGGTTCAATAGAAAACCACAATGAACCTGAAAACTTGTGAAAACCGCACTGCACCATCACAAATGCATCAAATTCCCCGCGCGATGCATCAAAATCCCGCATGATGCATCAATTTCCCGCGTGATGCATCAAAATCTCGCGTGATGCATCACCTTATTTACGATCATGCCACCGCGTTTCTTATGAAATGCACCAAATCGGACGGTATGCGTAGGTTTTCATAGTTTTCAGGTGCATAATGGTTTTCCATTGAATCCACCTCTACACACACACACACACACACATATATACATATATAATTAATATTTAAAGATATAAGAAATATATATTGTATTTATCTTTTATATTTACTAATCTTTATAGATATTAGAAATAATGAATTATATTTATCTTTTATTTTATTTTAAAAATAATAGTATTTATCTTTATAGATATTAGAAAGTATGAATCATATTTATTTTATTATAGAAATAATAAAGTGTAATTATCTTTTGGGGTGGAATGTGATGACTTCATGTGACAATTTGTGTTCTCTTTTAGTATATAGACTAGTTTATTACCCGCGTATTACACAGATATTTTATAAATATTATGTTTTTAAACAAAAGTATATAAGAATGATATTATTATTTAAATTTATATATTTCTAAATGTATATGAATAGTAATTGTTTACTTATATCTTTTTTTAAGCGTTTATTATATTATATTATAATTAATAAGTTAGTAAATTATTAGATATTGTTTGATTTGGTTTGAATTTAAAAGTAAATTATATTAGATTTGGGTATATATAATTTAAATTTTCTTTATCATTTTAAAACCCATAAATGACACGTGTCGATTCATGATGATGACACGTGACTTCACAACAAATGAGTATAGTTCCTTTTTTATTAGTATTTATAGATAAATTTGAACCGAACCTTGATTATATTCTTTGATTCCGAAACCAAAAGATGTATTAAAAGACATATTTTTGAATCAGGAACCAAATATATGTTTAGAGAGTGTTTCCTATTAGTGTTGGCTTTTGCTATATCTTTTTGTTCTCACATTTGGAGAAATGGAAAATCGGACAAAGCAATTTGTTTTGAGAAAACTTTCTTAATATTATGTAAATTTTAGTCATTGGTCAGTATAACCCGTTTGCTTAATGGGCCGATTTTGACACATCTACTTGACATGTGGCAACAAATTAGATTCACAATTTGACATGACATACCACCAAGCCATGAGCCCATGAGGGTGTTTTGTTTTTAATTTTGGGTTCATTATGAAAAAAAACTAATATATTTTTTTCGTTTTTGTCCCTTCATATTATTTTTTTTATAAAAGTTATCAAATTAATTGTTTTTTTGGTTTAGTGATATTTGGACATTTAAACCTGTCTTTTCAGTTATTAAAAACCCGGTTCACAAATTATAACCAGGGTCTAATGTTCAAATTTCACTAAACAGAAAAAAAATTTAACTTGAGGTTTTTTATGAAAAAAAATAACATGAAGGGACGAAAGCACAAAAAACGTGAAAACATGTTGGTTTTTTTTCATAATAAACCCTTAATTTTGTGATGTTTATATGGTCTCTTGGGATGTTTTACATCCAATCAACAATTAAACTCAAGCAGTCATGTATTGGTTGTAAGGGTGACAATTTGATCTAAAGGACGGGACGATTAAATTGACTCGAAGTAAAAAACTAAGCTAGAATATAGTTTTTCTAATAGAAAATGAAAATTAAAATAGTGTATTAAACAAATTGTTCATTGAAAAAATTTTCAAAATTATGTAAAATTTATGACTTTTGGTCGTCAAACCATTTGACTCGTTTGCTTGAATGAGCCTAAATTGACACCCCTAGCTAGTTGCTGGTGAAAGGGAGCACCCAAATAGATTGAATTTAAATTATATGGTTTTATTAAATTACACATCATTATATATTCCTACTATATACATTTATAGAAAATAAAAATGCACCAATACTATTCATACTTGAGGTTTACTAACATACACCATCACACAATCATCTCAAACACTATACATACATCAAGAGGTTTTCTAACGTGCACATTTGTTATATACATATATTGGTTTATAGCTATAGATAATAAATAAAAACTTAATAATTTAATCCTTTTATAGTTAAAAATTCCACACACATTAAAAATGTACAATTCCTTAAAATTTTATTTCCAATTAAATATATTAGTTTAACAAATCATATAAAATGACAAAAAAATTATATTTTTTTTTTGATATTTGGTATTCTTTTGTTATATTTACTTTTGCATTTTTAAGTATAGATGTTTTTCAAAACTTAAATTCATTTTACAATTATTTTCTATTTTATGTTTTTCATTATACTTCAAAGTTATTATACATAATTGACAAAACCTAATGAATAACTATATTATTAGATGACAAACTATAATGATTAATCTTTGTTGGGATTTATATATCTGTTGTTGTTTGAACATAACGGTAATAGAAGTGTAGTTGAGTAGCTTTCAACACTTTGTTTGTCTATTGATTTGAACATTGTGTTGCATTATAGTTTGTAATTTTGATTAATGTTAAACTGAAAATATTATTATTTGTATGATGTTTTATACAATTCATGTTAAGTCAACAACTAATTTCTTATGGAAAATGTATATTCTATGAATTTCATAAGCTTGTATTATATCTATGTTTAGACTAACGTTATGAACTTATTATAATTTTACATAAGAACATCAAAGGTTCGTGTGTGTGTCACCATCTTTAAGAAAAGATAACATAATAGTTTACTTGAATTACTTGAAAGATAAAAATAACATATATCACCAACTTTTTAAATAAACTCATTATTCTATTAGCTTTTTATTTTTCTGCATTTAACATATATAACTACAATACTCCCTTACATCCTAAAATGAAATTATGATTTTCATTTTGAGACATGTCAAGTGATGATTACTTGCCTTCAAAAAATATTTAATTTTTTTCTTCACCAAGTTCCACGTAACATTATTTTTTTGTTGGGTTTTTTTTTCCTTAGTTTCAAATATCACACTTCGTATTTTTGTTATTGAAACATGCCTCTTTATTTTAAAATTTTTTCTTTCTGTATTTAACATATAATATTGAAATATTTTCCTTATGTCATACCTTAAATTTATGATTTTAATATAAGCTATGCATACAACTTTAATATACTTAGGAATGTTTGGAGTTGTCACTTAATATTAGTTTTTTTTATTTAGTATTTTGGTTACATGAAAAGTTTTATTATTTTATAATAAAAGCTATGATTTTTTAAATTGCTACAATGCACAAAAAAAAAAAAAGAATTGTATTTATTTATCATTTTAATTTATTGTAATTTTACGTTAATAATATTTAGCTTTTGTTTATGATTTTTAATTTAATAATGGTGTTGTTTTTATTTTAACATTTTGATATTTATTTATAAAACATATATGATGTTTTGAACTCGCTGTAACGTGCGGAGGGTTTGAACACTCGTATATATATATTTATCAAATGGTTTTATCAAATGAGATTTTTTTAAATGACTTTATCCAATGGGATTTTCCTTTTTTTCTTTTTTTTTTTTTTCTAAATTTAAGTTTTTAATAACACACCATTATCTTAACGTTATATTTATTTAGCCCTTTTATTTTAATAAATTTTTGTTTAATCCTCTTTTCACATATGTTATTACAACATTTTCTATCCAATGAGATTCTTTTTTTTTTCTTTAAATGGATTTATCCAATGGGATTTTTCTTTTTTGTAAATTTAATTTTTTCATAACACACAATTATACATTTTATTACACATTTAAAGTTATGATTTTAATTATAAGTATGTTTGGAGTTGTCTTTCAAAACTATTATGTTATGTTTAATTGTATGAAAAAAACTTTATTATTTAGATGCACACAAATGGCTTTATCTAATGAGAATTTTCCTTTTTTTTTTTTAAATTTAAATTTTTCATAAACACTCTTATCTTAGCGTTATCTTTTATTTAGCCATTTTATTTTAAATGCTCTATTCACATTTATTATTACAACATCTTCTTACACATTTAAAATTATGATTTTAATTATACTTATGTTAAGAGTTGTCTTTTGAAACTATTATGTTATGCTTAATTGTTTGAAAAAGACTTTATTATTCAAATCACAATACAAAATTCTAATGAAATTGTTTTATAATTAAAATGTAACTATTAGTTATTTAGATTTTTTTATTAAATATGATCATTTATAACATTGAACATTACTATTATAATGTTGACAAACCCTAATCCATGTATTAGAGACACTATCATTATAAATTTATTTGATTTGATCGTAAAACCTACAAATTAAATTGACGATTAACTCTAATCAATGTCAAATTTTCAAATTATGGGTTATGAATATTTAATTAATTAACAGTATCATTTGTCTTGCTTCTTGAATCTATATCACATTTCCAATTTCACTCTTCGAACATGGTTCAGTTTTGTTTTGTTATTTGAATTGTTTGAAAAATATTTTTGTTCAAATACTTTTATATTTATTTTTGTAATTAATATTTATAGACCCCGCAGCAACGCGCAGGTGTTCAATAACACGTTTTTAACACTAGCCAATGTTTTAACGGTGTTATTAATCCCTTTGCCTGTTATTATTTCAATTGTCGAGCGAACGAATGAATGTTTGATTAGTTACTAAAATTGATCTGTGTATGATGCATTTTCTCTTATTTAAGACCTTTGCACACATGCTAGTTTATGATTGTTAACAATTGTGAGCAAGACAATCTTACTGCAATGTAAATTTTCTACTACTTTCATCGCAGAAAAGTAAACCATTTAGGGGGAGTTTAATTTGGTTCGCAGATTTTTTACCCTGAGGTTTACATTTCTGTCAAAAGATTTGTATTATGCAACATTTTCATTTATCAGGATTATGTCAAAGAATTTATGTCATCTTTTAATAAAAATTTGTTAATCTGAAAAGTGCAAAATAACTGAGATTTAAAATCCTAGGAAGGATGCTAGGTTTTTAAATAACAAAGAATGATGAGATTTACGAGATTCTGAGATTTTAAATCCTTATATGGAAATCTGTAAACCAAATACTAAGATTTTAAATGTGAACCCCATAAAATCTGTAATAAAAGTGTAGAAGGAAGACTACGCTTATTGTGGGCTAATTGTAGCCCATGATTTTTTTACATGTTTCATAATTGGACCAATAGCCTTCAAAGCATGTAAATTAGGCACACAATTTTTTTTTTTTTTTGATAAAGCTTATGAAGCAGAAATGAATTGAATGATCATTGTAATCTTCTTTAACCTTGTTGCACGCAATGTCAATTTGGTTTTCTTATGTAACCATAATTCATGAGATCCTACTATGTTCGGAACTAACCGGTTGGACAACACATGATGATAGAAAGTAAAAGTAGGGTTGTTTTAACGTGCTAAAAGGAAAAATGCATTTTTTGCCCTTAAAATCCTAGCGATATAAATTAACAAATTGATATTTTAAGTCAGTTGATAATTGAACAGAAAGGTAAGTAACAAGGAAAAAAGCATTGTTAGGCACTTCACCTTAATTTGTTAGTACGGAATTGTTACATGAGTATATTGCTTTAGTTTCATAGAAGGTTGAGAAGTCCTACAACTCTAACTAGGATCCCTTGGATCCTCACGACCCTTTCCTTAGGACCATGTGCAAGCAATGTTCAGTTGCTAGCGGCCGTTAAAGGTGTCAACCACAAAATTGAACTCTAGTCATTTCAAAAATCACCCTCCCTCCAGAACCAATTCAGTTTTTTCATTGGGGGAATATAACGATAGACGCCTAGACCAAAGGCCTGTTGGTAGTATTTTGATTTAGTTTATTTCTTTGTTTCCTGGTTCTTTATAGTCTTCACTATCATGTCGTATGTTAAAAACAACACTACAACTGAAATTTTCAATTTTTTTTAAATAAATTTAGGATAATGATACATATGTATACCTTAATATATTATGGGGTTTATAAACTCTTGTCAACTGATTCAGTCTCGTCTCCATAAACCCTTGATCACTCCCAAACCCTTATCAAAACTTCTTAATTTCACAAAAGCATGCATGCAGATTTGTGATTCCATAACATTTATTTGAGCGACAACAAGGTCGTGTCATGGATTTCATGGGCCCTGTGCAAAAATCAGAAAGAGACCATTTGATTACAAAAACTTCAAAACATTATACAAAATAAATGATAATGTAAAATGATTTACAGTTTCTAAAATAATTTGTAAACTAGAAAATAGCCAAATAAAACTGACTTTTAAGTCGGAACTTCGAACTAGGACATTTCAGAATATGCAAATCAATATTCAACGGGTTTTCAGGTCACTGGTTGTCTGGTACTCTGGTAAGCCTCATTCCTCAAATAGTCAATGCAGTAATGCACGAATCTGCAAATCAATTTGTCACCACACACCAATTTCTGAATGAAAATTTGTTTGATTCGTCAATTTTACGGTACCAATTCAATATAACAATATTCACCCAAAGCTAATATAGATTTTGAGTGGAAAGTTAGAAGTTGTAACTCAGAATCAGAAACTTATAACAATAAACTCACCGTGTAGGTGTACCGTTGTCATCGAAATCGAACGTTATCGCTAGAGATTGACCATGAAATCAAATGTTATCGCTAGAGATTGAGCCTATTAAGCGACCCTTAGTCCTTCGAAATCCAGCTCCCAATGGACGCATCGCAATCCTGAATCATCACCAGGCTGTTTCCTCTCCCAATGCGCATTATTGCGCAACATCTTCGTCGTTTCAACGTTTCCTCTCCCAAAAATGGTCTTTGCCTTTCGGTCTTCGCCTGATTGCCTTCACATCTTCGGTCTGCTCCTGTGCTCCATACGACCATCCAGTCCAAACCCTATCAGGTTATCACATTTAACCCAATTTCATATATGCGCTTCTACTTATAATACATACTAGTTTATAACTTTATATACCCATGTATAGCATGGGTTTTAATTTAAAAATAATAATGTTATTAATTTGTAGGATATATATATTAAAAATATTTTATCACATTTATAGTATCTACTTATACAACATAATAAATTTAAATATATAATCAAATTCAAATTTGAGTTTAATGATAAGATTTAGTTTAGATTTAGATTTGATTAGATATCATTCAAATTAATTTTAATATCCATTAATTATAAGATTTGAGAAACACAATTTCCAAATGGCAGTGGGAGGTGACGCCACGTGGCAATAGCATGCGACGACACGTGACAAACAGTTAGTCTTTCAATAGTGTAGATAAATATCAAAATTTTGTGAGGCTCTAAAAGAATGGGGCTCTGTGCAAAGGCCCATATAGCACATGTTAAGGGTCGGGCCTGAGCGACAAGCAGATTAGAATATATCCTGCTGCACTAGAAACTTGTGCCAAAGATAATATAACGAGGAGGAATCAGGCCCGTTGATGGAGGAGTGCAAGAGGAGCAATGGAACAGGGCCTCACAATTTCAAAGGCAACCATGTTACATGCAATTATAAATTATGAGAAATGAATGATTATATACCCATATGAGATTTTAAAAAAGTGAAAAGCTAGAGATAATATTTTTGTCCTAAATCCCTAATTGTAATTGTGTTTGAACTTTATAAATTATGTGTTTATATTTTTGCCTAAATCCTTAAGTTTATGTGTTTTTACTTTATAAATTATGATTTTTATTATGGAATGTTAAAGTTTGAAAATAAAGTGATGTAACATCCTCATATTAAAATTATTGTATTTAAAGTTATTAGTTTAAATTTGTAATTTAAGTTGTGGATTACGAAAGTGATTATGTATCTGAATATTTAGAAGTTGGTTGATATTTTAAGAAATTAAGAAAATTTCAGGATTTCAATTTTTAGTTATTAAGTATAATTGTTAAAAACATTAATTATGATAAAATCAGTATTTAATGGAACCGGATAAGTTGAGGGGTGAAATGTGTAAAATGATGAAAAATGAGAATAAAAGGCTAAAAAGCCTTTCATTTTCACCATCTTCACTCTCTCTCTGGAACTCTCTCTCTCTCGACTTTCTCTCTCTAAATTCGAAGATCATCAAAAAAAACTTGGATTTTGAACCTGAATTTGGAAACAAGATTGCTAGGAAGGGACTATAACATCTGCAGTCATCGAATTATGGTAAATGTCTCTTTAAATTCGAATTTGGAACATTTTGGGTTCGAGTTTATGAAATTCGAATTTACAGATTTAAGTTGAAAATGTGAATGCATGTGTTAAATGATTATAGATTAGTTTAAATCTAGTATATATGAAGCTACATGCTAAATTTCAGCATCAGATTCGGGCTATAAGTATGAATTTTGAGATTTGTGTGTGTTTTACTATGTGTGTTCGAAAATGATGGAAAAGTTGCAAATAGGATCTGAATTGGTACATAATGGTGTTAATTTTAGTGTTAAAATGATTGGAATTAAGTGTTTAAAGTTGGCAAGGTTTATTTCATACCAGGAAATAAGTCTAAAAATGACTTAGATTTAAAATGTGGAAAAATATTTAAGAAAACAAGAACAAATTCAAATGGTCCAAGGTTTTGAATATATTCGAATTTGTTATGTTTCGAATTTAGTATGTTTCGAACTTGATCCTGGTCCGAAGTTCGGGCGTCCAAAGTAGAAAAATAAATTCTAAGTGTTGGAATTCGGATGGGGTCCGAATTCGGATGTGGTCCGAAAGTGACAAATGGGGTTCGAATTTAATCTTTTGAATTTGAATAGGTTCGAATTTGGCATAGATTCGAACTTACCCTGATTCGAATTTGACAAAGTGTTTCGATTTTAATGAGGTTCGAACTTATCTTGGTTCGAATTTAACAATAGGGATTCGAATTTGTTAAGGGGGATCCGAATTAGGGGTCCGAATTAGGGGTCCGAATTCGGGTGGGGTCCGAATTCGGACATGGATCCGAAATTTGGGTCAATTATTTCAAAAACTTATAAAATTTTGGTCTTATGAATTTAAACGGTTTTTGACTCGAGGTATTGTTGCAACTAATTTAACAGGTCCCTTGTGGTGTTGTCTAACCCACAGTGGGGTACTTGGTGGATCCGGTTGAAAGCCCGAGGAGAAATAATATTGAAGTTTAATTACGCACCCACTGTGAGTACAGTAGATTTCGCATGTTTATATCTATTTTATGATAGCTTTTGCCTGCTGAGACGTGTTGCTTCAATTGTTATTTGGAATTCTACTAACTTGCGTAGATTTAGATGCACATTCTTACTTGTTGCATGTCCGTTCGATTGTTGTGCATCTAGTGATGGACCGGTGGGTCGCATCGATTACTCTGATGTTACTGCGCTATATGACCTGGAGCTGATCCCTCCTAGGCCGGTAGGCAGTATGTCATCCCCGATCGTACGTTTGTCTCAGATGGTATGTTTAAATGCCAAGCTTTGGGCTCGAAGGGACTACGGCTCTGGTCCGTACTTAGTGTACGAAGAGGGTATCCGATGTTGGTCATCTGTGTTACCCTTGGGCTTCATAAAAATTTATAAAATGCGTAATCTTTGTATTCACTAAGCTTTTGCTTATACCTCAGTTGCTCTATTTTTACAGGAAAAGGAAAGTCTACCGCCGAACCTTCTAGTTAGGTCATTTGGGAAGATTTGGAACTGCTTAATCGGTAATTATGATTTGAGACAATGTTGTAATATATTCTGGATGATGTAATAATTGTGTGTGATTATTAATCCTGGGCGTTATGTAAATGGTGGTTGTTGTGGCAAGGGTGTCACAAGTGACAATGTGAAATGTTAAAATTCTATAAATTATAACGTGGAATGCTAATATTTGTTACGTGGATTATTTGCTATATTAGGATTATCGATGCTATTTTAAAATAGAAACACTCATTTATTAGCCTGACCCGAATAATCTATTCATCTAAATTTTTGTAACTTCTCGATTTTCTATGTGGTACGTGGATTTATTTAATTGATTATTTAAACTATTGTTATTGCGTTGGTCCAGTTAAACCTAAAATCTAACATGTGGAAGAGACCGAGTGAAACGTGGCTTCCAGATATAATTTTAGTGGATCATTAATTTGTTTGAGTCACAGGATTAAACAACATATTTGGATATTAAACTTGAAAATATGGTAACGGGTGCGGGTACCGGGTATTAAACCTATGATATAATGGATACATATACACACACGCTCACACACACACGTATGTATGTGTGTGTCTACACACACACACACACACACACACACACACACACACACACATATATACTACCCAGTTCAGTACATGAGTATTTTGTAGATACACAACTTCTTCTATGAGCGTTTATTTGTTTATTTTGAGAGAAGGAGATAGAGAGAGTATGAGACTGAGATCCATTCCAAAGATGTCAGAGTTGAGAATAAATAGAGTAGAGTTTCCATATATGATCGAGTTTATCATCGGGTTGGTATGGACGATTTATTATATTACTAACCATTAGTCGTGTGGTCTGTTGGCACATGTAGGTCTCCCCCACCACTTGAGAGGGCTGATTGACCCTAAACCAATGTTACTCATGGATATCATACTTCATGATGAATATATCAGAGATAAGTGAGTTGTGCATGAGTAGTGCAGTCGAATCTTATTCGTAAAGTCTAACCCTAATGCATTCACGAGCTTCCAACTTATGTATTTAATTTTAAATGTGTATCCCAGAGGTTCAGAAGACACGTCTCTAACCACCAGAGCCCGTAAGAGATATCAGTTGTGTTTGAGGATTCATACTTCATACTTGCTATATGTTGACATCATCACATTTTGAGATTTTTGGTATTTATTAGTGATTTGCATAACTTAATCAGAGTTCATCGAGATTTTGTATGATTGTTTACCACTAATTACACACACATATGTGTGTGTCCGATGTGACATTTTTTCGTGTTTCGAGAGAGTTATAATTTACAGACCGAAGCACAACGGAAAATTATATTGGTCCACTTAAAAGTTAAAACCCAACCAACAACTACCACCTAATAAAGTTCCTCATATATCCTATAGGGCAAAAGAGGCCGTTAACTTTCTAATTACTGGATAAAAACTTTATTATATTGCGTATTAAATAAATGTATTTTTATTGTTTAAAGAAAAAAATAAGAACACGAAAAAATGTCTATTCACATGTGTTTAAATAACAATTTTTTGTCATTAAACATTGTGTGTGTCTCTGTGTGTGTGTGTGTGTGTATATATATATATATATATATATATATATATATATATATATATATATATATATATATATATATATATATATATATATATATATATATATATATATATATATGTTCAATAGAAAACTAACATGTATCGGAAAATCTTGAAAAATCTTCATGCACCACTACAAATGCATCACAATTCCGCATGATGCATCGACTTTCCGTGTGATGCATCATCTGATCCAATGGCTATAAAGTGGTTCCCGGGTTTTCCGATGAATATACGTTTTCCATTGAACCCATCCTAGGGTTGAGATCATTGCAGAACTTAAATTTTGTGCAGAACTGTGGAACTATGTATTCGATGTTGAATATATAAAATTTAGGTGATTTAATGTTGAATATTCAGTGGTGAATATATAATGTTGAATATTAAAAAAAAACCTTAAAAAAATGTAAAATCATATGGGATAAAGTTTTTGTTTTAGAAATTAATAATTCTTATGTTATTTAATTTTTAAAGTTGGTTCAGCAATTCTGCACCAAATTTAGCATCTGCAATGATCCTGTATATATATGATCAAATGAAAAACTAAATATATATTGAGAAGTGTGAGAAACACTATAATTCATTTTTTTTACATACTGATTCACCGATATGAATATACAAATAGTGAATCATCAGTTCCGGGTAAAATGAATTAACAATTCACTACATTTTTACATTGATTCATTAGTTTTTAAAAATATTAATAATGAATCACAAATGTATACAAATGAATCAACATACAAAATTAGTGAGTCATAGTGCTTCTTAATTCTCAAGATATATTTAGTTTATCACAATAACCTAAGCCTATATATATTTCTCACTTCTCAAAATATTTAGCTTCTCACAATAAACGAAACCTATATATATAGGAGGGTTCAATAGAGAACCTCCAACCTCCATACACCACCACAGTGGCGTAGCTAAGAAGGAGCTGGGGTGGGCCATGGTCAACCCAACAATTTTTTTAACAGAGTTATATATGTAGTAATATAGGTAACAAATGTGAATGGCCCACCTCTACAAATTCCCCAACAATATAATATAAAGCCCAACAAAATCAGATTTAAGTGACGCGGCAAAGCAGAATCACATCATCGCTCAGAGAGAGAAGCGCCATCATGTGGTTATTCCATATTACGAAGCGACGATTTGAGTTTTTCATTATATATCACAGTCGTTTGGCATGATGAGGTTCGAATCGATGGTTACTCAAACGAACATGTGTTTAAGACAAACAAGAAAAGGATTCCATGGAAAAATTTTAGTTCTGCCGGTGAGACGTTTACCAACGGTAATTTTAGTTTCTCCTTTTAAGTAGTAAAGTCTAAACCTAGGTTTGCATAAATATTTACAATTCTTATGTTTTGTTTATTTATAACTCGCACTTCATAAGTGTTTACAATTTGAGTTCTTAATTGTTCCAATATTAGTTTCACTTCTACGTTATTAACTCATATTTGTTATTTATAACTTCCATATCATCATATTGATTAAATGCATAGTCTTGAAATTGCACTTTATATTGGGTTATTTATATTCAATTTTAGATGATTGTGTTGACGTGAAAGGACGTTGTGTGCAATTAAAACTTTCTAAGTGAATAATGTTAGTAAAACTTTTATTTTATCATATTTGTACTTCTTTTGTAGTTTTTGAATTCTAACAACAATTTTGGCCCACTCTATATCAAAATCCTGGCTACGCCACTGCATCACCACAAATACATCACAATTCTCGCGTGATGCATCATTATTTCCACATGATGCATCAAATTCCCGAGTGATGCATCGACTTCCACGCGATGCATTACGATTTTCTAGCGATACATTGTGGTTCTTCAATGAATAGAGGTTCTCCATTGAACCCACCCATATATATATATATATATATATATATATATATATATATATATATATATATATATATATATATATATATATATATATATATATATATATATATATATAGGTGGGTTCAATGGAGAACCTCCATGCATCGAAGAACCTTGAAGAACCTTCATGCACCACCACAAACGCATCACAATTCCCCCGTGATGCATCATTATTTCCACGTGATGCATCGATTTCTACGTGATGCATTACGATTTTCTAGCGATTCATTGTGGTTCTCCAAGGTTCTTTGATACATAGAGGTTCTCCATTGAACCCACCCCTATATATATATATATATATATATATATATATATATATATATATATATATATATATATATATATATATATGCATGCATGTTACTTCAAGTGTATGTCACGGGTACTTGTGGGTTCACTCAAAGGGTGTTTGGTTTTGCGTTATGAACGAGATTATTAGCTTATTACGTTACAATAACACATATAATTGGTTTAAAGTGTTTGGATTGCATGTGTTAATAAGTGATTATTTGCGTTAGAGTTAATCTTACCACACTTTTTTATAAGTTAAAAAATGTAGCTTATTTGTTTAATAATTGATTAGTTGGTCATTTTACAAGTTAAAACGCAAATCCAAACACTTTAAAAACTGATTATTTGATAATTATGATAGCAAACAGCAGAAGTTAAACCAAACACTACATTTCGGACAACACCTTTTGTTATAGCTATTATCAGATTATTAGATTCTAAAACGCTACAACACTTTTTCAAACACAAATCCAAACCCTCTTAGTGGCTGTATCAAATCATCAATGTTTTGTATGACTTAATTAGCATGGAGATTTTGTATAATTGTTTACCACATATATATATATATATATATATATATATATATATATATATATATATATATATATATACACACACGCGCGCGCGCGTGCATACACACACATATATATGATGTGATATTTTTTTGTATTCCGAGGGTGTTACAACTTTTAGATCGGAAACACGACAAAAAATTATGCAATTGTATTATCATCCCTAATTTGGCGTTGCCAAAAAAAATTGTACAATATTAGGTTGTAATCCTAGTATAGTAGCCCTAGTATAATGGTATAATTACTTCAGCGAAATTAAAACAATAATGACAAAGTTTTTATGGAAATTAAATTGATAGCATTAAATGGTCTTGAAACTTCATTTATGGTAACGTCTAAAGTAAATTTCTTTGTTTTGATAGCCAAAATAAATATGTGATAAATTTTTTATATTAAAAAAAAAAAAGCTAAGCTTAAAGAGTTGGAACTCGAGAATCACACTCAGGATCTCCTTTGTAAAAAAAGTACTTAAATTAGCAAAACGAACCTAATGGTTAGCTTTCGATCTCACCTACCATAAGGGATTAAGGGTTCTAGCATACAACTATAAAAAGAAGGCGATAACGCACTAGATTGACTTTCAAAGTCCAGTTGGATGGGAATGATTTCCGGGGAAGAAGGAATTGTCGTCTTTCCAATCTTCTTATGGGATAAATAAAGCAATAAAATTGCGTAAAAAAGAATACTAGGAGCAAATAGTATCAGTCCACTAAGACTCAAGATGTTGCTTGAGAGACTGGGTTGGAATATTGAAATGTTAAGATGAGACGCCATCATGGAAAGGACCAAAGAGATGAAACCAGGTCGATTCTAAGGGTGGGTTTGGTTTGCAGATTTTTTTTTCTGGGATTTGCATTTTGTCAAAGGATTTGCATTATGTAGCATTTGCATTTCTCAGTATTTTGTTAAAGAATTGACATTATCTTTTAGGAAAAAATTACTAATATGAAAAATGCAAGTTAACTGAGATTTAAAATCCTAAAGTGGATGCTAGGTTTTTATATAACAAGGAAGAAAGTGATTTAAGAATTCCTAAAATTTTAAATCCTTACTGAAATCTGCGAACCAAACACAAGTTTTTAAATGTAAATCCCAGTGAATCCTAGGAAATCCGCGAATCAAACGCCCCTAAGGGTCAATTATTAAGCCATCCTGTGAATTAATATTAATTACTTACTCCATCCTAAAAATAAACATGACATTGTTATATGCATTATGCACTTCCTTTTGCTCAACACACCACCTCCCAATACCCATCACCATCATACTTTTTAACTAATAAAAATTCAAAGAAATACTTAAAATATTAAATTAAAAAGTATCACATCAAGAGGTGGGTGCAAAAATAAATCTCTATATATTTATCGTTCTAAAATTCATCTTTTTGGGAGAATCCTAAGTTTCAACTACTAAGTCAGGTTAAAATGTCAACATTTTGGAGCCTTTTCTAATTAAGGGCATATTTTGATCCATAAATTATGACTATAAATTTATTATGGTAAAAATTTATTTTTTACCCAATGGGCCAAACGGGCAGGATGGTCAAAATAAACTATAGTAAAAAACTATAAGAGAACATAATTTTTTTTTTTAAATATGAAATTCTAGAAAATCTTTATATATTAGTAAAAGAGAAATTTTAATGCCACATGTCACCACCTCAATTAACCAAAATATTTTCCCATCAAAATTTCCTAATATAACTTTCTCATATAATCATCTAAGTGATTTTAAAAAGTAATTAAAAACTAAAGGTAATTACAATGTAATTTAAGTTTTATTAACGAAAGTCAATTTAATTTAATCAATAATCACTACGAATTTTAACACTTAAATTTACCTAAACAATTTATTTTAAATTATTTTATAAAATTATAAGAAATTCTTTACTATGTAATTTACCCCATTAAACATGTTTCTATCTTGTATTTTTATTATAACAATAAGAATGTAACAACAAAAGTTCATACTTAAAAAAAATATTAATATAGTGTCGACACTTTATTATTTTTTATTTTATAACAATATAATAAATTTGTATATTATTACAAATTATTATCTATGAAATATACTTATATATTACATAGGTTAATCTATCTATATATTCTATTAAAATATTAAATGAAACCACTTGATAGCTAACTAAAATGTCAATTAGCATAACCTGGATGGGACAACTATAACAATCTACGATTTTTATGTTAAAATATAATTAAATAGATTTAGGAAAAAGTCCGCCTATTATCTCGGATTTTTGTTTTACATGTGAGTTCACAACCCATGTCTTTCTGTAGGTTCTTATCTAAACTTTTTAAAAATATTAAAATACATAAATAAATTAATTTAGAAATTTTTTTTGACTATTTACTGAATTTTTATAATTTTTTTTCTTTCTTCGTTATTATTTAATTCTTATTTATGTATTTTTTTTTATGTTTTATATATCTTCAATAATCTTTTTAGTAGTATTAAATTACTATTTTATTTTTTGTTTCTATCATTATTTTTTGAATTTATACTAATTAAAAAAAACACTTATTTAATTATCTCGTGTAATACACGATAATAATAGTAATGTATTAAACTAACTGTGTCATGGTAATATAATGACAAAAGAAAAGACATTTAAAGAGTTAACTAGAGGTCAAAAGATTGGGTGATTCATGAATTTTTTTATAGCATACTTTTCTTATTACATTTATATATTTATAAAATAATTTTCTTATATTATATATTATATATTTTATAAAAATGAGTGGGTACTTAAATTGAAAGAAAGGTATTAGATGTAAATTCGATATTTAAGCGTTTAAAAAGTAAGAACACATTCAAGATATTAAAATTTAACGTTCGTCCAAAGATAATTTATTGTTATTATTTTTTTTCTATTTGGGTAACATACTAATTTTTTTTAAGGTAATCTACTTTTCAAATCAAGTGAGTTGATGTAACCATACCCTGTTAGAAAGTAAAAACTTTCTAACGTGACAGTTTTTTTTTACAGTCAATATTATTTACGAAAATGACAGTTTAGTTATCATATGATGTGAAATATTTTGTGCAAATTAAAATGGATTTTTTTTTCTAATACGTTGCTATTTTGTGCAAATTAAAAAATAATAAAACATTTTTAGATTTCAGAAGAACTAATTTCTAGACAAAGAAACTGTCAGGTCAGTAATTTTTACTTTTCAATTTGATAAGGTTACATTGATTGATTTGATTTGGAGAGTATGTAACCCTAAATTGAAAAAAAAAAATAGTGTGTTATCAAAATTGAATAAAAAATGACAATACATTACCTTTTAATGTAATTAACCCTAAAATGTAAATTGGAACTTGGTTGTGAAAACGAATGAAATTTGTTATCGTTTCTTTATGATAGTGAAAGGAAATGAAAGTTTAAAGAACACAAATACAAGGACTCTTTGTTTTCATAGCTTTGTTCCACCTTTCGTTTAGAAAGAAATAAGACATTTCCATCCTTCAATTTCCCTAATTTTCCTTTCTAAAAAATCCATCGAAAATACAAACCTTTTGAGTGCTTTAAAAATAAAAGGTGATTTTTACACAACAGTTACAAGTAAATTAACTATATTACCCTCATTGACCTTTTTATCATGAGAGAGGAGGGAGTGGGTGAGCTGCTGGGAAGCAGCCTCGACCACCTCGAATGACGCCGGCGGGCAAACCACCCCGCCCCCTCAGGCCCGGCGACTTTGTTCCCTCCCCCGGCTCCTTCACACCGAACGGCTCCTTTTCTTTTCTTTTTTCTTTTTCTTTTTTACTTTCAAAAGGTCAAATGACCGTTAATTATATAAAAAAAATTAAATAAATATTTTCTCTATAAATATTCACTTTCATCTAATTATTTTTCAAACCTTTCAATTTATACACTTTCAAATTTTTCTCTTCGAATGAAGTATATCAAAATACGTTATTGGAAATTCATAATCGGGAAACACACAATAACCTTCGATCAGATCTCGTGGAACATATTGCAATTGCACAAATACCAAATGTAGACGGCTAGTTTGTATTTTTTTTAATGTTCATCTAGTTTTTGTACCTGTACTTAGTTTCGTAGTTTTAGTTTTTATTTATTGTTATGTGTTTTTTTTATTTTTAATTTGGTAAATTTTAATTTTTAGTTATGTAATAGTTTTAGGGAGAATTGTTCAAAATAACAAGCAACTTTTTTTCTTTTTTCTTATTACAGCGATCTCATAAATTTTGTCCCAAATATGGAACCAAGTTTTGGTTTACTTCCGATTATAGCATTTAACCGGTAAACAACAAGTAGGTTGTTATTTCAAACAATATATTAAATGGTAAAAAATAAAACTCATTGGCATAATAAGAAAAAAAATAGAAAGTAGGTTGTTATTTCAAACAATAAACCTTATATTTAACATTTTTTTTGCCGGTTAACTTTTGTTGTTTATCGGTTAAATGCTATAATCACGAATGAACTAACACTATGTTTGGTACAGAGAATTAAGGCTAGGGAAATGGAAATAAAACATGGGAATTCCTCTTATTTCCATTTCCCTAGCCTTAATTCTCTGTACCAAACGCACCCTAAGAGTTGATTCCTTTATTTGGTACAAAATTTACGAGATTGCTATAATAAGAAAAAAATAGAATATGCTTGTTACTTTAAGCAATTCTCACATAGTTTTACTATTTTAAAAAATTAATTATTTTAGCTTTAATTGTTTTATTAACTAAAACGAATTTCTTTTAATAAAAAATTAAGAAAGATGGAAAGATTTAGAAAAGTGGGTATATCCAAGTTCGAAAAGTAGAAAAAATGAGAGAAAATCTGACATGGCGCTGGGTAGAGAGTGGGAAAGGTCACCACTCCCTTCACCTTCACCTGAAAGTGCTCAAAAGTTACTTTTAAAAGTAGGATTGTCAATTTATAATGAAGTTGTGTATAAAAAAAATTTGTTGTGTATAGATCACCTTAGAGTAATAATGATTGAATAAACACAAGTTTAAAAAGTATAATATAATGATTTAGAGGATATTAAGAAAAAGTTTCATACATAATTGAAACAAACAATAATTATGAAGTCATCAAATAATATTATAAATAAATACAGCAATAATACCCACATGGCAATCTTAATTACTATAGTAGCCAATCCTATTCCTATTGCACTGAATAAGCACCAAATTGTAAGGAGAAGGTTAATATTAACATATCAATATATCATTTATATTTAGTTATTAACTGTTTGGTTTTTTATTTTTAAAAGCTCAAGTATTTAACTCCATTTGATTGATAGATACTTAAATTTTTTATTTAGATTTAAAAGCTCTCAAATGTTTTTCCATGAAGGCCGCTTTCAAAACATGCTTAAGTTTTTGGTCCAACAAAATTACATTTTTACCCTCTATAATTATAAACTATTACTTTTAGTTAATATCAATGTATTTTATGTCACTTAACAATAAAAGCTACAATTACATTTAGTTTTACCAAACACACATATAAAGACAAAAAAACTCCAGCTCTTAAAAACTACTGTTTCCAAAAGCTCCTCTAATCTACTGTTAAAAACTACTACTCACGGCTATAGCTAATCATGCCAAACATAACCATAGTCTTATCCACCCATTTACCCAATGAGTAGAACGTGAGAATAACAAGTTCTACCTAAAAAAGGGTTGGTTATACAACTTATAACTACTTTTTGAAATGGGTAGTCTTTTCCAGATTAAAATTATATAAAACCCACCAATGTACAAGTTTTATTGCATAACATACACATCATAGAACTTATAAAAATGATTTACCTGTGTAAAGCGTGTTAAATAATAAACACAAGAATGAATCTTTGGGGTTGGGGTTGGTAATCCAACCATCAAAACCCTAACTAGTAGGTGAGTGAGATAATGACATAAAATCAACAACAATTACTTGTCATCGAATTTGGTTGCCAACCACCACCGTAGCCGCCTCCGTCGTTAATATGGTGTATGAAGACCGCCTCGTGATGTTCTTGAGGGTCCTATAACCTGCAGCAAGATGCAATTCCGTTTTCAACAAGCGAAAGAGTGCACTCATAACTACATATTGCTAACCGATCCTGCAACTTTTTGAGCAGGATCAATAACGAAAAAATAAAATAAAGAACATATGCTCCCATTTTCAGCAATATTGAGTAAAAGCTTAAAGGGGCCGAAAAGCCAAGAATATGCATTCGGTCAGGGGTAAAACAAATGACATTCACCTTTTATTGAAGTGAGGATATACTGATTGAAAACTTGGTTGGTTTTGGACTAACCATTCAATATTTAATGGAACATTTTGGCCTAGTGTAGATGCAACAACTGAAAAGATACAAAAATTTTATAGATGCATGTAATATACAATAAAGTGCATGTCAAAAGGACAAGATTTTCAAGTGAACTTCAACTACTAAACTTGTTTAATCGAGTTGGGCGTGACTCACCTCTCTGCAAGCATATGGAGATGGGTTTGCATCAGACCCGATGCTCGATCTGTTGGTGGTGCAAGGGTGGAGTTGTGCATATTCTAATCTTGAATTGAAAGTCGTACCAGATCCATCATTTTCAGCTTGCAAAGACACATCAACAGATGCCAAGTTTGAATTTTGTACCCGTACAGAAAATTGATCCGGTCTTGGAGAGAAGAGACTGGTGTTATCATGCAAAGAGTGCATAATCTGATCTTCCCTACCATTAAATAGTTCATGATGCTGGGCAGCCCTTTGAGGAGTTGAATCCCTAGCTTGATCAAGTTGAGAGCCAAATAATCTAATTCCTGAAGAAGATGATGTTCCACTAGATCTAGAAACAAAATCACTCATTCTATTATTATTTAAAAATCGATGATGTATCTGACGATGTATCCTGCGTCTATCCCTTAGTGTAGTTGCTACCGTTCCGGTAGGAGCAGGCATACAATCACCAATGGGAAGCCTATGTTCAGGAAGAAATCGAGTTTGTTGCACCAATGGCGTTTCGGGTACATACAACTCGTTCAGATCAAAACCTCCAGCAATCGGAGAAGATTGATCTGATGCATTGCTGCTTAATCTTCGATCTGACGTGGGAGTTAGACGCTGTGAATTTAGCGAACCAAATACAGTAGGTCTACATCCCTCACAGTACCAATTTCCTTCGGGTACCTCCCGTCCAAGACCAACACAAAACGTGTGTGCAGGTGAATCACATATATCACATAGTAACATCAAAGCATCCTCCCCACCGTTGTGGCATTCCGTGCATATCACACTTTCATACGGATCAAGATAACCCCTCAGCTCTTCCTCAGATGGCTGATAAACCTGCAAATAGAAAATTTAAAGTGGTAAAAATTAGAGCATATTTATACTGCATAGAAACAGATCGGTAAATGGGTTAAATTACAGACCTGATCACACTCAGGAACAGGTATAACAACGGTCCTCAAATCAAACCCTGTGTCTGATTTTGCAGCCTTCGTTATTGTTGCAAATCTTTGCTTGCATATTGGGCAACGAGATTCCACTTTAGACCATTCCATGATACAAGAAAAACAGAAATGATGACGACAACAATTTAGCACCCCTCTCACAGTTCGTTTCCCTTCTTCCGACAAACAAATTCCACAAACTTGCTTTCCGAATTCATCTTTCATGGCTTCTACTTTCTCTTTACCTTTTCGTACTGGGTATTTTCTTTGTCCACATACTGGCTCTTCTTGTTTACCACGCAGTTTCGCTCTCAAATTTGCACAATAGACACTGGCTTCTCTCATCTGTTCTCTCTCTTCCTCTGAGATAGTGTACTCATGATCAGATGATGCAGAACTAACAAAATCTGAATCAGATGATTCTGTCACTCTCTGCTTCCGTCTCTTTGACATTTTCTTGCTTCGTCTTTCAACGTGCTTTTTGTTTGTGACTGGCCTCTCTTTAGAAGAACTTGGTTTCTGGCCAAACCCATGACTTCTTTGTTTTAAGATTGTCGGCTTTTTGATCTTTGACTTTTTGCTCTTTTTCTGTCCCCTCTTTACGCTTTTCTTCAGTGGATGACGCCTACTTACCTTCTCATTTTTGTTCATTGATGGACTTGCATCATCATCATCAAAAAAATCGCTCTCACTTAACTTAAATTCTGCATCTTTTTCATCCTCATCTTCCTCGTCGTCTTCTTTATATGAAACTATCCTCTTTTCTCGAGGCTCAGTTATGTGGTTTCCCTTCCTAGTTGTAGATATAAAGACAGAATCATCTTCTTCATCATCTTCCGTATATGAAACCTTCCTCTTTTCCCAAAGCCTCTTTTCCTCGTTTGCCTTCCTACCAGAATACATAAATTCCTCATCATCTTCATAATCATCATCAGTAGCAGCTGCATCCTCATCTTCATCTGAATGCAAAATTCTCTTCTCATGAGGCTTCTTTCTACCCGATGAGAAGAATTCTGCATAGTCCTCTTCCTCCTGATCGTCCACTTCTCTGTATGAAACCTTCTTCTTCTCTCTAGGCTTCTTTATATGGTTGTTAGCTTTACTACCCAAAGAAAAAAGTTCCCCACCATCCTCTTCATCAACCTCCGCCTCATAATCATCATCATCATCATCATCATCCACTTCTTTGTATGAAAAGCTCTTCTTTTCTCTAGGCTTCTTTATATGGTTGTTAGCTTTACTACCCAAAGACAAAAGTTCCACATCATCTTCTTCATCAACCTCCTCCTCCTCCTCATCATCATCGTCATCCACTTCTTTGTATGAAAACCTCTTCTTTTCTCTAGGCTTCTTTATATGGTTGTTAGCTTTACTACCCAAAGACAAAAGTTCCACATCATCTTCTTCATCAACCTCCTCCTCCTCATCATCATCATCGTCATCCACTTCTTTGTATGAAAACCTCTTCTTTTCTCTAGGCTTCTTTATATGGTTGTTAGCTTTACTACCCAAAGACAAAAGTTCCACATCATCTTCTTCATCAACCTCCTCCTCCTCCTCATCATCATGGTCATCCACTTCTTTGTATGAAAACCTCTTCTTTTCTCTAGGCTTCTTTATATGGTTGTTAGCTTTACTACCCAAAGACAAAAGTTCCACATCATCTTCTTCATCAACCTCCTCCTCATCAACATCCACTTCTTTGTATGAAACCCGCTTCTTTTCTCTAGGCTTCTTTATATGGTTAGCTTTACTACCCAAAGACACAAATTCTGCATCTTCTTCTTCATCGACTTCCTCCTCCTCCTCCTCCTCCTCATCATCATCATCGTCTTCATCTATTGTATAACATACCCTTCTCTTTTTTCGAGGCTTAACCATCTCATCTCTCTTCCTACCTAAAGAACTCCTCCGCGTGTTCCTTGATCTAGCAACATTCTTTGATTCTTCAAACTCAGCTAATATCTCTTCTGGCTCATCACCATCTAAAGAATAGTTTTCATCTGACTCGTCAAAATCTTCATCTTCAGTCACCTTATACTCCTCATCCGACTCGTCTGAGTCATGATCCCTTTGTTTGACTCTTCTCCTATTACTTCCCTTGACCCCAACTCTATTTCCCTTCGCCATCTATTCTTGCACTCCAGATGAGTGCAATGACAGCTCTCACTCGGAATGAATTAGGTGTGCAAGCATCACAATCTGTGAAATAGAAAGTATT
Source organism: Centrapalus pauciflorus (assembly GCA_020465985.1). Lineage (NCBI taxonomy): Eukaryota > Viridiplantae > Streptophyta > Magnoliopsida > Asterales > Asteraceae > Centrapalus > Centrapalus pauciflorus. The sequence goes on from JAANYP010006127.1 coordinate 289,224, forward strand.
TCAATGAGAAGATCTGGTACTTTTAGACACTTGATAAATGCACCTAGACTCCTAGAGGCAAAAAAAAAGGCAGAAATTGCAGTGTACTTGTCACAGATCTCCAAATAAGAAGAAAATTAGTAGAACAATATTAGAGAAAGTAAATCAGACATCCATCTAAAGTTCCAAAAAAAAAAGTTACAATTTAATATAATCCCTAATGAAATAAGATTTTAGCATCATAATCCAATCAGTAACATTTTGATGTTTTAATTTAAAGTACGAATTGCTATGACCAAAACCAGAAATTTTCCTAAAAAAACCAAAATTCATATCAGATACAGCACGAAATTGAGAAAGTAAAAGGTGAAATTGTCACTACACAAGTAGGGTTATGTCGTTACTAATGAAATCTCAACGTCAAAGCAGATAACCAAATCAAAACCCTAGATCATCAAAACCTTCCAACAATTCAATTGTTGGACATCATGAAACAATTCGATACTATTCATAAAAGTTACACATCTGATATCCGCTTATTTGCAACGATTCAAAGTAGCGTAACCATAATATACGAGAAATCAAGCACAGATATGGCAAGTAAACAGGAAAAAGGGGGAAACCAATACAGAAAACAAATCTATATAATCCAAAATCAGTACATAAGTTTCAAAGAATTGAATCAAATTCCATGAACAAATTGAAGAGTAAAAATGATTAAGCGAGAGATGTTGAAACCTGAAGAAGGAGAGGAAGAATGTGCAGCGAAAACCAGGAAAATGAGTTTACTACTCTTTTATATAGATGCACGCCACGCGGTAACTACAAAAATCCCTTTTATTATTTAGTTATTATTATTTATCTATTTTTAAATAAAAATAAATTCGATTTATGAATATTACTATATTGGTGTAAATAGCATTTAATACATAATAATATTATAATAAATTTACTTTTTAGTATTTAATGCATGGGTTTATTGGTTAAAATAGGAGTTTCTTAGGGTGTGTTTAGTTGATGGAGAATTGATATTTGTTTTCACTTTTCTAGAATTTGTTTTCATTATTACATTTCTAGAAAATTAGGAGAAAATTTTGAAAACGTGTTCACCACGTCCTTTGTTTTCACTTTTGAAAATTAGAAAAATGGTTGAAAACTCCTTTAATGCATTTTCCAATTTCTATTATAAATTTAGAAAATGAAAACATTTAGAAAATGACAAAAAAATTTAAATAATGTCAAACTAAACATGTTTTCAATTAAGCCCTGTTTTCGTTGAAAACAAAAACAGAAAACCGGCTTATTTTCGTCAACTAAACGCAGCCTTATATTTTTGCGATTTTGTTTCTCCATGTTTTAAATAAAAGTCCTTAAGTTAATTTTTATTTTTGATTTAGTTTTATTTGGACACTGGAACTCAATTATTTTTGGGTCGGTTTGGATTGGTTTTTCTTGGCAAAAACAAAATCCAAACCAAAACTTTGGTTTTAATATTCAAGAAACCGTTTGGTTTGGATTTTAAACCGTTTGGTTTTTGGGTTTTTATTTCGGTTTCAGTTTTTCTTTGTTCATGGTTTTCAATTTCAAGTCTTTCCAAAACCAAACCCTCCCCTCACATACACACATAAAATCAAAATATATATTACTTTATGTATTATTTTACAAACAAGATTTAGACATTAAATCATTGTATCATTGGAAACCATGACAATATAAAAACGCAATAATAACAACAACAATCATCATCATCATCATCACCATCATATATTCAAAGTGAGTTTTAGCCTCATATGAAATATAGACATTGAAAAGTTAATGCGTTTAGTTAACGAAAACTAGTCATTTTTTCAATTTCAGTTTTCAAGTTATAGTTTTCAGGAAAAAAAACAAGGGATCCTATAAAATGTGAAAAAAAATTTAGACAATGAAGTTTTAGTTTTAAGAAAAATAAAATTAATGATTATAAAATAAAAAAATAGAACAAGTGATTGAAAAGTACGAGAGAGAATGAGAGTATTATAAAGAAATATAGGGTGTGTAATAGAAAAGTAAGAGAGAGAGTATGAAAAGTGGTATTTTAAAAAGTGAAATGAAAATTTATGAAATTGTTGTTAATTAAACAAGTTTTCATTTTTTTTGATAAGTAAGATGGAAATTTTCAGCACTAAACGCATAACACTTTCAATAAAAACTTAAATGAACAAGTGTAACGAAGAAAGAGTATTTACGAATTTTAAAATTATAAAACCTCTGTTCGGTTTGGTTTTTTAATCTCCAAACCGAAACAAAACGAAATTTTTGGTTTTTGAAAAGTCAAAGTTCAAACGGTTTTGTTTTTTGGTTTCGGATTTTTGGTTTTTTTCGGTTTAGTTTTTGGTTTTTTTGCACACCCCTTCCGGTTATAATTAGTAAGCCGGGTTTTTAAAATCTGAAAATAACGGGTTTTCTAATTTCTAAATTTCACTAAACTATAAAGAAAAAAAATTAACTTGAGTACTTTTATGAAGAAAAAAATTGAAGTAACGAAAACCCAAAAAATATGAAAACATGTTGTGTTTTTCATAACAGACACTTAAAATAATAACTTACTTTTATTTTCTTGTATTATTATAACAATTTACATATCGGGGATTACTAGCAGTTAAAAGTAGTTGTTATCTAACTAATTCTTAATTTAAACACTAATTTTATATAAGATGAATTATTATAATTTTAATAATTTCCTTTAGTATGCAAACTAACCTCCTTAAGCATGTTTTTTCTTAACTGCTTATTATTTATAATATTTTCAATAATTTTTAAACATGTTTTATCATAACAAATAATTTCACAACTTTAGCATCATATTTGATATAATTTCAATAATTTATTTTTATCAATTTGATATTAGTATGATAATATTTTTAAAATAATATTTTAAATCTATTTTTAAAAATACTTATATTTATTAAATACACTGATGTTACACATGTGTTATTAAATTAGTTTATAAACAAAATAATAAATATGGGAATTTAATAATTCATACAAAATATCATAAAATATTAAAAAAAAAAACTTATTAACATTTCACAAACAATAACACTATTCATTTTCAGAGAAAAGTAATTTATACACAACATTTTTTCTTCGTACACAATAATTCTATATAAATAAATTATTTTACTCTTAATATTACTTTTATTAACTTTATATTGTATCCATTTATAATATGAATAAAATAATTTATTGGATTAGTATTGAAAAATCTAACGGACTTTCATGCAATTATCGATTAAGTTACTGGACTTTTTTCCGATTATTTAAGTCTCTAAACAAAGTTCGTCTTATTCGAAACTATATATTTTTAACATGTTACATGCTTAACATGTAAAACAATTAGTTTATCGAATAGTTTTTTGACTAACTTTCTTTTCCTATTTCATGATTGAGTCATTCAACTTTTTTTTTTTTGTTTAGAACACTGTACCGTTTACTGGTTAGTGACCTGCTAAACATGTCAAATATATAGTTTTGAATAAGACAAAAACTTTCTAGGGACTTAAACATTCGGGAAAAAAATACAGTGACTTAATCGATAAAATGATGAAAGTTTGTTGGGTCTTTTCAATATTAATCCCTTATTTATATTTAAAAAATTGTTTTTTCATTTCAAACTTGGGTAATTGAAGAGTTCCTTAATCATTGACAAAATATGTCACTTTGAAATATGTTGAGGGACCTTATACGAAATTTCAATTCTAATTACAATTTAGAAGTTAATTGCTGCAATTTGGACAGATGGAGGAATCACAAGAAGCTCCAACAATGAAGATCAATGGCGGGCAAAATGAGAGAATTATAAACCATCAATGGAGGTTCCCTTTCAAGACAAGAGGCCGGGAACGAGCTTCGGATTTCTCTCTCTTTCTGTTTTCGTAAGAAGTAACCTACACCCACCACACATATACACACAAAAAAAACACACAAATAACCAGATAGAAAGGAAAGGAAAACAATCAAAAGAAAGAGAACAAATTGTTGAATTGAAAATTGCTCAAATTTAATCATCTGTTTTTTTTTATTGTTTTATAGCTATTTGATGCACCTTTTGGATGATGTGTAGAAGAAATTGGACGAATTATTTGGTTTTGTAATCAAGAGGGGTGTGAAGATTTGTGGGTGAAAATGGCGGGATTAGGAGATATAGACAAGACGTCTATGGATGAGGAAGATTTGGAATCCAGTGATGATCGTAAGTTTTTTTAAAAACATTTTTCATCATCAATATTCAAATATTTTACAGACAGCCAGACACCCACTTAATTGGTTGTAGCGTGATTGTTTTTAAATTTAAATTGTTTATCGATTAATGTGTTCTATTATAATTATCGATCTCATTCTTATTGCTATATTGATAGTGTAATCTAAGTGTTTGTGTTAATGCCTGTGAGAACTAGAGAAAAAGCAATTTTTAAATAGGGTTGATTATCGATTACGGAAAAGTGAAATATTGTGTTGTTGTGGGTGCATGAGTGTTAGGAACATATAGGTATGATGCAGCAATGTGGTTAAGAAAAAGAGTGGGTGTAGTAGCTGCAAGAGATTTGCCAGCTGAGCCATCAGAAGAAGATTTTCGGCAAGGATTAAGAAGTGGGATGATCCTTTGCAATGTTGTTAACAAGATTCAATCAGGTTCTGTCCCTAAAGTAAGCTTCTTTTTCCACTTCTTGATATTGATCCTTTCGTTTGCTTTTCACCTTTGGCGGTCAAAATTAAGTCAAATAAAAAATGTGTAGGTTGTGGACGCACCTTCGCCTGTCTTCAATGTCCCTGATGCAGCCGCTCAAGCTGCCTACCTTGATAATATTAAAAGTTTTCTTACAGCCATGGATGGGATGGGCCTTCCAACTTTTGAACCATCTGATGTCGAACAGGTAGTTGCTATTATTAAATACATAATAAATATTTTTAACAGTATTGTAATGAGCTTTATATTACGATATATGTAGGGGGGAGAGTTTGAGAGAGTGGTGGATAGTGTACTGGCGTTGAAAGCGTATAGTGAGTGGAAAGGGGTAGGTGGAAATGAATCAGATAAATTTTCATGGACTCCAAAATGCTCTCCACGCAAGAAGTCATTTTCTCGCAGACACTCAGAACCGGTCATGAGTTACTTCTCAAGAACCCAATCCGTTGGCAGCGACCAATCATTCGATGAAAGTGACCTTTTTGAAGAGGTATACTTTTTTCTATTAATTATGAAGTAATGAAAGTGTTTACTCTTTAGGAAACTGTGACTGCATTTGGCAGTCTGATAATTTGAATCTGAGATTTGCAGGGTGATGCTGGGCCCCTATACACGATTGTTTGTGATCTTCTTGAGGATAGAGAGGAAGAAGACATTCCTATTGTGAGTGCTCTTCGACTTCATTTCGATGTAGTGTGTACCATAGTTTTTTAATCCCAAAGTTGCTTAGAAAATAGTGTTTTTTATTCTTGGTTTCTTTTACTACAGATTATTGAGAACATATTGAACAAACTCAAAGAAGAATTTCAAAATAAATTGGAGGAAAAAACTAAAAAATTAACCGGAGATACTACTGAGATGAGTGGTGATGATGACGATGATGATGGTGGCGACGATGAAGATGACGGTAGTGATGATGATGACGATGATGACGATGAGTCATCCATGGATGAGTCTCCTCCAACTCATTCCGGAGCTATAAGGGTATGACTATTTAGATTCAAAATACTGCATTCGACTTTATAAATTCAGAATCTGACTACGAAACACATTTGATCACAGCCATTGTCTAAAGATGTAAATAACGAAAAGAAGAAAGAACGCCTTGCTCGAGAAAAAGAACTAGAAGCACAAAAAGAGCGAGAACGCCTTGAAAGAGAAAAAGAACTAGAAGCTCAAAAAGAGCAAGAACGTCTTGAAAGAGAAAAGGAACTAGAAGCTCAAAAAGAGCAAGAACGCCTTGAAAGAGAAAAAGAACTAGAAGCTCAAAAAGAGAGAGAACGCCTTGAAAGAGAAAAAGAACTAGAAGCTCAAAAAGAGAAAGAACGCCTTGAAAGAGAAAAAGAACTAGAAGCACAAAAGGAGATGGCCAGAAAGCGGGAGGAGGATGAAAAGGCTGCAAAGGAACAAGAACGTATCAATAGAGAGAAAGAATTAGAAGCAGAAAAAGAGAGGGCTAGAAAGCAGGAGGAGGAGGAAAAGGCCAGAAAGGAACAAGAACGTATCAATCAAGAAAAAGAATTAGAAGCACAAAAGGAGAGGGCTAGAAGGCAGGAGGAGGAGGAGAAAGCCAGAAAGGAACGAGAACGTATCAAGCAAGAAAAAGAATTAGAAAGGGCTAGAAAGCTGGAGGAGAAGGCTAGAAAGAAGGAGGAGAAGGCTAGACGTGCACAGGAGAGGGAAATCCTCAAGAGAGAGAGACAATTACAAAAACAAATAGAAAGGGCTAAAAAAATGCAGGATGCGCAAATGTTGGCAAAGGAGCAAGCACGCATCCAGAGAGAGCAAGAATATCTTGAACAGCTAGAAAAAGAAAAGCGGGAGGATGAAGAGGAGGAGGAAAGGCTTCGACTGGAGGAAGAAAGGGAAAGGCAAGAGGAGGAGGAGGAAAGGGCTAGACAAGAGGAGGAAGAAAGAGCGGCAGAAGAGCAAGAACGCCTCGAAAGAGAGCAAGATTTACTTGAAGAACAAGAAAGGGCTAAAAAGCAGGAGGAATATAGAAAAAGAATGGATCAATATAACACAATAAATGCAAATACTGCAAACCGAAAGGCGCTAGTCGAAAAGCTATTTAAAGAATTAGAGGTCATCATCTTCAAAATTTACATACAATCCTGCCTAAATTTTAGATATTTGACAATTTCTTTAATATTTAGATGTAAACTCTGTCAACTTACTACTAGTAGATGCAGAATAAGTGTTTTTGATGTCATACAGGAACTGAAAAGCACCGTTCCTGCTGTAAAATCTGAAGTACAGTTGATGAAAGATAGCTATCTAGAGGAGGATGATAGTATAGGTACAATAAATATTCATATGAAAACAGAAAATCAAATTTGTAAGTAAGTTATTATGATTGAAAAAGTGGGATTGGTTTGTCAGGAAGGAATGTGCGTACCTTATGTCAAGCTGCAGCCGGGTACAAGAAGGTTTTAGAGGAAAACAGAAAGCTATACAATCAAGTGCAAGACTTAAAAGGAAGTGTAAGGGTATATTGTAGAGTAAGACCCTTGTTGCCCGCAGAGGGGAATCGTTCGAAAAGTGTTGATTACATGGACAATGAGACCGTAACAATTATCGTGCCTTCAAAATCTGGAAGAGGAGAGGGACGCAGAGCATCAATGTTCAATAAAGTTTTTGGTCCATCTGCAACTCAAGGTCATTAAATTAAGGTCCCCAAAATCTTTTTAATTTATTCATGAACATTATACTTGATGATTTCACTTATTAACCGAATACCATATTGTTATTTTGTGTGCAGAAGAGGTATTCTCAGATACCCAACCACTGATACGTTCAGTCCTTGATGGATTCAATGTTTGCATATTTGCATATGGTCAAACAGGTGCTGGGAAAACTTACACACTGGTAATAACTTACACAAAAAAGAAAAGAAAAAGATTTGATTTATAGTGGGGTTGTGAATTTATGATGACTATGATTATCAAGATATTTTTTTATTGCAGATGGGACCTGATGACCTTACGTCAGAAACAATGGGTGTAAGCTACAGGGCACTGAATGATCTATTCCTTATCTCAGAGGAAAGAAAGAACCTTATGGCTTATGAAATTTCTATCAATATGCTTGAAGTTTACAACGATGAAATTAGGGATCTCCTTGTCACAGATGGAAGTAACAAGATATATCCTTATTAACTCTATATTTTGTTTAATTTGAAAAGGAACTATGATTTGCTTTCTATTGGTTTGTTGCCTTAACAAATTATCACAGTAGAGGTCGTTAGTGGCGGAAAGAAGGGGATAAACGTACCTGATGCAAATCGTGTACCAGTTGCTTCAACAGATGAAGTTATAAGTCAAATGAACATTTGTCGAAAAAACCGTGCAGTGAATGATAATAGTATTCGCTCTCACAGGTGCTTGTTTTTATTATCCTTGTAATTACAATGGATATTTAGAAAAGGAGATGATTAATATACGTATATATATTTTTGTAGTTTCCTTACGGTTCATGTTTTTGGGAAAGACCTAACTGCTGGGACAACAGTTAGAGGTTGTATGCATCTTGTTGACCTTGCTGGGAGCGAAAATCTTGACAATTCGGATGATGAAACAACACACATAAGCAAATCGCTTTCTGCGTTAGGAGATGTCATGGTAGCACTTGCCAATAAAAGTTCTAAGGTTAATTACAAGACTTGTAAACTCACACAGTTGCTCCAAGAAGCTCTTGGTATGCTAAATCATTCTACGCTCTTATTTTAATATAAAAATCATAAAAATAGAAGTTAAAATGAATTTATATCTATTTGGTTATCGATTTGCTAGGAGCACAAGCGAAGATCCTAATGTTTGTTCATGTACATCCTGATGCCAATGAGGGCGGAGAAACACTTAACACATTTAAATTTATTGAAAGATTTTCGATGGTTGATAAGTCTGTGGAGGTGAGGGAATTGAAAGAGCAGGTTGCTCTTTTGAAAGCAGCTTTATCCAAGAAAGAAGCGGGTGATCCTCACTGGCAAGAGGCGAGTAACATTCCTTTTTCCTCCTAATTCTTATCATATACATCGCGTTTATAAACGTTGGATTTTTGGGTATGCAGATATTAGAAGATGATTTAGAAGATGATTCAAAAGCAAAGCAAGCTAGCAAGTATGAATTTTACCATTTGAGGTCACAAAATCATACAAGATCTCTTCTCTTTGTGTTTTGATTCCTTTTCTTTTTCACAGGACAACAAGTGCAAAAAAACCGGCAGCCGCTACCGCTGCAGCTCCGAAATCAAGTAAACCGGCAGCCGCTGCAGCTGCCAAATCGACTAAGAAGGGAAAGTGAGCTTCCATTTTCATGCCTTTCTTGTTTGGTTTGATTCACGATGATTTTTTTTTTGTTCTTTGAGAAACCTAACAACATTTCATAAGTGTAAACTAGCGGATGCTTCCATCATTGTGATCGGGTTGTTTTGTATATCGAATGTGGCAATATCTCTAGTTTTCGACCAACCAAGGTCGTCAAGTTTTCCGAGATTGTTTTTGTTTTCCTAAGTAAATGTTGTAAACACGGAAAACCAAAAAAATAATGGACATATGGTTGATTGATTCTGTCATATGTTGTCTGCTTCAAACGGTTGTAAGGCTAAAGTATGATAAAAACATTATTTTGTGCAATAGTTGAATAACAAAACTTTAGGGGGCATTTGGTTTGCGGATTAGAACCCGAAGAAATTGGAATTTAAATTTACTTGTTCTGATCATTTGATAACAAATGTGAAGAATTAAAGTTTATTTATTTGTTATCAAATTCTTTGTTTAAAAGAATTTGACATTTCTATCAATTCATACATGAGTTAAATTCCAACTTATATTTTTAATCAATATTAAAATCTATCTTTTATTATTCACCATCAAACATACTATTAAATAAAGTTTAATTTTTATTTTCTTTATATTTTATTTCACGAAACAAACAAGGACAACGTCAAATACATAATACAAAGTATAAAACAGTGGTTAGCCCAATATATTCTTTGGTGTTATGGTACCAATTGGGTCCATCCGGCCCATATGTTTTGAAAGGTTTAATGTTATTTAAAAATCTATTCCACATTAATTATTACGGGTTTATACCGGAACCGAAAATAAAAAAATTAGAATGGAGAATCGAAAAGGATGGATCTTGTTTCGTAAGACGTTGATTTTTACTGTGATGGAACGATATAAACTAGACTGGACAAGATCGAAACAAACCATAATCAAAACCGAAAATCCAAAAAAGTTTGGAACCAAGAGCCAAACTTCCTAATGGGTTTGGTTTGGTTTAGCTTGGTAACAATATGATATTTTAGTTTTGTAGTTCGTTTTACACAAATTAATTATGTGAATTCTTGGACGTACTAAGTCCCACCTTTCACCTTTAATATTTTAATAAATATGTATGACTAACTTTTAATACACATGTTAATAGCGTATTAAGATTTTTCAATTCACATCATTTGAAATTTATTACGATAATATGTTCTACTTTAATGTAAAATGCAATTTGCACATGTTTACAAGTGCATTATAAGTTCACGTTATTTGAACATGTGCATATTGTATAAATATTGCATTTTTACGTAAAATAATTTTTTTTATCGTAATGAACTTTAAATGATGTGAAACAATGCATTTTTGAACACGTGTATATTGTATTTTTGCATGAAATTGAACATATTAATGTAATGTAATTTAATATGAGATTACGCTAATTGGACTCCATGTAACTCAACTATATATATATATATATAGATTTAATTAAGTACCACTTTTTATGCAACGCACCAGAAGGTACCGCCTTTATAAATAATTTTTTTGAATATTTTTTTTCATAAACAAGTTTTAATTAACATTATAAAGATGATATATAAATTTAACACACATTCACATTTTAAGCGCATAAATCATACATCACTTAAATATATCACATAAATGCAAATTTATGTAAGTGTGTGTTCACATCATTTTTAAGGAGTTAGGAGATGTGAATGTATGTGAAATTTATATATCATCTTTATAATGTTAATTAAAACATGTTTATGAAAAAAAAATAACTGTTTTTAAAGATGGTACATTATGATGTGTCGCATAATCAGTGGTACTCCTCAAACCATATTACACACACACAACAAACTTTTATATTATAGTATTCTTATAATATACTACAATCATTTGTATTTTGATGCGACGCATAGATCATGACTAGCGTGTGTATGTGTGTGTGCGTGTGCGTGCAAGTGCATGCATGTATATATGCATTTAAATGATTTTACAACTGTTTAAAGGATCAATCTTTATTGTAATCAAATTTTATTTGTTTCTTTTTGTTTTTTTCAGTGCATACTGATATCTACTAATTAATTTGACCCACCCAATAATCAAATCCTGGCTACGCCACTAGTGAAGCTTGTTTTGTGTAATGGGTGATAAAAATGGTTGTTGAAACGAATGTTGAAAATATTGCACGTATACGAAATTAGTTGAGAAAAATTTGGTTGAAAATTTTGTTGGAGATAATTGAAAGATGAGAGAAAGATAAGAGATTTGTTTGGTCTGAATTGTTATGAATGTAGATGGTTTGTATTTATAGAAAGAAAAAGAAAAAAAATTATATATATATAGTCAGGTTCAAAAAAGTAACTTTCAAAATCAAGTGCACCCGAAAGTACCAATCTTAAAAAAAATTTAAATTTTTTTGTCAAAACCATGTTTAAATTAATGTTATACGTATGATATATGTATTTCACATACATTTACACTTTCTGTGTCCTTAAAAATTATATGAATGCCAATTGAATGAAAAATAAAATAAGAACCAATAATAAATAATTGTGTCATTTAACACACGCCTTAAGAACCAATCATAAAACTAATTAAGAACCAATAATAAAACTAGGGATAACTGTGCAAAAAACCTTAAACTTGTCAAGTTTTTGTGATTAAAACACCATATCATTTTTCGTTGCATAAAAAACCCCGAACTAACTAAAAATCAGTAAATCAAGGTTTGATCAATTGGTAACCGGTTGAAACCGGTTATTAATCCTACGTGGACCGCTAAATAACCTATGTGGAATAAATTTTAATTGTTAAAACCGGTTGCCAAGTATTACATATCATTTAAACCTCCGTTGACGATGTAATCTCGTTTAAAAATTACAATTAAAAATGATCAACAGGTGTTTAAGTGGTGTGTAATACTTGGCAACCGGTTTCAACGATTAAAATTTATTCCACGTAGTTTATTTACCGGTCCACGTAGGATTAATAACCGATTCCAACCGCTTACCGATTGATAAAACCTTGATTTACTGATTTTTAGTTAGTTCGGGGTTTTCTATGCAACGAAAAATGATTTGGGGTTTTAATCACGAAAAACTGACAAGTTGTGGGTTTTTTGCGCAACTATCCCATAAAACTATTGTGTCGTTTAGATGTATTTGTTATAATATCTTTATACAATAAAATATGTTCGAACATTTTATAAAAAAATGGTCAATTACTAAAAATAGTAATAACTTTTGATTTTTTATCATTTTTAGCAACATTATTTATTTTTTGTCACTAATAATATCAACTTTTGTATTTTTTTCATATGAATAATATCAACTTTTGTATTTTGTATCCTTACTAGCAATAACTTTTATATTATTTTTATCATTTATAGCAACAACTTTTTTAAGCTTTGCTATAAATGATAAAAAAAAATGTAAAAGTTGATGTTATTAATAATAAAAGTACATAATATTGCTATAATGATAAAAATGCATAAATTTGTAACTATCTTTTTATTTGATTTGTTTATTTCATAAATTATAATTTGAAGTAGTCCAGTAAATGATCCTTACTTAACTAATGATTAAAGAATATTATAAAAGTATAATTTGTGCCAAGTTGACATTTTTATTTAAATAATAATAAACATCATAATAATGATAATTTGAACTTTGAATTTATAGTTGACATTTTAAATAATGATTAAAGAATATTTAAATAATAATAACATCATTTTTAAAAATTCAGTTACATTAAAGAATATTATAAAGTATCTTTATATTAATAAAAACATCATTATTTGATTGAAGTTTTATAATAGAGAACTTATATACATGTATATAAAATTACTAGTTTACGAACCGCTGATATGTTGATAACTTTTAATAAATAATTATTTACATTAAATGTATGTAAACTTAAAATTAAAATGATATAAATATGAATTCCTATAAATAAAATACAAGAAAGTATAATTAATTTTCATATGTATTATTTATCTATTTTCTTAAATATACGTAAATAGTAGTTAAGTTTTTTAACATTCTTGTAAGTTTTTTATTTCTAAATTTATATATGTATTTAGTCAATATAATTTTTCACTTTTACGTAAAACATAACATCTATAAATATAAATATAAGTATATATATATATATACTAGTAGAGTACCCGCGCAAAGCGGCGGTGACGAAATTTTATTTTTCATTTGCTAACATGTTTCTTGAGTTGCATTTTATTTTTCTAAAGACAAGAGAAAAAAAGATAGAAATCATAGATAAGATGTCATTATCATATAGATACAAAACTAATATTCTTTTTATATATTATTTATTTTATCAGATAAACTTAATTTTTTTGGCTACAACGATCATTTACTGGTCTTCACTAACATAATTAATATATATCATCTCCGACCATAAACCTAATAACCAATAATCAATCCACTGATTAAACATGTAGCCTTAAATTCATTACAACTACATATAAACCTAATAACCAATAATCAATAACCGATCAGTAATTAAAGCAAAACGGCAACTAAAATAGGCATAAATTTAGCATATATACATGAAGAGAAGCAGGATCTCCAGGATGGAGAGGATCAAGAGAAACGACAACCTTAGCAAGGTTTCGATGAGAATTAGGAGGTACAACCAACCAAATCAACCAACAAATAAGAAAAAAGAAACCTTCAAAAATCAAAGCAATTTTGACAAATAAGGGGAGAAAGTTGGAAAAACTGGGAGTGCAAGAAGGTATCTGAACCTGCATGTTGCACCAAGGCTTTCTTTCTTCTTATCTTATGGTCCATTATACATCCTTTTCTATTGCTTCATATTTTCTTTTACCAGCTGTATATGTTAGCTTGTACATGTATGGTGTATTTACAACTATAAGTCTATAACATCTGTCTACTTCACTATTACATCTCTCTACTTCAGGTATAAATTCTACATCTCCTCACACTGCTTGTTACTCGGGTCCCGCTTCCCCAATACTCATCATCGTTGTCGTCGTCGTCGTCTCCAACATTCCCAAAATTCATACGAATTGCCTTGGTACTCCGTCATCCAGGAAGACCCTTCCTTTTAATATTTGCCATATAAACCAAGTATCAATTGTCTTCCTTCAAGGCGTTCTTGAGTTCCTGTAGGGTGGGGGCATGACAAAATAATTAAAAATCATAATCACACTGATATATGAAATGGTTCCAAATTTTAAATCAAGTTACTTTATATCTTCGAAAAATCTCCTGGTTGGTGATCGGTTTGGTCATATCCGTCTCACCGACATTAAATGGCATATTCTGCAGGGAAAGAAACTCTCCTGGTTTGGGTGTTTTAGTTGGAGAAAAAGCCTAGAAAATCAGAGTGACATAACAAATGAAATTTGGTACATTGATAAAACAAAATGAAAGTAGAGTTGCACAAATATAAGATATTACTGGCTCCATCCCATAATAATCCTTTTTTACTTCAAATTCCAAAAGCTTTCGTACTAAAATTAGCATGAATGTTATTAAACTCTTAGCATAGGTAATTAATATATTCCAGCAATATATTAAATATTATGTATGGTAAAATGTAGTTATCAGATTCTCTCTAGTCTCTACAACTGTGACTATTTCTTTTCCATATCTACATTTGGAACTAAAGGTAAATCACTTGACACTCCAAAGTCAAATGTGAACTCTTTTAAATGGGATGAAGCGATTATCATTCATAAACAAACCAATACCTTGGATCGAGCATCATCTAAACCATAGACTGTTTTGGTGTCTTTTAAGCTACAAAAGTAGTTGCAACGCACAGCTGCAAGGCAGTCGGCCTGTATAATACCAAAATGTTGAGCATGCCACCTTCCAATAAACAAGAAGAGTCGATATGCAATAATATAAATGACATCGATATTGATTTGTTGGCATGCAGAACAGTAAATGACACACAAATACTTAAAGGTTGATAATCATGTAAGCATATAATCTCTAAGAATAAAAAAGCAATTAATAATGTAACTTGCATGATTTCTATACCTGGATGATTGGCAGATTATCTGGAGAGATGACACAAGGCTCCGCTGGGTAAATAGAATGTTGATCTAGCTCCATGGGCAAGGTATGTGGGAAATCAATCTAGTAACTCTTGTTCAACTGGCAATTTACCATCCATAGATGCATTCTCGCTGGGTACCGTTTCAGCAAATAGTATCAAATTATCCCATTTGCAGTTTCTTTCCGACCATGGCCTTGAAACTTATGCAGAATTGTTTTTAAATTGGATTCTATTGCATCAGCCCTAACTTGTATAACTATATCTATGGCATAAATCAAATACAGAGGCTCTTCAGGTGATGTGAAAGGGAGTAAAAAGAGGATCTCTGTGCAGTATTTGAGAGAAAAAAAAAGAAGAAAAAAAAAGCAAGTTAAAGTCGTATTTCAAATTATAAGTAGTAAATCACTTGGGATTGAAATCAACAAGAACCCACATCAAAAAAGCGATTATTAGTACGAGCACTCACTTCTTCAAAATAAAAGTTTGCTATTGAGAAGTTACATCAACAGACAACAACCATCCATTAAATGTCCAGTTTCTTAAAATTTTGTGATTATTTAGTACCTTTGTAATCCTTCTTAGCTGACATCGAGTCTATGCCCTTCATAGAGGCTTTGCAGAAACTTCTTTTCTTTGCTGGTAAGTATACTCTTACAATTATGCTTGATGCCTTTAGCACATTTATTCATTGGGGTATGGATCTTCTTTATTTCTTACTTAGCTTGATATCTATTTAGTCTTCACAATAGTAGCCTGATATGTTATTATCACCTGATACCACATTTAAATCAACCTACCTTCTGATATTTTTACTCGCCACAATTCTTATTCGACTCTCATTATTATTATTTTGTGTTTTCTGCACATAAAATTATTGTGAGAGTCATATCCTCACTTTCCGTTTATGTATATAATCAAATTATAAAACTATGTCTAAGGTTAAATATGGGACTTATGATGTGGTTATATGTTTTATCCAAGTTTCGATAAATGACTCATAAGATAATTAAATATAATGAAACTCCCACACTATAAAACCGTTAGCTTTAGGGTATCTCGTCTCCTACTATACTATATGTTCTTAAACTTTCACTGTGCTATGAACTTATGAATCCCTGCAAAGGCTATTGGAGAACTAAAATTTTTCTAGAATGTAGAATCCTGATAGAGGACCCAATATCATGATACTTTTGGTTGTCAAATTGTTGACTCGACTTTGACCTTTGACTGATCTTGTTGAAAAAAAGTGAGCCCAACATTTGGATGCTTCAACTACAAGGGGTCAATGGACCTTAAATTCAGCCACACAAAAAACTGTAAGAATATCTCAACAAATAATTAAGCGGTTCTAACTAACTAAAATCTGATGCACTAAAACACCTAAACAAGTAAACAACAGTCCTAAGAAATGGTTTTTAGAACAATACATGCCAAGTTCCTTTGGATAACAGCTAATAATCAATTCTAAAATATCATATAATAATTTACTTCATAAAAAATGACAGTACAAGAAAAACCATAGAACATTTTATACAATAGGCAGTAAGGCAAAATTAATAGATACCCCCTCATAAAAATAAATCTACACAATTTCAGATCATAAATTCAAGTTTATTTGCAGATTGCAATTTCATTTGCAGTTAATAGTAAGCGATAAACCTCAGATCATGGTTTAGAATCGCCCTCATTTTATCATTTATCTCGGGTTGGAAATGCATGTAGTCATGAACTTTGCTCTCATTCTGCATCACAAACATATCAATAAATTAAATAAAATAAAACTATACATCTACATTAAAATGGGATTGTTTCTATAACTTGTTTATTATGTTACCTCTACGAGCTTGTAGAAACTGTATATATCTTCGACATACTCTACCTCAGCCAGTTCATTACCGATATCTTGAGCATCAATATCGACAACATTTTCAAGTTTAGGTTTGTGGTTAAGGCCACAGGAAGCCTTGCTACGGGCAGTAAGTGTTGAAGTTAAGAACGATTGATGTTGCTTGCTACGAAATCGAGAAGTTGGATCGGGTTTCTTCCCTTCTTCTATATCAGGACTGATATCGAATACCATTTCATTTTGCGGCACAGGTGGTGGTTTTGGCATCACTGTAGCCTTCTTATTGGCAACCTTGTTATCCACAGCCATTAATACTGCAAAACCACATCAAGAATGTTACTTTCTATCATAAAATTACGATTGAAATTGGAATGAATTATTTTTATTTAATCAAATAATTGGAAAATATGCTCACCTTTTTGTTTTCAGCTACTTCTTTTTGTGCATTGGCTAGTAATTGTGCACAGAAACATCTTGTAACAGGACGGGTGATTGCCGGGAGAGGCTTCCATCCAGCTCCTTGACCAGAAACCTGATAATAAAAATAGCATATTGGTCTCTTATGACAATTTTTTCAGGTACTCAGGCTCTCTCTATTGGTCCAATGAAAAATCTTAGCCTACTTGAGGTTTTGAGTTTGTAATCTGACCAGTGCTCTTCCCTAACAAATTTGTCCAGTCATGTGGGTTTTTCTTGCTCTCGGTTGCCCTTATCAACTCAAGTAGAGCTTCATTAACCTGAAATTGCAATGTTTATACAGGAATCAGTGAAACAACACCAGGTTGACTTCGTATTTGCTATGGGCCTATGTCATTGTGAATTTGCCTAAGCTTCATAGACTCCGTAAGATTCTCCATTCTGCTTAATCTTATTTCTTTATATGATAAGTTGATAATACATCATTAAAAAAGGCTAGAAAAGAAAGAGGCGACTCTATGTTATTTAAATCACATGAGTCAGAGTCTATCAGGAAGCCAAGATGGCAAACTAAACACTATATATACATCTTTGGTCCTCTCATGACTCAAAAGATGACCTCCATGTCATTGAAATATTTAACTGTAGGAACAGGCAACTTGTCGAGGTGCTTGCAGGCACAACTCTAGGAGCGGGGTTCGTTGTCTCATTGCTTGTTTTTGAACCTGTGATGCTCTTAAGAGTAGACATCAGGAGTAGAAACAGAGGGATCAAGAGTAGACATCAAGCAGGCTGAAATTTTATAAATTAGAACTAAAATTCATACAAAGATATAAAACCATATATTAGAACTGAAATATCAATGTAAAGATGATAAATAGCATCCATAAGAACTAAAACACAAAACCCCAAACAAATAAACAGGAATCCATATTAGATGTATCTTGGTGTCAATGCATGAGAAGGTGGACAATGATTGCGATAAAATGCAGCGATAGTGGGCAATAGAATCAACTACCAGTTTTTTTGTGAAAATTTTTTTAATTACCTTGAACCGATGTAAATGCAGCCTAATTTCAAGATGATAATTGTGATGGTGATGATGATGGATTGTAGAAAAATCAACTACCTATTGCTTTTTGTGGCTGCACAAAAAAAACATTTTATGCAGGAGTAGACTACTAATTCTTGAATTTTCATTTGTCTTATATTACACAACAAATATGTAGAGCAAAATAACATTTTTATGCAGGACAAAACATGCTCAAACTCATCTATTTATTAAGCCTTCACTTCCACCATTAGAAAGCTTCAAGAACCCACCAACAAGAGTTGTACATCGATTACTCTTTCTCCCTCTGTAATTGTAAGCTAGGTTTTTCACTAGAGCTACAGAGCGAGAGGAGGCAACGGCAGCGGCTAGGGTTGAGGAGAATTTCAAGAACCCGACCTTGTTTATGGCAAACCCAAGACGGTACAGGTTCTTGTACCGAAGGTGCTTGCTATGCCACCATCTCCTCCGACACAGACGTTGTGACTCCTAACGTTGTTGCGGCTGTGGATGGAGGTAGAGATGCGGAGGAGTTATATCAGCACAGACCAAGCGTTGTACAGAAGAAGCCTGTCGTGTCTGTGGTGGCGGAGGATTATGCTGGTAGTTTTGAATCTGGGGATATGGCTGAGGCAAGATTTCTTGCGTGTGTTAGGCTCTGTTCCACAAAGCAGAATGGAAAGGATGGGATGGAAAGGAAAGGGAAGATAAATGAATGGAATGGTTAAGTGATGGTTTCCTTCCATTTCTTTCCAATGTTGGAAAGAAGAAAATAAGCTAAGGATCTGCCCTATTTCCTTTCCTTTCTTTCCAAAATTTTTTTGAAGAACACAAACTCATAATTTGTTTCTTCTCTATTCCATCCTTTCCCTCTCATAAATGAGTTATGGAACACAGTGTTAATGTGAAGCATGGGAAATATGAGAGACTCAGAGTCGTTTGCCTTCCCAAAATCCCATTTCCCAATTGCCCCGGTGCGCATCTGTGCTTTCAAATTTTCAAAAATTTATGCAATAAAGACTTGTAAATCATGCATCAAACACTTATATCTGTTTTTAATATTTGATTTTTTAAAGTTTTGTTGCATTAAAGAGTTGTACATCATGCATTAGTGACTTGAATGTCTTAAAATTCAAGATTATGCATAAGTTGATTGTACCTTATGCATTGTAAGTTGTAAAAAGCTAAATGCTTTAGTAGTAGTAAAGATATATATATATATATATATATATATATATATATATATATATGTATGTATGTATAATTAAATAAATACATACACACACACACACACACACACACATATATATATATATATATATATATATATATATATATATATATTATAACAATAAAATAATATTATTTATTTTAATATTTTATGTCAAATAGTGGTAAACTTAATTATTTATTAATATTTATAAATATTAATAAATAATAAATTGTATTTATCTTTTATTATATTTTATTTTAAAAATAATAAAATGTATATATCTTTAAAAATAATAAATTGTATTTATCTTTTAAAATTGTATTTATTAATGAATTGTATTTATCTTTTAAAAATGTATCTATTTTTAAAATAATGAATTGTATTTATCTTTTATTTTATTTTGAAAATAATAATATTCAATTATCTTTTTAGATGAAATGTGGTGATGCCTTATGTTCTACTTTATTTTATATATAAATAGATATTTTGCTAATAACAACTACTGTCTGATTTTAGAAAATGTTAAATTGAATATTTGTGTTCTTTGCAATACTAAAGTTAAATATCATATAATTTTGGTTTGAAATTTCAGTGTATGCGTTATGTGCCATCCTAAAATTTAGAAACTGAATGGAATGTTGTTTCGTAGTCTTTGTTGGTTATAGTGGTGATTATTCGGTAGAGGTGCACAAAAAATCCAAATATTCGACTTCGATACGAATCCAATCCGAAATCGGTTTGAGCAAAACTAGATTTTTTCAAACCGATCGGATTTGACTATATCTGGTTTTGAAACCTATTCAAAAAATATTTGATAAATCGGATTGGATACCTGAGTTTTATCTGGATTAAAATAACTAGTTTTTTATCTGATTTTTTTGTATATTTATAATATATACTTAAACTATTTATATATTTATAACCAATATAATATAAAAATATATTTCTTTATAAGAAAAACTTATAATTATAATTTATAAAAATAAATTCCAAAAGCTTAGTAAACTTTGGCGAAAAAAAAAAAAAAAGAAGAACAAATTCATTAGCTCATAAAAAAAAAAAAGAAAAAAGATGGAAGAAAGTTCATTGTCAAGCCAAAAGACAAACAAAAGTATTTAAAAATTCGGTTTATAAAAATCCGGTTATAGTAAAATCCGACCCTGTCATACTATTTTAAACAAAAAAATCGGATCAAAAACTGTATTGGATTTTATCCTCTCCGGATCGAATCAAATCCGGTAAGAGTGATCTAAGTACTTCACTACTCAGTAATAATTGCATTGTAATTTCATGTATTGGGCTTACCCATATGTTAGTTATGGGCTTCTTTAATTAATTCAAATTGGATAATATTGATATGGATATGTTTCTTTAAAATAGAAGTAATAAAAACGTGCATTTGTTCCTATAGAGAAAAAGAATATCAATTAATTTTAATAAAAAATAAAAATTCACATTTCATGTTAAAAAACTAGTCTATTGACCCACGTATTATATTATACGATCTTTCTAAATTTAGGGGCACACTACGGATTTGGGTGGTGGTGAGCATCGGAGGTCGTTGGATGCAATGTAGGACATTACATTCGATGCAAGCCAGGGCGTTGCCAGGGGCGGATCCAGGATTTTTTGTTATCAGTGTCACTTTTTTAGAGTAAATTTAGTAATTAGATTTTTAAAATATTTTCTAAGATGGATCGGGTTAAAAAATGGGTTGCCAACACAAAATTAACAACTAACAAGATTTTTATAATTACAAAACTACGTAGTACAATATTATCTATCATCTGTCGCAGTTGTGACCGACAAAACCAATATTAGCTTCAACAATTAAAATCAATCAGATACATCTCCGCCAACCTTAATAACTTTGATGCATCAAAGTCCCTAAAAAATCACACGGTTAGGGGTTTTCAACTAATTTAAGCACCTCTCTAACCGATAAGAAGCGATTATATCGATTAGAGGTTTTTCAACCAAATGGACCGGTGTCTTCAACAAAGTTTGGGTTAATTTTTTTGGGTTTTTTATAATTTTTTTTTGTTGGGTCTTGAATCTTGTCTCTTATACTATTTATTTCTATTGGGCTTTTGTTTTTTTTTTAAGTTTTTATGATTAAACTCAGTAATATTTTAATAAGTTTGGGTAACAAAATCAACAAATATAAATTAGATTTTGTATAATACTTTTATAAATTTTCGTAGGTGTCACTCAAAAAAAATCCTAGGTGTCACTCGAATTTTTGATACATACGTAACTCGGTATTTTAAAATTTTATCGGTGTCGAGTGACACCTATCATGTAACATTACATCCGCCCCTGGGCGTTGCTTCAAGGCACCATCGGAACATTTCAAGGCGTCTTTGGACGCTATTAGGGGTGTTCATTTCCGGATTATCCGATTTTCAGATTTCTAAATTTTCGGATAATTCGAAAATCGGATACATGAAATTTACTATCCCGTACTCGATTTTCGGATAATCCAAATATCAGATATCCGAAATTTTGGATTATCCTGAAATTAAACTTCAAATTATCAAATGAATTCAAATATATAAAATACAAACCTAAATACCAATTAACATATAAAAAAATATTTGCGTCTCAAATGAAAAAATATCATATTTTTTAAACTTAAAAATACAAAAAAAATCACGTCAAAAGAGACTAAAATTCATTTAAACAAGTTATAAATATGTTAAAGCTACATTATAAATTAAAAATTAGAAATTATAACCATTATTAGTCAAATAATGTTTGGAAAAATATTTAGGTAAATAAAAAAAAATAGATTTCGGGTTTTCGGATAATCCGAAAAGTCGATATTATGCAAAATTCGTATCCGAATCCGAAATTCCGGATCAGGATTTCAGGTTTTCGGATCGGACCCTCATATTCGGATTTTTTGAACACCACTAGACGCTATGTAGGCCGCAACGTATCTTTCCCTCTTCGTTTTCTTTCTTTTCTAGCAAACTAAACTCGTAACAGGATTTGAATATATACACATTGAATTCCTTCTAAATTTCTATTCACTAGACAGATTTCATTCCACTATCTATTTTTTTTATCATTCATAACATCAATTTTTGTATTTTTCATATTTAATAGTATCAACTTTTGTATTTTGTAATTAATAACATTAACTTTTATAAATTTTTTTCATTTATATAGCAACAACTTTTTCTACTTTTTTCTATTAATGATAAAAAATAAAAAATTGATTTTATAGATGATAAAAAATAAATAATTTTGATATAAATGCTAAAAAAAATAAAGTAATTATTATTTTTAACAATTGACCCTAAATGTATTTCATTTTAAATCGGTTTTCCATGAATTTCAACCGTATAAAAGATTTATTAGGTTGTTTATTTTTAAATCATAAGACATGAGTCATTAGAAAAATTCTTAAAGTGAGTCTGAAAGTCTTCATTATTATGGTGTTTAATAATAAAAAAATCTGAATTCTAACATCTCAAATTTAAGCCCAAAAGTCCTATATGAAACTATAAAAATTTCGTGTATCCAAATATCGGATATCTGAAATTTCAAATTCAGATAGTGAAATCTTAATTTTCAAATATTCAAATATCCGAAAATACAAATAAATAAGTTTGTTTTTGAAATTTTATGCACCGTGCTATTGATTATTTACTTAATATAGAATATTTATTTTTTATTTTAAAGTGTATTTTTTTGGATTAAAATTAATATTGTGCATTTATAAACTAATAATATATATTTTAGTTTTCGTAATCGTTTTGAGTAAAATAATTTCGAATACGTTTTATTTATTTTGCATATGTATTTGGATACATGAATTTGTACTTTTTATATTTAACTATTTGATCCAGTTAAAAAATAGAATTTTCAAATATTTGAATAATCCGATATCCGAATCCAAAACTCCAGATTCAGATAACAAATTTCACTAATGGAAATTAGGATATCCGGTTTTCAACATTCCTATTCATTATGCAATTCCACATATCATAGACACATTTTTCTTCTATATAACATACTTTTAGATACTTTAACGACACACTACTGATGTGTTGGTCGCTTATTCTAACCCGTTTTAAGTTTGTTCTTGGTTTCTACTCCATGCAACCAACACTTGATGGCACCACATACTTATTCTTACCAAAGAGCCTTTGGCCTAGCGCTACCAAGGTGGTTATGTAGGTGAGAGGTCATGGGTTCGACTCCCGTCGGAGGCAAGTTCAAATTTAGGTAGAGATTGCTAGTCTTGGGGTTAAGGAGTAGTTTAGGAGCAGGACTAGGATAGTTTGCCGTTAAAAAAAACATACTTATTCTTCATTAGCTTTAGGGCTAAAGTCATACAATAGCAGTATACTTTTTAAGGTGTATCGATATAGTACATGTACTTTTTATATTGTTAATATGATACCTTTACTTTTTTATGATTGGATATTTCGTCTAGCTTTGCACAGTTGTGGGAGAATCGTCGGTACGAACTTGTTCACCGTTGGATCTGCATGAAATTTGAGGAGAAGCTTTGCGACACATAGTTCTTTGATCTGGACGGTGGAGATCGTCATTGGAGATTTCTTCAGAGGTCTGTAGGTGTTTAAAGTTGGTTGTGCTGTGTGATTTCTCCTACCAGGTTATTAGAAGGACGAGAGAGTGTATTTGATGCTTCAATTATGGAAATTTGAACATTAATAAAAAGAGAAATTCCACTCTTAACAGGTATAGCCAGTAACCGGTTACCAAAGGTATCATATTGGTATGAAAAAATGTAGTACACGTATCAAATTTGAACGATTCAGAAAGTACACGTGTAATATGAATAATTAAAATAGTACACGTATCATATCGATACATTTAAAAAAGTCCACAACTATTCTACGACTTTAACCCTTAGCTTTATCATCTTCTTGATGACAAATATAAATCAAGGAGACTTAATATGTATTATTACCTTTTTTTGTAACATAACACAATAAATTTTATGTTAACCATTTTTCCCTTTTTATGTTAACCACATTTTTTAGATGAAGGGGCACCATAATATGAAGGGGATGAAAGGGCACCATAATATGCACCATATTCTTATTTATTTATAGCTCTCAAGAAAGTTTTCTATACAGGACCCCTATTTGTCACATACAATCATGTTTATTCCTTTTTTTTTTATATATAACCGAAAGAAAACTATTAAGTCAACTTTGTTGATATGACAGTTAAACTCGGGATTTGATCATGAATGCCCTTAAACCCATGAGATCGGGCAAACTACCAATCTGTAGATAGGGACAGATGGCCTCCTGAAAGATGAAAGTTCAAGCCAATAGGATTTGAACTTGTGGTTTTATCTTCAAATCAATTATCATTCAACTAACTTCATAAAAATGTTACATGTTTACTCTTTCTTTTTGTTAAAAACATTGATCAAATTATGCTTTAAACAATCTTATAACTTGAGTCGTTGGTATTCGAGTGTGTCCACTTTTGAGACTAAAGTAGGAATGACTCCACGGTTTATTATTTCTTGAGGGGTACTTAACATCTTGTAAGATGAGAATCTATTCAAAAGTAGCAAATCGTTAATTTCCTAATAATATTAGCTACTAGTATTATTGCAACGTTATTTTTATATTAACTATATATTTTATTTCTTTTTTTGTATTCTTGATGAATATCGTTGACATATACTTTGTCCCAAAAAAAAAAAACAACTATAAACAATATGCACATTTGAAACGATAAAAGGCATCATAATACGAGGGGCATGCGTTAGATATGCTTTTTATAGACTGTCACATAAACAGGGGCGGACCAATGAGGAAGGAATGGATAGCCCGTGCAACGGATCACTTTCCAAATAACATTATTTAGTAGTGTAGATTTTTTTTTTTGAAATTTACGTGTGCAACTGGTGAAAAGTTAATTGTACAACTTATACTATTAAAGAAATAAAAAAAATTTAAGTGTGCAACCTAAATTAAAAAAATTTATGCATCAAATGAAACAAAAAAATTTAAAAATTGATTGCCTAAATTACTAAATACGTAATAAAAGTAAAACAACATATAAAACCCAATAACTTTAGTCCAAATTTAAAAAAAAAATCCTATGAGATTGTTAGCCCAAATTAGAGTCCAACATCTCCTAGTAATAAGATCGGTTGTCAAGAAATAAAAACGAAGAGAGAGGTTCAAGAAGACGTAGAAAATAGAAGAGAAAAAAAAAAGCAACGACAGTGGCGATTGAGCGAAGACTGGTATACAACAAGGACCAAGAGTGATTGGGCAAAACAGAAAATCAAAAATCGAAAGTAGAAAGTAGAAAACAGATTTCCATTTGTTGGTTCGACCCGACTAAGATAATCATTTGAATTTTCGAACCGTAAACACGACAAAATTTGTGTACGGTCAACGAAAGATCCGATGAAGAACGGTGGGAATTCAAACGAATATTAGGGTCGGCGGCCTTCTTCCGCCACGTGGTGGTGGCTCCGACGGGTATTGTTCGTTTTTCAAAGTTAATTAATGGGGGAAAAAAATTAAACACGAAAATATTCTCAAATATTGAAAAGATTGGCAAGAATATTTATTGATTTTGTTTAGCTTCTTCTAAACCAATAAAATAATAATAAGATATCTTCTTATTCTGGAAAACAAATTCATATTTTATTTTAAAAAGAAAATGATTTATTATGAAAATGACAATGACATGTTTTCAAGGTTTTTGAGTTTTCTTCCTTCAATCTTATTTTTTTCATAAAAAATTTCAAGTTTAAATTTTTTTCATAGTTTTATGAAATTTGATTATTAGAGTCTGATTATAATTACTTAACCGGAATCTTAAAAAGTGAAAACCTGATATCTAATAGCCAAATTTCACTAAATCAAAAAAAAAAAATTTAACTTGAGGGCTTTTCTGAAAAAAATAACATGGAGGGACAAAAATGCAAAATAAAAAACATGAAAACATGTTGGTTTTTTCATAATAAACCCAAAAGAAAATAATCAGTTATTGTACATATATGACATTTATTTCGTAAAAATAAATATACATGACGTTTTAATCAAATTTTGTAACATATGCAGTTCGTGCTCGGGTCCGAAGTCGGGTTCGCTTGTGAGACCCAAGATTTCTCAAAGGTCTCAAGTCTAGGCCCAGTAGCAACGCAATATCAATCATGAAACTAAGATAAAATTAACAGTTGCGGAATAAAAGTTAATTACAATCAGAGACAAAAGACTAAGTATAAGGTACAAACTTCTAGACTATTTCATCAAAGCACAAATGTAAACTAGCCCAAACCCCAAAGCTCTATCTTTAATCAAGTACCAAGGTATTGGAACAGGTTCTAATGCACTTCAAGCTCTTTCAAGTCCTGACCTATAAACTAGGTCCAGCCAATCCTTTGTCTTTACCTGAAAAATAATGCAACAACAGGGTAAGCTTATTTGCTTAGTGAGAATGTAGAATTTCACATTTAACATGCAATTATGAACGCGGAAGCACATGCACTGCACTCGGCTCATGCACGGCTCAGCTCTATTGCTTATGCACTGCACTAGGCTCATGCACAGCTCAATCTCGAAGGGACATTGGCCAATTAATGCTCTTTTGATGCGCGACTTTGCTCAGCTCCCAGTTATAAAACTGTTGTTGCTCTTGAGACTTTTAGACAAATTCATAAGGAATGCTCGGATGATGATAAATCCATACACACGCATCATTAGTGGGGATCAGCCACGTACTGGGCTAGTTACCAGTAAAAGCTCTATATGGATATCATCGGAATGCTCAGCTCTAGCTACCCTCTATGCTTTCATCACGTAAATCAGCACATCATAAGCCTAACATTAACCCAACACTGAGCAATAGTGATGGAGTTAAGCTTAACAATCAAATGACTCGTCAAAGAATCGAATCTAGAAGAAGAAATACTCAGCTCAACAAATCATAGTAAATATACTATGACAATATATCAATAAGCTCAAGATCAGAATGCCAAATAAATCAGAATCATGCAACAAAAGTCTCAATTCACATATTATGCAGTTAAAGTGAAATCTACAACTCACAGTAACTGGTTATTATGCACTTTCTGGCTCTGGCTCTGTTGCTCACAATCTGTAGTGGATTAGAACCACTATCTGACTTATGTCAGACTTTCAGATGCTCGCCATTTTGCTTGTTGCTCAATCTGTTAATAATAATATCAATTCTGATATTTATTAGCTTTTATATCATCTGAATAATATATTCAGTGTTCATTCGATTAATAAGCTCAATGTTCGTTCGTTGATCTATTAATCTCAAAATCTCATATCTTGATCATATGGTCATTAATCTCATTAGAATCTTTCTTTCATTTGTATTCTTTGTAAATAATATTCTCAATAGTTCAATGTGTGTGTATATATATTTATATATAATCATACATATATAGTTAATCATTAAAGCATTTATTCTTGTTATTTTATGTATTGATCATATGATTTATTCAAGATATTCAAGTTTAAAGAATGGTTTCAACATTACATACTAAATTCAAAGCTTATTAACTAAATTTGAAGGCATCCTTCGAATCTATATCCTCAAATT
Source organism: Centrapalus pauciflorus (assembly GCA_020465985.1). Classification (NCBI taxonomy): domain Eukaryota; kingdom Viridiplantae; phylum Streptophyta; class Magnoliopsida; order Asterales; family Asteraceae; genus Centrapalus; species Centrapalus pauciflorus. Next base: position 317,375 of record JAANYP010006127.1, read on the forward strand.
CGAATCATATACTAAGTTTGAAGCCATTAAAATCACATATAGGATCAAATTCGAATCTAAGTTCGAACTTGAAGATAAATTCGAAACCATATTCAAATTCAGAGACCCAAACTCGAAGCATATGGGATTAAATTCGAAACTCTCATTCTAATATGCTTAAAGTCGAATTATGGGCTTAAATTCGAATATCCATTCAAATTTGATGCATAAATTCGAAAGCCTATGACTAAATTCGAACCTATCTTAAATTTTAATATCAAATTCGAACTTCATTGATTAAATTCGAAGCATAGATCTCGAATTTATGTATAAATTCGAACCAATTTCGAGTTTAATGGTTAAATTCGAACCATAATTCGATTTTAGCAACAAAAGTCGAGTTTGTTAATGCATTTCGAGTTTGTTCTTGGTTACTCGAATCTTTTCATCAGTTACAGCTTTAAAACATACGTTTCTTAGGTCTAAAATCACAAAATATGTTAGATATTAAGCCTAGATTCTATTATATTATGCATTATCTAACAATTTCTAGCTAAAACTAGTTTTAATCTCATGTAAATTACTAAATTCGAATTTATATCTTAAAAACCGAAAGCATAGAAGCTTAATACGTAAATTCTTACCTCAAATTCGTGTGTAATCCTACATGCAACGACATATCCTTGTAGTATTCTTCAAGATCTTCCCAATAACGTATAAATCTTGATAATCCGACGGTCGGTTTAGAAGAAATCTTAGAGAGAGAGTAGAGAGAGAAAATCTAGAGAGAGAGGAAGTTAGAGAGAGAGTAAAAATCTGATTTTATGACCTAAATTCCGTTTATATACTTCAACTAGTTATGTTTGCTACTTAACCCACTATTACTTTCGTATCTTATATATCTTTTATTTAATTATCTTTAATAATTTATTAAATCATAATTCATAATATTATATAATTCAATTAAATATTTCATAACTTAATTAAATTATAATTCAAATAATGTAATAAAATTACATTATTGGTTCGATGATCAGATATTAAGTTGGGCCCAAAAGTTAGGTTGTTACATCGCTCAACTAATCACTTGTACGGGTTCGATCGATCACTGAAATGCAACGAGTAGAAATAATAATTCTTTTATAATTTAAATATGAAATTTAAGATTGATTAAACCAATCAATATAGATAGGTGAGTAGTAATTTTTCCTTGTAAACTTTCTTAATCCAAAATCACTTTTAGCATAATTATAAGTTATAACATAAGTTTGAAATTAGTATTTATTTGATTTATGTTTTTTAATTAAAAACCAAATAACTCAAAGAGTTGAAACATGCGAGAGTAAAACAAAAGACTTAATTTTAAAGAATATTAAGTCTCGGTTATTTTACAAGTCGCAACCCTAATATGATTATTGGATATTATGTTTAGTACTATTTTATTTTAATTTTCAATAGAACAATTTTTAGCACACAAATTAACGTTAATGCATTTGACTGTATGAAGCATTAAAGAATGCATATACTACACATAACACAATAAATTTTCAAGGAGACTTGATATGTATTATACTATTATTACCTTTTTTTTTGTAACATAACACAATAAATTTTTATGTTAACCATTTTTTCCCTTTTATGTTAACCACGTTTTTTAGATGAAGGGGCACCATAATATGAAGGGGATGAAAGGGCACCATAATATGCACCTTATTTATTTATAGCCCTTAAGAAAGTTTTTATACAAGACCCCTATTTGTCACATATAATCATATTTATTCCTTTTTTTATATATAACCGGAAGAAATCTATAGAGTCAACTTTGTTGATATGACAGTTATACTCGGGATTTGGTCATGAATGCCCTTAAACCCATGAGATCGGGCAAACTACCAATCTATAGATAGGGACAGGTGGCCTCCTGAAAGATGAAAGTTCAAGACAATAGGATTTGAACTTGTGGTTTTATCTTCAAATCAATTATCATTCAACTAACTTCATAAAATGTTACACGTTCACTCTTTCTTTTTGTTAAAAACATTGATCAAATTATTTTTTTAACGATCTTATAACTTGAATAGTTAGTATATGAGTGTGTCCACTTTCGAGACTAAAGTAGGAATGAAATGAGTCTATCGTTTATTATTTCTTGAGGTGTACTTACCATTTTGTAAGATGAGAATCTATTCAGAAGTAGCAAATCGTTATTTCCTAATAATGTTAACTATTCGTATTATAGTAACGTTATTTTTATATTAACTATATATTTTATTTCTTTTTTTATATTTTTGATGAATATAGTTGATATATACTTTTGTGCCAAAAAACAACTATAAACAATATGCACATTTTAAACGATGAAAGACATCATAATACGAGGGGCATGCGTTAGAGATGCTTTCTATAGACTGTCACATATACAGGGGCGGAAGGAATGGATAGCTCGTGCAACGGATCACTTTCCAAATAACATTATTTCGTAGTATAGATTTTTTTTGAAATTTATGTGTGCAACTGGTGAAAAGTTTGTTGTACAACTTATACTATTAAAGAAATAAAAAGTTTAAGTGTGCAACCTAAATTAAAACATTTATGCCTCAGATGAAACAAAAAAAATTAAAAGTTGACTGCCTAAGTTACTAAATAAGTAATAAAAGTAAAACAACAAATAAAACCCAATAACTTTAGTCCGAATTTTGTTAGCCCAAATTAGAGTCCAATATTTCCTAGTAATCAGATCGGTTGTCAAATAAATAAGAACGAAGAGAGAGGTTCTAGAAAACGTAGAAAATAGAAGAGAAAGAAAGTGCAACGATTGAACGAAGCAGACTGGTATACAACAAGGACCAAGAGTGATTGAGCAAAACAAAAAATCGAAAATCAAATGTAGAAAGTAGAAAAACAGATTTTAATTTGTTTGTTCGACCCGACTAAGATAATCATTTGAATTTTAGAACCGTGAACACGACAAAATTTGTGCAACGAGTCCTTTCGATTGCTGGATTCGTTACTTCCGTATGGTACATAAATGATAGATCTTAAACCTAATGAACGTTATGAGAAATTAAAAAGCAATGTGTACTGTAAACGAAAGATCCGTTGAAGAACGGTGCGAATTCAAACAAATATTAGGGTCGGCGGCCTTCTTCCGCCACGTGGTGGTGGTTCCGACGGGTTTTGTTCGTTTTTCAAAATTAATTGATGGGGAAAAAAAATTAAACACGAAAAATATTCTCAAATATTGAAAAGATTGGCAAGAATATTTATTGATTCTGTTTAGCTTCTTCTAAACCAATAAAATAATAACAAGAGATCTTATTATTCTGGAAAACAAATTCATATTTTATTTTAAAAAGAAAAGGATTTATTAAGAAGAGGAAAAACACTAAGGGTGCGTTTGGTACAGAGAAAAGAAATGACGAGAAATGGAAATGGAAATGGGGGAGAAATGGAACTGGGGAGAAATGGAATTGGGTGGAGAATTGAAATTGTGTATCTTGTTTGGTATCAACAGAGAAATAAAGAGGAGAAATGGTGGCTCGGGTGGAGTAGAGACACAAAATAGTCAATTCTCACCAATTCTCCACCAAATGAAGATAACTGCATTTCTCCGTATTTAGCCTTCAAACAGTTTCCGGAGAATTCAATTCTCTGCCCAAAAATTAAGAGCATTTCTCCCAAACAAGAGAAAACGCAATTCTTTCCCCTCAAATCTCTCTACCAACTACTCCACCTGAGCCACCATTTCTCCTCTTTATTTCTCTGTTGATACCAAACAAGATACACAATTTCAATTCTCCACCCATTTTCATTTCTCTCCAATTCCATTTCTCCCCCATTTACTAATTCAATTTCTCCTCATTTCTTTTCTCTGTACCAAACACACCCATGGTTTTTGCATTTTCGTCCATCAATCTTATTTTTTTCCATAAAAGTTTTCAAGTTCAAATTTTTTTCATAGTTTTGTGGAATTTGACTATTAGAGTCCGATTATAATTACTAAACCGGAATCTTAAAAATTGAAAAATTGGTATCCAATAGCCAAATTTCGCTAAACAAAAAAAAATTTAACTTGAGGGTTTTTCTGGAAAAAAAAATAACATGGAGTGACGAAAATGCACAAAACATGAAAACATGTTGGTTTTTATTATAATAAACCTAAAAGAAAATAATCAATTCTTGTACATATATGGCATTTATTTCTATGACGTTTTTATCAACTTTTGTAACATATATGCGGTTCGTGCTCGGGTCCGAAGTCAGGTTCGCTCAACTAATCACTTGTTCGGGTTCGATCGATCACGAATAGAAATAATAATTCTTTTATAATTTTAAATATGAAATTTAAGATTGATTAAAGGCTAATTAATATGTGAGTAGTAATTTTCCCTTCACTTTTAGCATAATTATAAGTCATATCATAAGTTTGAAATTAGGTTTCATTTGATTGTATCTTTTTTTTTTCTTTTATTAAAAACCAAATAACTCAATGTGTTGAAACATGCGAGATTAAAATAAAAAACTTAATTTTGAAGAATATTAAGTCTCAGTTATTTTACAAGTCGCAACCCTAATACGGTTATTGGATTTTACGTTTAGTAACTGCTATTTTATTTTAATTCTCAATAGAACAAACTTTAGCCCACAAATTAACGTTAATGCATTTGACAGTATGAAGCATTAAAGAACACATATACTACATATTATCTATAAATACTATTAAAATAGTAACAAACTTGTCATTTGTTTCCTTCTAATGATGTCGAGTGACATATTCTACTAATGACAATTGTTAATAGTTTTCAAGATTAAATAAAAAGATCACATTTCTTTTAATATTAGATTATGGTTAGATATTTAAATCCCACAAAAGCACAACAAACAATATTTAAAAGATTTTTTTGGCTAATAATTATAATAATAACAATAATATTACTAATACACTTAAAAGTTATTAATGATTAGATTGTTTAATTGATTTATACATAAATTAATTATAATATGATATATTAAATATTATTAGTATTAAAAGTTTGGATATTAATTTTTAATTTAAAGTTTCTATAGTTTTAAGGAAATTTTTTTTATTAAAGTTATCCGTGTAATACACAGGTTAATAAACTATTCATAATGAAGGAGATAAAACGTAAAGATGATAAAAATATTAGTTTAGATAAATTAGAAATTATATACAAAACTATAATGTATGCCAAATTCTTGTTGTGTACAAATCATCTCATTTTTATAAACTTTGCTATGAAATCTAATCGATTTCTCACGATATTGTTTCCATTCATTTTCTTCAATTACCAAGGCCGTTCGATTGAGTTTTGTCCGGACGAAAACATATAAGAGAACCTTACACACACATAAATATATACACACACAAATCAATCGTACCTTATTTACATTGTGAACTTGTAAAATTAGGGCCTTATAAAATTTTGGGTCATCGGCGGTTACCCCTTTTGAACGTCCTTAGGGCCGACTTGCTTATTACAATTGATAATGATATGTTTACAATGGACAAAGTGGCATGTTATACCCTTGTTTTGCCTTTCTTCATATAGAAAAGCTTTTTTCTTTTTCACTTTGCCAAAACAATCAATCAAAATCTTTGACGATGGTTACATAACATTACATGTGGTCCATGTGCAAAAGATCCGACCCTGTTCGGACCACTGGTTGAGTCCTACATTAGTCGATATTCGGTTTTAAAAACCGGTTTAAAGCTTGACCCAATACATACCTATTCCTAATCTTATCCGACCCATATTAGCTAGGTCCCACATTTTTAAATTTTTACAAAAATAAAAATTAACACACTACCTTTTGATTTTCAAATTAATTGAATATTTTTATAAATATCCCACCCATTTTCACAAGGAAATTTTATTATCATTAAATTTTGTCTTTACTTTCCTAGTAACACTTTATTACCATTACTATAGTCAATGAAAAAAAATAACCCATTCTTTTTAGGGCCCAAAATTGGTCTCAAGATCGTGATGGAAAAGATAAACCGTATAACTCATAATTAAAAGCCTTGTAAAAGGTTTGTATTATGAAGCTTTATTACAGATTTCATGTCCTCAAACACTCGTTGTGTTTGTTATCAATAAACTTTTTGAACGTTAAGAAAATTTTATTAAATAGAAAAAGAGCTAGAGCCCTTGGGATCATGGAAATGTAAGAGAATCGATCTACCAAGAGCCATCATATCATATCAAGATAACTCAATCTTTATTAGGGCCTCAGGATTGATTGGTCTCAAGATCACCATAAAGGGAGATAAATAATATAACCCATCATTACGATACATGTGTAAGGTTTGAACTCTGAATCTCTATTCAGGAATTCATGTCCACGAGCATTCCTTGTGTTTTTATCAATACATTTTTATTGAACGTTAAGAAAATTTTATTAAATAGAGAAAGAGCTAGAGCTCCTAGGATCATGGAAATGCAAGAGAATCGATCTATCGGAAGCCATCATATCATTACAAGCTAAATGTTTGGTTAACGATGCAAATCCAAACATCCCATTCGAGAACAAATATTAACCTTTCCAAAAGATCATCTACCGGAAGCCACCGTATCATTACAAGCAAATAACAAATATTAACCTTTCTACGACGCCTATTAATTGAATCTAAGGAGTACATCTGAATTTTATTACATACAACAAAACCTATTTTCCATTATAATTCTTTGAGTTGCTATTGGTCTTGAATCTCCCTTTAAATACTCCCAATATTTCTTTAAACATTCACAAATCTTCCTTGGTTTGCAAACTTCACCATGTGCAAATTGTGATTGTGTGATACCTTTACACTATTTTGTTCATGTTCTATAACTCTTCTTAAAGGTCTGCTCGATACTCGACAATAAGATGCAAAATGGAGAGAGGTCCTCGACCATACCGTAAATCTCCCGGTATATTGAGTTCTTCTTATCCGTTTCCGAGCATCGTCATTGCAGCATATGGGGTAACACTTCTTCCATCTTTAGAGTTCAATCAATAGTAGCAGAAACAATGCAAGTAACTGGTTAAGAAAATGCATGATATTTTTACTATTTTTAGATATTGAGCTGTCAAGAACCAAAAGACAAGTGACGTTTATTGACTGCATCAAAATCAACGGTTCCATTTATGATAATCTTTAATGAATTATAATCTTTTAATATGTTAAAGTGATTAGTGATTGATAAACAATTAACAATAACATCATATGCTTTTTTTCTTAACACTAGTTTCATTTGATTTGTTGAGTAGACTTTCAGAATTTGAAACATTTGTATAAGACCCATGGATACATGTATGTGATGGGTGGTGTTAAAAGGAATTGGGCTGCACATGGGCTACTGCTGATCTGCAAGTTAAGTGTGGTTTATGTTGGGTCAGGCCCAGGTTCACAGGTTAAGGTTCTGCTTCCCAGGTATGATTCTGTGTGCAGTTCGCCCCTTCGGTTTACCTCTCCACCTCTTCAGTTCCTCCGCCTCTCTAGTCATCTTATCTACTATGTTGTTAAGAAGTTGTTAATCTGTTCAGATTCCTGTTAAGTTTGTTTGGCTCTCTCTATTTAAAGAGAGCCCATTGTGTAGTGTTGGTCTTGATTTTCATCTGTTCATTTTTTAGTGTTGTGCAACTTCTGAGTTTTGTAGTTATAAAGTTTCAGTGATGATTAAGTTTGTTCACCGTTTTCGTTGACGGTGAGCTTCATCTGTTGATGAAGTCTCAGAGTGTAAATGTGGTGAGCTTTGTTATGTAAGTATTAGGGTGACCTTGAGCTGGTTGTTTTAGGGTTTTTTATTCAATAAAGTGTTGCTTGTTTAGTCTTGTTCGTCGGTGGCTTAATATTTTCTTCAGGTGGTTAAACCCGTGAAAACACACACATATGTACAGACATGGGTAATAAACATACCTATCGGTAGGTGACAGATGGGTACGGGTATAAGTTTGTATCAATGGGTTTACCTGTAACTCGTGCCCATAACAACGTGGGAAATGTTATTAGGATCGTAGTCCTAATTTTCAAAATCAATCCGAATAGGTGTAAAATCGTCAATGATATGGGATCGGAAATAATATCGTAAGATCACTGTTAGGTTCGTAAGATCAGTCATCGATCCGATCTCACATTTTTGTCAATTTCGCCTAAAACCCTTTAAGATCATTGTTAAGATCGTAAGATCGGTCACATATGTATGATATTTCTCAATGAATAATTTAAATCTTTCATTAAAGTGTTATATAATTAGTTTATGATAACTATGAGGAAAAATTGATCACCCGATCTCAATCCAATGATCCGATCTTAAGAATACAATTAGTTTATGATTAAAATATATTTGTTCTGTTGGTACACATATTTGTGATTACGGGTGTTATTCGGACGGGTTAAACGGGTTTCGGGTTATTCGGGTATGAGAGTATATGTTAACTACCCGAACCCGAACCAAATAAGAGAACGGGTTAATCGGTTTTGGGTTAAATGGGTATCGGGTAATTCGGTTTGGGTTAAATGGGTTAATCGGTTTTAGTATAAAAATAAAATCCTCTATAAAATGGTTTAAAAGAGTTAAATGGGTTGGGTAAAATGGGTAGAACGGGTTACGCGGGTTAAAAAGTTTAAAATTATGTCATTAAATATTTATATTCTATATATGGGGAACCATGGAAGAGTCGAAAAGAGACGTGTTTTTGGTTTGTAAAAAATAAAAACCTACGTCTTTACTAAAGTAGACACAAGATGCCAAGATGGGATGATATACTATTATTATTAATTTTTTTAATTATTGATATATGAGTTATTCGGGTTATTTGGGTAACCCGAATTTTTTACTTCTCACCCGATACCCGAACCGAAAACCTTATTCGGTTATCATTTAACCCGATTAACAAACCCGAAAACCGAATAACCCGACCCATTTAACCCGAATAAGGTTCGGTTCGGGTGGGTTATTCGGATTCGGTTATTTTACACACCCCTGTTTGTGATCCTATAGTAATTTGTAATACTAAACATGAACTTCAATTGATATCGTGTACATATTACATTTCTAAATATAAATAAAAAGATTATAAAAAAATTTATATATAAATATCATAAAATCACTTTCATCTAAAGATAACATTAGACAATTTAATCCTTATTGGACATTAGTTTCCCCAATTAGTGGAGTAAATTATTGTGGCTTGTGGCATGCTTAAAAGGGCAAGACTGCCTAAAAGTGGCGTTGAATTTATAGTCATAGTTTTCCAATTTTTATTTATGTTTTATTTCGAAAATGAGAATATTCGCCAAAAAAAAGTGAGAAAAAATTGGCCCACTAGAATCTATACTATATATAATAAGAAAATCATTTGGAGTTTCTGGACCATTGAATGGTCCAGATTAATGACAACTCATAATTATTTATGAAATGTCTCTTATACCCTTAATTAAAATCAATAATTATATCTATGCCATTTTTTAATTCATTTTCCAAATTTACTACATTACCTTAATTACATTACATTAAATTTTGATTTTAATTTTTTCATTAATGAATTAATATTTACCTAAAATAAATATGTGTCACTATTATCCTTAATAAAATTTTAATTTAAATGTAGAAGTGTAGTAAATAAAGTTAAAAAATTTTGTTAATTATTTTGCTAACAAGATTTAAAATTTAATTGATAAAACTTCAGTTGTGAATATGATAAATTTGATTGTTGATTTTCAGATATTCCATTTTTATATTTTATCATTTTCAAAATATATATGCATTCACATAATTGAAGTTTTTTGTTTCTTACATTAATATTTCATTTTGAAGTTAATAAAAATTAAAAGAAACATTTTTTGCAAACACATATTATCTGTTTTTAATAATACAATATAATAATATATTTTAATTAACAACTGAGTATTTTTTTTATCTTTAATTTAACTAGCTTTCAATTTTTTTAATTTTAATTATATATAAATTTTATAATAATTTATTTAAAAATAAAAAAATATGTATTTTCTAAATCAACATATGTAATACATGAGTTGATTAACCTATATATTATAATAAAACAAATCAATTCATGTCACATGTCATTTCTACAATACAAGAAAATTTTATTTTTCCACATCTTTTTCCAAATTTAACACATTAACTTAATTGCATTAAATTTTGACTTTATTTTTTTCATTAATTAATTAGTAATAAATTAGATTTTGTAAAATTTAAAATTATTGTTTACCTAAAATAAATATCTATAATTATTATCCATAATAATCATAAGTAGATCAAAATGTAATAATTTGAATTAGTTGTGGAAATTATTATTATTATGTATAATAAAGGAAAACATCAAATGTCACGTGTCACCTCTACGTTCACCTAAAAGATAATTACAACTTATAAAAAATAAAAGATAAATACAATTTAATATTTTTAAAAAAGATAAATATACTCTATTTTTTAATCTGTAAATAATAAAAATAAACACAATTATTATTTTTGTATGTTTTTATTTTTACTCATATACATTTTATATAAATAAATTTAATTAAAAATATCCACATAATACGTGGGTTATAAACTAGTTTTTAATATAAAACATATTCGAAAAGTTGTCCAAAAAAGAAAATTATTACGTTAAAAATCATAATATTTGGTTGATGTTTATGTAACATATATCTTTATATTATATATTCAATAAAAATATAAAATAATTAGAACAAATATGCATTTGACAATTATTTGTCACTTTGATACACAACTTACGAAAACTTAAAGATTTTTTAAAAGCTTCAATTTTTTTTATTTGTAAGCTGCATTTGATTATTTTTTTTATTTTCTAGAAACTTATTATTATTAAAACTATAAGCTACTTTATGTTTTTTGGGTAAAAAGTAGCTCGAGTTAGAGCTAGTTGTTGAAACTGGAGCTAAAATTTATAGTAATTGGAGCATTGATTAATATATAAATTAACATAAACCTACAATAAACCAAATTGGATTTATAATTAATTAAGATTATTTTAGTAATTTTTAATTTTTATAAGCTCAAAATACTTATAAAAGCTACTACAAATAACTTTTCATATAAGAGTCTATGGTTTTAATAAGTTTCTAAAAGAAATTCACTCAAATGTAACTTATGGATGCAAAATAGCTGAACCTTTTTAAAACCATAAATAATGTTTCTTCAAGTAACTTTTAGAAGTCGTTTACTTATGAAAAATAAAATTACTAAAATAACATTACTACTTATGATTTTAATTTGGTTTATTTACTTTTATATATTTTCATGTCAATTTATATTTTCCAGTCCCAGCTCTAACTAATATAATTTTAAATTTGAATTTTAAAAAGATCAAAATAGATTAGAATTATAAACCCAAACAATAAAGTTAATGTGAATTTTTTTTAGTCCAAGAAATATAACATAAAAATCAAATTTAATAAAAAATGATATTGATAATCAATGTATAAAGTAAAATTTTATTTCATGCTCCCTTTTTTTGATAAAAAATAACATTTGATTATCTTTATTGCCCTAATTTTTGAATTTCATGTCCTTTTCTCGGCTTTAACAGAATTTTACATTATCTTTCTGTAACACCCCTTCCGATCCCAGAAACGCCACGTCAACCCAATATCATAAGTGGCAATAACGCAAAAAATCTATAACACACGTGTCATGGGATAATGCAGATCATGGATAATTAAAAACTTTATACACAAAGGTTAAACGCAATTCGGTACATTCGCAATCCCAGTTTAAACTAAACATAATATCCCACACTATCAGATTCACACACTGATACATTATCCCAAAACAACTATCACATGCAGTTCTAATATTACGCAGAAACATATATCAAATATCCAAGTCAATTCCCGACCCTATCTCGGCGGCTGCTGCTGCTGAGATCCCTTCTGATTCCCTGAACATGTTAGACTCGAAGACGTGAGCTATAAAGCCCGTGAGCACGCAAGGGTTAGACATTGCACATAAACACATAGCACATAGCACACACAGTCCCTGTTCCTGTTGCCCAACATGCATATCAGGTATGATAGCACAAGTATGAGATTTGCACCATAACACGATCCCTATGGCCTGTGGGGACCCTTCCCGGGCAACACACCGCACGCATCAGTGATTAGCAATAACCCTGTAGCACAAGAGCGACCCGGCTACAGGCTCTGCCGTATATATACGCCCCGAGAACTATTAGGGACAGTCAACCCGCGCGATCCCGTATCGCGAATCACTGTCTGTATGGGACTCATCACGGACCCTTGGAATAAATCTCATATATCATACACAACACGTATAAAAAGGATAGAAATATACCTGAGGTTCACGTCTCTGTCTCATATTTATAACATGCACAAATATAGCTACACAGCTAAGATAAAAAAAAGACGGCGTGCATTTGGAAAAGAACTCGAGTACTCCCCTGACTGATTCGCAGAACTCTGAATCCCTTGATCAAACTCGGTCCGCTGTCTGCTCGTCCCTGTAAACACACGAATCCCAACTATTAATCTCAATCCCAACCGACACATATAACAAAATCATAATAAACCCGTAATCGACCCGAACCCAAAATAATCTCAGCGGAACCCCAAAAACCCAACCGAAACCCGATCCGAAATCCCAACGGAATCCGACTCAAAACCCGACCCAAACATCCTACCAGACCCAACCCGAAAACCCCGAGCAAAACTCAGCTCAACCGCCGGCCGCACCGCCCCCAGCCCTCGTCGCGCCGCGACCGCGCGACTGAATTCATCACTGTTCTGTGATTTCAGGTCTGTCCAGGAGTTATACTCCTTTTCTCCCACCAATTTCAGCCCCCAAAAACTAGGGGTGAGCAACGGGTACCATTTCCCGAACCCGAACCGGTACCGGTACCGAGCGGTACCGAATTAATCTATTCGGTTCGGTATTCGGTTTTGAAATTAGCTATAATTCGGTATTCGGTACTCTCGGTTCGCTATTCGGTTTTTAAATTAGCTACAGTTCGGTATTCGGGACCGAACCGGCACCATATAAAATTATACGGTTCGATATTCGGTTCTTTCAGAACTAATAATTCGGTTTGGGTATTTTCGGGATCGGTACCGGTTCGGTTCGGTCCGGTACCGAGCTCACCCCTACCAAAAACACATATAATCAGCACATAAAGGCCCCTTAACCATCTTCAACCACTTTACCCAATTTAGCAACATACAACACAAAATTAGGGACCAGTTCATAGGTTTCTTACCTCTTCGAGCTCAAGAGTGGAGGTAAAGATCAGATTCAACACCCAAATTGGACTGACTATGGCTACTTCTTGCTGTTGCTAGCTCACGCACACACACACAGTGCACACCTTTAGGTTTCTAAATGAAGAAACGAAGGAGAGGTAAACACGTATGCATAGTTTCTATTTTTTTACAAGCCTCGAACCCATTAACCCGAACCCGATATCACATTTTCAATGTTAATCCCCTGTTAACCCATTTAATTCCGTGATCCCAAATATATAATTAATCCGCTAAAATTATAACCCGATGACACGCAATCCCAATCCCGGCACGTGTCAATCCACGAAAAATGATATAATTGGACCAACCCAATATTATTAAAATATTTATCCACTAAAATGAATCCAAGTACCAAGTCAAAAGGACGGATGTTACACTTTCTCGACCAAAAAAATTCTACAATACTTTTATTGTCAGATTTTGTATTTTAAATTACCTTTCTTGGTAATTTTCTCATTTATTAATGATAAAAGGGTTTATTATGAAAAAAAAACCAATATGTTTTCACGTTTTTTACGTTTTCGTCCTTCCATGTTATTTTTTTTTCATAAAAAACCTTAAGTTATTCTTTCTTTTTGGTTTAGTGAAATTTTGGACATTAGACCCCGGTTATAATTTGTGAATCGGGTTTTAAAACTCTGAAAAACCGGGTTCTAATGTCCAAATTTCACTAAACCAAAAAGAATAGTAAAACTTGAGGACTTTTATGGAAAAAAATAACATGGAGGGACGAAAACGCAAAAAATATGAAAACATGTTTGTTTTGTTCATAATAAACCCATGATAAAACAATAAATTGGAATATTAAAACTTCATAGGAGAATTATGATTTTTTTTATTTTTAGAGATATAATACTTTTGTGTAGATTTACCTAATATTTGACGCATATATAGGCCATGATCAAAGTGACTTGATGAAAAACGAAAGAAATGATTGATTAGCCTCCAAAATCCAAATCCACTATAAACAAAATGATTATAATCACTATTAATTTGTTATATAAAACCATTTTTTATCTTTAATCATTCTTTTCACATTAAATACATGTAAAGGATGGATGTATAAGATATTGTTTTTTACGTTTTTGTTTCGATTTAATGAATAATTCCGATTCAATCATGTTTATAATAAGTTAACAAAGAATCTGAACGACAAATTACAATTCAGTACGAGTTTTGCATCGTAGAATGCATTCTTATCATATACTTCGGTTGAATATGATCTTAAAAACAATTTTCAAGACTTACATTTTTCAAAACATGAATAGAATAGATGAACTCTTCTATATGGTGTGAAATTCAAACATTTTATCTCATCTTGATTAGTTAACATCAAATTGAAAGATTTTCAAACACCATGCAAAGGAAATACAATTGCTTTTAAGTGTAACTGTTTAGAAATTAACCAAACAAATATCAATAAAATGATATGATGTAAACGTGACTTTCATAAAAACCGATAGTTTATAGCAGAACAAGCATTTTAAATGATTGTGACGCATCAAAAATGGCTAGAAAGTATTCATGTGAACTGGTGGGACATGGCACTACCACAGTCAGATCGTGGATCGAGTATTCCTTCTCTAACGAATGTTAAATCTGACTCTTTGTCATTATATAAATACAACTTGCCTTCTGTACTTGAAAACCACCTATGGTAAAGCAAATTCTTTTGAACAATGTAATTTTCTATAATCATTTCTTATACTTAGTCTCAAGATTTATAAATAGAAAGTTTTAATGTTATAAGAATGAGCAAACCACAATGACAAGTAAACTTCATATTCTTTGTATTTATGAATGACAATCATCTATCAATATTAGAGAAAAGTAACCAAAAGACCCCTGGCTTGGTGGTACATGCTCCCAGTGCAAAACATGCTTGAATCTGGAGAGGATGCTTTTGGAATATTTGTCACGAATTCGATCCCATTGGGACGATTCTAACCCTCTTAGCACGTCAGCATACCAACGAATCATTGTTTGGGTGTTGGTCCTCGGGTAAGGGTCATGCGGGTTCAAAGGACTCCAGATTAGAGTTGCCTGCAAATTCAACCTTTTTAGGAATATTAGAGATTAGTATTTAGGATTTACTACCTTTAAGGAGAGAAGTATTGTAGTGTTAATCTCTATTGTAAAAGAGAGAAGTTGTAAGCCAATGAACTCTTTTGTTCAAGAGAGAAGTTTAGTAAAGTAACTCTTGGTAAGAGGTTAAGAGGGTGTTTGGTTTTGCTTATTAAGGCTGGTTATTTGATTATTGCGTTACAATACCGCAATAAGTAGTTTGAAGTGTTTGGATAACAATTCTTAATAACTGCTTATTTGCGGTAGGTGGTAATTTTACCACTATTTTTCTGCAGCAGGTTTTTAGTGCTGTAAGGATACATCAATTAATTTTAATTGTAAAATGACAATACTACCCTAATGTTTAACCTAAAACTAATACCCTTTTATTGTTTTTTTTTTCATTCACGCCCCCAGCTCATTGTAATTTGTCATCGTGAAATTTATTATCTTTGCCCCTTGTCTGTATCTAAACAATTACCACAACAATACACTTTCAATTGCAAAATTGATATTACCAATCTGGACCCCTCTAACATGTATCACATTCATGCCCATAATTTCTTCATGTAATTTTTGTGTTCTTATCTTTTTATGCTTGTTATTTTTCGGTTTCTAATCTTTCTAGCATTATAATAAATATGTGGGTTTATAGTTTTATGTGAAAAAGGATATAAATGATCTAGCATTTGTGTTGTTTATAGTAGTTTATGTGGTAAGAGTATAAAGTTCGTAGAACTTGTTGTGATAGTGTGACATTATTATTATTCAAAAAATGGACTCGAATGTTGATAACATTGATGTTAACGGTACTTTTATTAGCTTAGAATTCAATTTATAAAATATTGTATTTAAATATTTATTTTTTTGATGAAAAACTTATTAAAATGTTTATTGATAAATAATTATAGTTTTTGCGTTTTCATTTTTTACTCCCTTCTATAACATAAATCAGGTGAAAACCTTAAAAATGTGTTTTTAAGTTTACTTGTAATTTTGAAAGCTAGAAACCGAAAACATCTAAGAACAATATATCCTAAAAACGTTTACCAGATCCCCTTGATTTCGACAATTTTTTTGCAAAATGCAGGTTAACTAAACGGACCCTAACATTTCTGAAATAACAATTACAACTTCATTTCAAACAATTTTGAGAAAATAACCAATAAACAATATTAAAAACAAAATAAAATTATGATGCCTAATTACAAAAACATCAAACATCAAACGTGAACAATGAAATTCTCTCATGTTTCCTACCCCAAGGTCCAACACCCAAACAAAGATAAAGAATACTTGATGTCAAAAAGTTAAGAATATGCATAGTGAAAATCATAAGAACCCAAAACACGTTCAATAAAATGCTGAACAATTAAAAATTTTCATACTCGTAATGATTTGTAAACTTCATATCAATTAGTAACTTCAAAGTAGGATAATCCCATTAAAAGTTCTTAAAGATAAGTTACAATATAACAAAACCATAAAAGCGCATTCGATATCGTAACCAAGCAAAAGGCTTACAACCATACATTTAAGATATCGGGCCATCATTATTCTAACATCCCCAAAAGCAGTGATGCTTCCATCTCTAGTCCCTGCACTTCAACAAGATGATGATAATATCCAACACAAGCATCCCGAGAGTATAAATACTGTACGTCTCAGCCTAACAGAAGACTTAAAAGGGAAATACAGTCATCCTGACATAAATTAAAAATATCCAAGGTAATGGAATTCATAAAAATGTCTAAGACCCCTCTAGTCGACCCGGACCTCCCACAGAATGACCTTGTTGATGGTCGCATACCCCTAATGTATAGTACCGGACTCGTCCATGTAACAACGGGGCTTACAACGAACTCGCTCCCTGTTGAACCTTATCACCAACCAGGTAACCAGTTTTCTAGCTAGTAATCATGATCCAACATAACTGCCCTAAAGACATACAAGAGTCAATAACATAAAAGCTTATATGTATCATTTAACAAGTGTCATATGAATGTGTAACATGAATTCGAACTACAATCCTATTATTCTCGGAGGTAAAGCTTGATATGTTCCGTGTCATACGACGTCAAAACTTGATCACGCCATATATATTTCTGGCAGATAAAAATTAGAGTGTATCATTATGATTGCATTACTTTTATCTATATTTCTTAAAGATAATCAACTGACTTATTTTATTAATTTATATACAATATATAACATTTTTGTTTTTCTATAATAGAAATATTATGTTATAAAAATTCGAATACATCATTATGATTACATTATTTTTATCTACATTTCAAGATAAATTTTATTACTATCGGAACTATTGTATTAGGCATACACATAGGCGGACCTATGTTGAGCATAGGGGTAGCACGTGCAACGGGTCCCCTCCCCAATAACCTCATTTCGTAGTGTATATTTTTTTGAAATTTTATATGTGCGACCGACAAAAATTTGAATGTGCAACTTACGTTATTTATAAAAACTTAACTGTGCAACTTGATTTAAAAATTTTATACCTCCAATGAAACAAAAAAAATTAAAAGTTGAATATCTAATAACTAATAAGTAATAAAAATAAAACAAGAAATAAAACTCAATAATTTAAACCCAAATTCAATGATATTTTTAGTCCAAATTAAAGTCCAACATCTTCCAATTATTGGACTGGTTGTATTTAGTTGTACGATTGCATTAGTTGAGTGTACTATTTAATTGAAAGTTAATCTTAAAAGTTCATGTCTAATATCTTTAGTTAATTAATTTACTATTTAATTTAATTATTGAAATTTAAGATCTGAAAATTTATATATAGTTAGTTAGTTGATTTACTTTTTAATCTTTAATTATTAATTGTTAACTGTATATTTTATAATATCTTTTGATGGATAATTTTTTCAAAAGAAATTTATCGAAAAATATTAGTCATGAATGTCATATTGGAGATCTAACTTGTTAACTTATACTTCTTAATAAATTACATTTTTATCCGGCATCTGTTAGTTTATTTGTTATTTATGATTATATGTTCTATTTTGAATTATAAATATCCATTTGTTAGCACCACCCGATCAAGATAATCACTTGAAAATTTGAAACGTGAACGCAACAAAAGTTGTCCAACGGGTCCATTCGATGGCAGGGTCGGCCACTGGACATACATGTATACACCTGACCTATTTTTTATCTTATACATGACATATAACTGTTTAGTTATGATAAAATTTAAATGTTTAGTCATGATCTCGCTGTAACAAACGGGTTAAACAACCTAATAAAATCTATCTCTATCTATACTATTAAAAGAGTTCCTAAATGCCACATGGCACCTAACTAGAATGCCATTTGGCATAACGTGGATACGACACGTGTATAATATTAAAATAATAGTTACATTAATTAAATTAATTTAGAAATAAAATATCCTCCTATTAATTTGGATTTCAAATTTAAATTTGAGTCTATAACTCCTATTATTTTGGATTTCAAATTTAAATTTGAGTCTACAACTCACGTATTTCGTTGGCTTCTTATCCAAACTTCTTGGATTCTATATTTTTTTTTTCTTTTTTGCTTATTATTTAGTTTTTAGTTATGTATTTTACATTTAATCCATTTTATATATTTTCTATAATCACTTTAACAATATAATATTGTTATTTTATTTATAGTTTTTGTAATAATTTTTCAGATATATATAGTTTTAAAAAAATAAATTATCTACTATTCTGTGTACTAATAATAATTAAAAGAAAGTCAAGAGGAATATCGAAAGCCAAGAACATTCCCAATTTCTCATGTCGTTATCCAATGCGCCGCCCCACGTGTGATTCAAGGGTCCCATAGTGACGTGTCCACTCTCACTACCATTCGATTCCAAAATTTCCGTGTTGCTAAATATAAATGCAATATACTTCACACTTCCCATCATGGAATGACAACCGACTTTCATCATTGTCATAATTCCAGCATCAAACTTTGACTATAAGTCAACATCCAACATCTCTTTGCTTTTAAATCACAACTTTTTTATTATCAATTTATATAATTTCAACATCGATATAATTCCTCACTTTAAATTTCTAATCACGATGCATTTACACGAAGTATATTTTTATCATGAATTTTATTTTATTTTTTATCTTACAAAAGATTGAATTGACTAAGTTCTTTAAACATGTCTGTTTAATACTCGGTAAATAAGTAGCTAGCTCGTTAGTCAGAGTGTGGGATATTCCTGAACCAGGGCTGGTCCTGAGTATTTTCATGTCCATAGCGAAATATAAGAAAATATCTTTATAAAAATGTAACATACTGTTTTTGGAAATGAGTTTGGCCAAGATAGAAAGTCATGTATTTTTAATAATACAACATACTATTTTAAAGAGTTTTTTTTTTTCATTTATTGGGCTAAAAAAGACACGTGTAGACCTAATATATTACTTATCGTACTACAAAAATAATGTCTCTTCTTGCTATGATGCCCTGGGCGGTAGCCCATGTGGCCCCTCCACAGGACTGGCCCTGTCATGAAGGAGTTTGAACTTATGACCTATGTTTCATAAAAGTGTCATTCCTTATACCAAACACAATTTACAAAATTTATTTTTTATGGTCTTTAATAGATAATAAATAAGACTAGAAAGTTGTGACACGGACATTAGTTTGAAGCTAGGGGTGTAAACAAGTCAAGCTCAAGTCCGCTTAAGTTTGAACTCAGCTTTTTTAAGATTTGAAGTTTTGAGCTCGGCTCGTTTCGTGCTCTAAGTGTAAAGTTTGAAATTCGAGCACGATCTTATGACTCACTTTATACACTTGAGTGAGTTATCAGTTTATGTCAAAATATTCTTTCACTTTACAGGCTCGAGCTCGAGCTTATTTAACTTGAGCTTTTAACGAGTCGAGTTCGAGTTGCTCAACTCACTTGCACTCCTACTTGGGACGAATCAAAATGGGTTGACAAAATGTTTTGATAACTTAAAACTTTGACATGAAATAATAACCCGACACATAATATGAATGCTAGGTTTAGAAAAAGTAAACATGAAAAACATATGAGAGAGAATTATTAAGAATAGGGTTGTTCAAATGTTAACTCATTCATGAACTATTTGGTGAGAAATTTGTTTATTTATAAAAAGAACGTACGTGAATAACTTTTTATTCATATAATTAAATAAATGAATGTGAAGAGAGGTTTGCTACTTTTACCAAACACATTTATAACATACAAAATGCTACAGCTATTTTAAAAAGCTCCAGCTAGTCGTGTCAAACATATAATTTGATTGAACTCATGAAATGCTGTTTTAATTTTTTTAACGACAAACTAGCCTATTCTTACTCCTAATCTACCCCTCTGCCCGAAATGGGCACTTCAAAACTTACATTCACCATCAAAATTCCAATTTATCTCTGACATCTCACATTTACATATCATCTATCACCAGTCACAACAAACGGGTTAAGCACCATTGGTAAATGCTTTTGTAGGAACACAAGATTTATGTGTTTGGAGTTTGGACCGTGTAATATTTAAGACCACATTTAATAAAATAGACTATCTATGATTTATGGAGTGGTCATGAACATAATAATAACAAGCAATCTACCATAAAGTGCAGCAAAGATCCTCATGCTTATTGCATAATATATTTGTCTTATTATAATAATAATAATAATAATAATAATAATTATTATTATTATTATTATTATTATTATTATTATTATTATTATAGTAATAATAATAATTATTATTATTATTACTACTACTATTATTATTATTGACTATTCTCTTCTCCTCCAATATTAAATAATCAATTTTAATCACAACCATTATATATAAGGGGTGTCAATTCTGTCTCATTCCAACAAATATTAAATAAGCAAAAATACAAAACATAATTTTAAATTTTCTTTGCGAAAATAATTTGTTTAATACATCAGTTGTTTTTCTAGAGTTTAATTTTTCAGCAAAAAAATATGTTCTAGCTCACTTTTTTTTGACACATTGGTGTAACTTTGTGTAATATATTTAAACGTGTTATGATTTGTAAGCCTAATTAAATGTCTTTAAATATTAATCTAATAATATAATTACAGTTACATGGTCAGGATTGTGATTTTGGATAGGCTAAACTACTAATAATAATAAAAAGCTTGAAATATGATAAAATTCTAAATTTTTTTGATCATTTATATATGAAAGTTACGGTTGCCTATGGCTATATATGAAGTCTCTTATATCAAATATTAAAAATTAAATTATATTTATTTTCTTAATACCTTTTCAAACAAAAAGAACCTGAGACAATTAAAAATTAATTTTTGGTTTAAATTATAAGATTAATGTCATTTTTTACTATTCAACTTTTAGATTTGTGTTATTTGACCACTAAACTATTTTTTTACACATTTTGCTATTAAACTTATTTTGTGTACACATTTAGTCACTAAACTATTCTAGTACATATTTAGCCACCAAAAGTGGTACACATTTGGTCATTACACTATCATGCTTTTATGCACATTCGACCACTAAACTATCATATTTTGTACACATTTAATCATTACATTTAACCATTTTCATAGAATAAAAAAGTTTAATGACTAAACGATTAAAAAAACAGTTTAGTGGTTAAATATGATAAATCTAAAAGTTGAATTGTTAAAAACGACGTTAAACCTTAAATTATATTGGTCATAATGGCCCACATACGAAAATGATTCGTGAGTTAAAATTGAAGGATTGGATTAGGGATATGCAACTAGTTTTAAAGTTTTTGTTTGAAATTTATAAAAACTCAAGTTTAAAAAGCTCTCTTCAATTATCAGAAGTTAGAAGTAGGTTAGTTTACCGTTAAAAAAAAAAATTAATAGGAGTTTAAGTTTTGAATTTAAAAATGAAAACTATCAAAAAAAAATTTCACAAATAACGGTAAATTACAACTTTTAATTAATATTAATATCTCTTTATGTTACTTGATACAAAAAGCTAATACTAAAATTACTTTGTCAAACATACATAAAAACTAAAACTTATAAACTTCAGCTATTAGAAGCTTCAGCTTACCGTCCAGCTTGAAACTACAACAAATTGATAAACATATCTTTTTGAAAATTTATAAGTTACGTTTTAATAATTAAATTAATGCATCCTACATACAATTATAAACAAATTCATCATTACTAGATAAATAAACTAAAATGATAGTTTGATCAAGAGATTAACAAAATATATTACTTTTATCATTCTTTTTAAAAGAAACCCTAAATTACAAGTGGGGGGATCAATCAATAATGATTGGTTAACTAATAATTTTTTTTTTGGCAATTACCTTTTATTATTTTTATCCAATGATTTTAAGGATTAAACTAATAACATGTAATAATTACCATCATTATCCATATTCACACTTCATATTTTAAATAATTATTTAGAAATATAATAAAATAAAAAAGTTAACTATTGATGTTGTCTATTTGTTTTTGTTCAAATTACAAGTTTCTTCTTTAAAATTTAAAAATTACTAAAAGCCATCTCTAATTCTCTATATTGATAATCAATTAATCATGCATGATAACCATTGTCTAACGTTAGTCCAGTCAGCTAAAACCATTAGTATATTAGTAATTTGGTTAAAAGATGTTATTGGCTGTTACTAAATCTTAATATGGGTCATATTAGAAATTTTATTTTATTAGCTCCGATCCATTAAGGATTTATTGTGGTAGAGTGGTAGTTATTTCATAGAAATATTGATCCCTATAATTGTAATCTTAAATCAAACTTACAGGGTATTTGGATTTGTGTTTGAAAAACTGCTGTAACGTTTTGGAAACTAATAATCAGATAATAGATAAAACAAAAAGTGTTGCTGAATATGTAGTGTTTGGTTTAGCTTCTGCTGTTTGCTATCATAATTATCAAATAATCTAGTTTTAAAGTGTTTGGATTTGCGTTTTAACTTGTAAAATAACCAAATAATCACTTATTAAGCAAATAAGTTACATTTTTAACTTATGAAAAGTGTGGTAGGATTAACTCTAAACGCAAATATTCACTTATTAACATGTGCAATCCAAAACTTTAAACCAATTATTTGCGTTATTGTAACGTAATAAGCTAATAATTTCGTTCATAACGCAAAACCAAACACCCTCTAATAGAGAGACTAGTTAGTGCGTCTGTGGACAGAGGTCATTGTTGAGACCAAATCACGTAAAATGTGTTGTTATGCACCATTTCCTTACAGTCGTTGCCGTTGTAGTCACCGCATCTTGATAAATCACCGACAAGCTTAATTGTTGCAAGAGATTAAATTAGCATTTTTTAGAATTTGTAAATGAAATATGAATATAAATGAGAGTGGTTTGGTTCAATCATTAGAAATAAGAAATTGGATTATGTTCTTCCTTCTTTTAAAATCGAACACTCTACATAAAGTGTCTTCCTTTTTTCCTTTTTCCTTTTCCACACTAAATTAGGGTTTGATTTTAATGTAATTTGGATTTTGAGTTTGGTTTTGATAGAGTTACTTCTAGATTGTAAATTTATCAAGCTCATGAGGATGTTCTTGGCTTTATAAATTTTATATTTGAATGTATTCTTGTTTTTCTTATTTACGAATTTGGTATTAAAATATACAAGTTTTTTAAAAACTATGATTCGAGTGGTTGAAGATGATAGATAAGAAAATGATCGAAATACCTTTAACAAAACTAACGGTATCTTAAAGAGAGATCATCTTCATTCGCAATTCTCAAAGACATATTTTGTAATATTTTAGGTCCCTTTGACTCGATAATGATTTACATCAACATGTTTGTTTGAAAAATTTTGTCACTGCTTACTATTTACAACGGAAGTTAAATCCCAACATTTACCAATAAACGTTTATAGGTGGCGTTTGGTTTACATGATAAATTCGAAGTAACTGAAATTGAAATGTAGTTTGTTTTGAACTTTTGATAAGAAATACGAAGAATTAAAATTATAGTTATTTGTAAGAAGTTGACAATCTACCAACTAACAGATGAATTGGATTCCAATCTCTATCCTTAACCAACACTAAAATGATCTATTATTTATCATCAACAAGATATTGTAAGTAAAATTATAAATTTTAATTTTTTCGAAATTCATCTCATAAACACAAACGTCACCTTAGGTGACCCCAAATATCATTCCATAGGATCCCATCCCATTAAACACAATAATAATTATAATTTAAATTCTAAATTTTTTAGATTTCATTATATGAGCAAAACAGCCATTAAAGTTAAGGACAAATTGCTAACAAAAATAAAATAAAATTTAAAATTTAACTCTAAAGGTAAAATGAAACGTTATAGGCCCATAAAAGATTATAAAAGACAACTTTGGCAAAATATAGATATCGATGACCAACAAAAAAAAAAAAGTATAAAAGTTGAATGTCATGATCGTTCATTTACAAAATACAATTTCATGTAATTTCTCAACAAAATAATAATTCATATCATATCTTGACAAAAAAATATGATTTTATAATTTTTTTCAGCTTAAAAAATTCATGATAATTTAAAAGTCAAATTTTATATTTAATTTTTCACATATCAACAAAGTAGAATTTCATATCATATCTCGATAAATATATATATTTTATAATTCTCCATTACCTTGAAATTTTCATGATAATTTAATAAGTTTATTATAAAAAAAAATTAGCATATTTTTACGGTTTTTTTATTCTCATCTTTCCATGTTATTTTTTCCCAAAAACGTCTTCAAGTAAATTTTTTTCTTTATGATTTAGCAAAACTTGGCTATTAAAACCCAGTTTTTCAGTTTTAAAAAACTCGGTTTACCAATTATAACCCAACTCTAATAGTTAAATTTTATAAAACTAGTAAAAAATTGTAACACCCCTCCCGATCCCGGAAATGCCACGTCAATATAACATCATAAGTGGCAATAACGCAACGGATCTATAACACACGTGTCATAGGATAATGCAGATTACGGCTAATTAAAACTTTTAAACACATAGATGAAACACATGATTACATCCCAAAATATTCGCAAATCCAGTTTATAACTAACACATATCCCGAAACGATTGTCACAAGCTGTTCTATACAAAATATGAAACTACTACGGATCTTCAATTCAACCTCGACTCTATCTCGGCTGCGGCTGAGATCCTTTCTGATTCCCTGAACATGTTAGACTCGATAACGTGAGCTATAAAGCCCGTGAGCACGCGAGGGTTGACACTGCACAGAACACATAACACATAGCACGCAAACCCTGTCCCTGTCCCGATATCCCAACACATATCTCAGGTATATAGGCACAAGTATGAAATCGGACACAGCCCTGTGGGGACCCCTCCCCGATGGACACATCGCACACAACAATGGTCGGTAATACCCTGTAGCACGGAAGCTACCCGGCTACAGGCCCTGCCGTATATATACGCTCCAAGGACTATAAGGGACAGTCAACCCGCGCGATTCCCCTTCGCGACTTATCGTCCGTATGGAACTCATCACGGACCCCTGAACCGATCTCGCATCTCATACATAACACGTATAAGGAATAGAGCATACCTGAGGTTCACGTCCCTGTCTCACATAGATATAACACGCACAAGATAGCAACACAGCTAAAATCGTAAAGACGGCGCGCGTTTAGAAAAGTCTCGAGTACTCACCTGATTGGTTCCCTGAAGTTTGGCCTCCCTGTTCGAACCTTGCTCGAGATCCACTAGTCCCTGTAATCACACGGCACGCCCAACAATCAATCGCAATTCCCAATTAACACATATCACATGATTACAACAATTCGGACTCAATTCAAACCCGATAATCCCACGAAACCGAAACTCGATTAATACCCGAAACTCGACTCAAACCCGACTCAAGGCAATCCCAAACAAGACCCTAACCCCAACAAAACACAGCCCGAGCAACCCCGAAGGAAACCCGACACAATTACAACCTAAACTCATTTCACAAGACTAAACTCGGATTTCTCCAACAGGTTAATGGTCGCGCCGTGGGGACCCTGGTGGTCGCGCCGCGACCCTGTGAAAACTCCATAGA
The DNA here is from genome assembly GCA_020465985.1 of Centrapalus pauciflorus. NCBI lineage: Eukaryota > Viridiplantae > Streptophyta > Magnoliopsida > Asterales > Asteraceae > Centrapalus > Centrapalus pauciflorus. Next base: position 343,812 of record JAANYP010006127.1, read on the forward strand.
TGCCCTGCGATTTTCAGCTTTGCCCAGGAGTACAAAAACTCCTTTACACACGAATTTAGCCACAATTATACATACAATTACACCACAAAAGAACCTCTACAGATTGAGAATCAATTTGCACCATCTCACAACACATATCACAATATAAGGACTCAAATTCAACACTCTTACCTTAGAATCCTCAAGAACACAAGAGGTTGAAGATGATTAGCTTGATTCCAAGCTTTACTCAACCAATTTGATGCTCAATTCTGATTTCTTGCTGGAGATATCACACAAAACACACACAAACACCCTTAGGTTTATCTCTCAAATGGATAAGGTTGAAAAGAGGGCACAACATATATACGCTTTCTAATTTATCCGGTCCCGAACCCAATAACCCGAACCCGATATCACATTTTCAATATTTATGCCCATTTAACCCATTTAATCCCACGATCCCAAACATATAATCCGTTCATTAAAATTATAACCCGGTGACACGCAAGCCCCAATCCTGACACGTATCAATCCACGAAACGGGATATAATTGGACCAACCCAATATTAATAAAATATTTATCCACTAAATTAATTCCACGTACCAGGTCAAATTAACGGATGTTACAAATCCTCCCCTCTTAAAGAGATTCCGTCCCGGAATCTAACTCGAACTCTGGAATAGGTGAGGATATCTCGATCGCATCTCCAACTCAGGCTCCCAGGTAGCGTTGGTACCCTTATGGTGTCTCCACTGAACGAGTACCAAGGCAATCTCTTTATTCCTTAGCTTCTTGATCTTTCGGTCGGTCACGGCCTCGGGCTGCTCCACATATCGCAGCTGATCATCGACTGTAATTTCAAAGAAGGGCACATACTGATCGTCTGTAGCCAGACACTTTCGGAGATGACTCACATGAAACGTATCGTGCACACCAGCCAATTCCGAAGGCAATCGCAGTCGATAGGCCTGATCCCGGACTCTCTCAACAATCTCGAACGGCCCAATATACCGCGGACTCAGCTTCCCACGATGTCTAAACCGGATGACCCCTTTCCACGGCGACACCTTAAGTAACATGCGGTCCCCGACACTGAACTCTAACTCCTTCAGACGGCGATCGACATAACTTTTCTGACGGCTCTGGGCGACCCTCATATGCTCCCGAATCACGGCCACCTTATCACTAGTCTCTTGCAATAACTCCGGCCCGCTGATAGGTCGCTCACCGACCTCGCCCCAACACACTGGGGTCAGGCACTTGCGCCCATATAGTGCTTCAAACGGAGCCATTTTAATCGTGGCGTGATAACTGTTATTATACGCGAACTCAACCAACGGTAAATGCACATCCCAATTGCCGCTGAAGTCGATAGCACACGCCCGCAACATATCCTCGAGGGTCTGATTGGTGCGCTCTGTCTGCCCGTCAGTCTGCGGTCTGTAAGCCGTGCTCAGCTGAACCCTGGTGCCCAATTCCCGCTGGAAACTCTGCCAGAAACGAGAAGTAAACCGCGTATCCCTGTCCGAAGTAATCGACATCGGAATCCCATGACGCGATACTACCTCGTTGATGTACAGCCTCGCCAACTGATCCATGGTGATAGTACCCTGAACGGCTAAGAAGTGCGCACTCTTCGTTAGTCGATCCACTATAACCCAGATCATGTCATTCCCGCGAACCGTGCGTGGAAGTCTCACAATGAAATCCATCGTGATGTGATACCACTTCCACTCGGGGATTTCCAACGGCTGCAAATGCTCGTGCGGCTTCTGATGCTCGGCTTTGACCCTGAGACACGTCATGCACTGCTCGACATATCGGCCCACATCCCTTTTCATTCCCGGCCACCAGTAGAAGTCACGGAGAACACGGTACATCTTAGTACTCCCCGGATGCACAGATAGTCTCGACTGATGCGACTCATCAAGAATTAACTTCCGCAAATTCCCAACCCTCGGGACCCAGACCCTATCATGGAATACAAACAGCCCACGATCATCCCTGATCAGCGACTCAAGCTGCCCGGTCAGACGCTCTCGCTTCACATTATCATCCTGCAGGCCCTCCTGCTGAGCTAACCTCAGACTATCGATCAATGTCGAGGTAATCTCAAGCCTCGTGTAAGGTCTACCACTGCAAGATCTATCTAGACGCGGATCCGTGAACGAGTGCGGAATCCTCGTTGACGGTTAGACGGACAACTCTCAATCACGAAACACGGAGACTATTAGACGCTGAACGAACGACACACGAACGATCCTACGAACTAATTCTCTCCGAAACGGCACTCACCTAGCTGATAAACTCGAGATCGCCTTAAGCTTAATTCCTCACGAATTCTGCTAAAAGTCTACTAATGACTCGAGTCTATCCCTAATTATATACCCTGATTCGAGTCTGATGTGGGCCAAACTCGAATCTGGCCCAAGGCCCATTCGAGTCTGTCCACAAGGACACTCTCGAATCTGGCACATTCGAATCTAAGGTCACATTCGAATCTATCACAGATTCGAATGTCTTCCCTTATGCAATTCGAATCTAGCCAAAACACTTAAACACTTAAGTGATGAAACTTATGTTTTTACTTATGCTTGAGTTAATCTTTGACCTTTATGTTTGAACTTCTTGTAATGTGTTACATCAAGTTCAAACACACTATCAATAACAGACAAACACATATAAACATATATATCAAAACACTTGTTAACTCTCAATACTCAGAATATTACTTAAACCAAAATGCTGATCGATTAGACTGCTATCGTCACACAGGGTGTACCAACAGACTCCCCCTTGACGATAGCTTCTAATTATTTACATCAAATTTAAGTACTAGAACTATATATACTACTGCCAGCATATAACCCAGCATCTATACAAACTTTAACTACCTTTTGGAACTTCCTGGCCTCAGATCTCCATGCTTCAATAAAGAAGATAGGCTGATCATTTAGCTTCTTCAGGTCGTCCTTGGATAGATTTATCAAATGCAATGGATCATACACTTTCAAAATGACCTTCTCGTCTTGATCTTCCATTATGGCTTCAGCAGTATCACTATCGATGTACCACCACTTCATGTTGCTCAAAATGTTCTGTGGCATCGATTTCATAGGCACTTTCTTCAAACATTTGACTGGCTTACACAACATTTTGGCCCAAGGTCTTCCAGTATGAGGATCTATCCTCGATCCATCCTCGACCCTTTTGCCAGATCTCGGCTTAAGCCTCTCAAACTTTCCTGAGCGACCCTCTTTTCTTATTATTCTTGCCATTACTTCAGCGTACGGGTCTTCACCTATATTAACTAACTCTTTCCATGCAAGCTCCTTTACTTCAATCTTGGGCAATGAGTTAAACGCTTTTAGTGTTTGCCTCAAGTATTGTAGTCCATCTCTTCTTTTCAAGGTAAATAGCTGCAGTTCTTTGTCAAAGAACCAGCTTATAATGCCTCCTGAGAAGCTTCCAGCACCTGGAACTCTCATTTTCTTCTTCATCTTCAACTGATCTTTCTTTTCCTCTTTCTTGAACCAAAGATTTATCAAGTCAGCTTTAGATGGCTCCTTCTTGGCCTCTTCAAGTTCTTTGTCCTCGATTGAGGCTACCTTGATATAGTCAATGTCAATCACATTATGATTTTGTCCTTCATATAGCTCCGTGACCGGTTGTGAATTGATTATCACTTCATTGACATGATCGTCTTCATCATCCAACACTTCATCGTCTGATTTCCAGTCCACAACCTCCTCTGGAATAAATTCTCCTTCTTCTAACTCTTCTTCTTCATCGTCAAAATCCATAAGCTCTTCCTCTATGTCCTTCAGTGCATCAATCATGTCACTGTCCAGAACCCTCGAGGAACCTGCTTCTTTTCCAGATCCTCCTACTTCTCCTTCTGTACTCGGCTCCCCCTGAATTTGTGTAGCTTGAGCTGCAGGAAAATCTACAGACTCATTTTCTTTATTTGCACCGGGATCATTGCCTTCATCATCATTATCTCTTCGCTGCACCTCCTGATCCTTACAACTTGTCTCCCCCTGAGTTTGTAGATTTTTCATGAGTTGCTCAAGGAGGGACCTCATTGATCGGATCTCTGAAGACTGATCAGCAATAAAAGATTTTAACTCTGTGTTTTCGTCCCTTACATCTTCCACAATTTTCTTCAGCTCGGCATTATCTCTATCAAGATTTGCATTATGCTCCTGGAGCTCGCCTACAGCCTTTGTGAGGGTTAGGATTTGAACATGCTGAAAGTCAACACGTCCCTTGAGTTGCATGAACCTTTGATTTTCAGTATAAGCGGCTGAGGTAGATGGAATGGACTGAATGGGAGACGGGATGAATGGTGGTGGAATGTATGGCTCATGATGCTGAGGTGGCGGTGATGGTGGAGCTGTGGCTTGTGGTTGGGTTTGGGGTTGAGGCTGTTGGGCTTCAGATTCTGATGTTGCCCCTTGCATGAACCGGTGACGCTTGGCTCGCTGCCTAGTCACCAGGGGAACAACTTCCTCCTCTTCGAAGTCTGAGTCTTCAGATTCCCTTTCATCTCTCCTCCTCGATCCTGCTGCTTCATTCACAATCAACCTAGATCCATAGGTTCCGATTTGAATTCCGGGAACTGCAGCCACTGATTCAGGAGCTTCAACCTCCTGCCCATCCAAATCATCTGAGTCTGATTCTGATGATGTCAAGCCTTCATCAACCCTTTCTGGCTCATACTCCTCTACATCTCTAAATACATCATCTTCATCTTCTGGGGGACTAAGCAGCTCACCCACTAATGCTGCGGCAACGTCTTCATTCGCATGGGGACCAGATGCCCATATTTCCTCTAGTGTTTGAGCAATCTGCTCAGATTCAGGAACTGCACTTGAAGGCCCTGCTTCCTGTGCTTGGGGCTGCTCGCTCGTAGAAGGCCTTGATGCCTGGATTTGACTCGCGACTGGTCTCTGACGGCGTCTTTGAACTCGTGGCTGTTGTTGTTGTTGACGTTGTTGTTGTTGTTGTTGTTGTGGAAACTCAACGACCCCTGCCCAGTTGGCATCTTCCGGGGCGTGAAACTCCCTATCCACAATAGCACCGAACAATGGACGAGCCACAGGAACAGCCAATTTTCCTCGATGTGAGGAAAAATCAGCAAAAATCCGTTTGTCCATAACATTAACACTCAGAGAGTCATTTGACGGCGGCAAGTCTGGCAAGAAATGCCTAATCAGCATCATAATGAATCTAGGGTACAGCAAAAATCTTTCCCTTTCTGGAGCCGCAATCTGATGAACGAACTCCGAGAAGAACATCTGCGAAAAGCTAAACTTCCGATTATACACCAATGCAATAACCCCAGATTGGATCTTTGACACTATGTAATCAAATCCAGCTTTCTTCGGCGCAAAACAGACCATGAATACGTGCACCAAGAATCTCCATTGCCCAATCAGGCCACTCTTCATATACGACGACTTCGCAACATCCAAACTGTATCCCATCCTCAGAAACGCAGTCTGCCTAATACTTAACGGGAAGTCAATAGGCCCATCTTCTTGTTCTCGAGATCCCAACTGCAGAACCTGACGCAACATGTCTGCAGAGAAGACTAACGGCTGTCCAGCGATTCTCGTTCTTAGAACTGTCGGGGTGACAGTGCAATCAACTTGTAAATGGTCGTAAAATTGCCGCACATATGAAATAACAATTGGGATGTTATGGTATAGAGCAAAGCTAATCCTAGATTCAGCTAGGAAATCCAAAGCTTGGCGATATCCCTGCGCCTCAGGGATATTATTGTCGGGATTAAGAACCATATTATGCTTTGGAACAAAAGCTCGAACCGCCATTTCTGCACAATAAACAAAACTGTTAGACTCATTAAAAATCAATAAACTTGTTTAAATTCAAATTTGTTTTATTTTGTACTTGTTTAAGTACAAAATCTAACACAATTAAATTTCTACAAGTTTAATAAAATTTAAATTAAACAGTACAAATAAACAATAGATTCGAAAATAACAGATTCGAAGTGTCCATATTGAGTGTTATGGACAGATTCGAATTGTCCCTATTCGAGTCTAATGGACAGATTCGAAGATTATGGTCATCTCGAATCTAATGACAGATTCGAGAAACCCATGAACAGATTCGAAGTCCATGAACAGACTCGAAATGCCGACTGCCAATATGTCAACAAAAACCCAAGATTTTAACCATTTTGAACTTAGTAAATCACATACATTAGTTCAACTAGGTTCTAATCATTGATTTATGCTTTTAATTTGATCTTTTATAGGTCCAATCTTGGTAATTTAGCAAAAACCCTATTTCGACCTATAAAACTTCAAAATTTGACGATTTAGTCTAAAATTGTGCATAAAACTACACAAATCTTGTACAATCCGGTTGATTATACCTAGAGGTATCTGTAGAATCGAATACACAATCTTCAAACTCGACAAAATGTCGTTTAGTAGAAATCCGATAGATTCGAAGAAATAGATTCGAAATCGCCTTTAGACTCGAGTGTATAGATTCGAAAACAGTAAGTCTTAAATGACTTCACTGTTGACCTATTTATACAACCAACCCTCGATTCTAAGCATAGATTCGAATCTACTGACAGATTCGAAGTACTTACTTATTCGAGTCTGTCTTAGATTCGAAACCACCAATACTTAGAAAAATTTCGAAAATTTTGAAATAAATTCAACTTTTCCAACCTTTTTCTACGGTATCGTGTAACCAGATAAACTATGCCAATTCTTTTACCCTAAGCTCAAGATAGTTCACGCATTGTTTATTTTATCCAACTTTGAATGCACCCTCAGTAACTTTTGACCTTTTACCTAAGTAAAAATTAAACTTAAATAAAATAAAATTAAAGTAAAATAAACTAAGGTAAAAATAAAATAAAATAAAATTTTGACTAAAAAATTTAATCTAGACTTAAGCTATATAAAAAATTTACAAGCTAAGCTAAATACTAAACAACATATTTTTGATGAGTATAGTCTAAGAGAGGTTCAATCAGATAGCGATGTCTGATACTAACTTTCAGTACTTAAACTTTCACACTTAGGAATTTTTGATTCCTTTGATTGTTTGTCGTGACATACCTATTTAGCCGATTGTTGGTATGATACCCCGTTAAACATTCTACATTTCGGAATATCCCTTGGCCTTTTTATTTATCAGGAAATTATCTTACGTGACTCAGACATAGACATACTTTTATGATCAAGGCACACAGACAAAGATTCTAACTTGTTGGTATTTGCAAACTTTCTTTAAAAGACAAACATCGGACACATGTCTGTATTTTCATACAACAAAGTGTCTTAGTTCGACTTAAGGTTTATTTTTAAAGTTAGCAGACAGCGGTGACAGGTCTGTACCGACGTACAACAAAGCGACATATCTGCTAACCCGAATCTAAACAGAGACAACAGGTCTGTACTTACGTACAACAGAGTTGCATGTTTTCGACTCTCAGTTACATATGATATTTCTATTCTTTCCATTTTCAGATGTATTTGATGTTGCCATACATCCCCAGAAAGTTTGCATACCTCATATAGACTCAAAGTTTGTATGTCTTGTACATAAAAATTAAGACCGATTGGTCGTACATCTAAGATAGTGACACGCTTGACTTTTTCTAGATTATTTTATTAGCCTTGAGATTCCCTATATGTATTATGCCTACCAACATATCAAACTAAATAAAATATAACACTTAGGATTTAGTTGCATTATGTGTGAAAGCCTAAATACATAGAGTCTGTAACGACTGTGCTAATTTTCGTCACTTTGAACCTATGTATCTAAGACTTAACTCTTTTTTCTGATATTCTCTTTTTTTGTATTTTTGTAATTTTCTTTCTTTTTTCTTTTGTTTTTCATATGAAATAAGATAACCTACTAACTTACTAAAAATAGAAACTTTCCTAAATTAGCAGATTACTGTAAAGAAAGAAGTACTACGACTCTAAAAGAAAATAAATTACTCCTACTAAGGCCAAATTACTCTGGGTTACGCATTCCATTCAGTTGAATTAAATACTCAAACCGTGACTTATCAAACGCTTTGGTAAATAGATCTGCATTATTATCTTCTGTTGCCACTTTTACCAGTTTGATTAAGTTCTTTTCAGTACAATCACGAATAAAATGATGCCTTATGTCTATGTGCTTTGTTTTGTTGTGTTTGACTGGATTATTAGTTATAGCAATAGTAGACTGGTTATCTATCCTAATTGGAGTTTGAGTGTAAGCCAAACCGTAATCCCGCAATTGTTGTTGTATCCACAGAACCTGTGAGCAGCAACTACCAGCAGCAACATACTCGACCTCGCACGTTGACACGGCTACCGACGTTTGTTTCTTGCATTGCCAGGACACCAGTCTCCCTCCTAGGAACTGACAACCTCCAGTCGTTGATTTGCGCGTCAAGCTGCATCCTCCGTAGTCCGAATCTGTGAACGCCTCCAACTCTAGATCTCCCTCCGCGTGATACCAAAGTCCCAGCTTCGGTTTCGACTTGAGGTATCGTAGAATCCGCTTCACAGCTTTCATATGCATCTCCTTCGGATTCGCTTGAAACCTTGCACAAATACAAACAGCAAACATAATATCAGGTCTTGAAGCAGTTAAATACATAAGTGACCCAATCATGGCCCGATATAAAGTCGGATCCACATCGGTATCACTTTCAGTACCCGGCCCGAGATTGTAATTCACTTGAATCGGCGTGCTGAAGTGGGCAGTCAACTTAGTTCCCTCCATCCCAAACCGTTCTAATATGTCATAGACATACTTAGTTTGATGGATAAACATTCCTTCCTTCTTTTGGTCAACTTGTAACCCTAAAAAGAAATTCAACTCTCCCATAGCACTCATCTCGAACTTAGACTTCATCACCTTTTCGAAATCTTTGCACATCTGTTCGTCTGATGATCCAAAAATGATATCATCGACGTACACTTGTACCAAGATAAAGTGATCACCCTTCCTCTTCACAAACAGAGTACTATCTATCCTACCCCTTTCAAAACCATTTTCTAAAAGATGGTTGGATAAAGTCTCATACCACGCCCTAGGTGCTTGATGTAATCCATAAAGAGCCTTATCTAAGCGATATACTCTATCAGGATATTTTGGATCTGTAAATCCGGGCGGTTGTTCCACATACACCAACTTCTTCACTTTCCTATACAGGAAAGCACTCTTAACATCTAGTTGATATACCTTAAAGCCTTTGAAGGAGGCAAACGCTAGAAACAACCTAATGGCTTCCAGCCTTGCTACTGGTGCAAAAACCTCGTTGTAATCGATTCCCTCCTCTTGGTTGAAACCCTTTACAACTAATCTAGCCTTGTTGCGCGTGACTATACCCCGATCGTCTCTCTTGCACTTAAAAACCCATTTGGTTCCTATGGCAACTTCCCCTCGAGGTAATGGAACTAACTCCCACACTTCTAGTTTCCTAAATTGCGAAAGTTCTTCCTGCATCGCTTCAACCCAGGAGTTGTCCTTAAGTGCCATTTGCACATTTTTGGGCTCTACTTGCGATATGAAACATGAATATAGACATGTGTGATATGCCTTGGAGTCGTTTATCATCGACAACAACACAGTGTTGTTATTTACACTACTCCGAGTCCTCACACCCTCGTTAGGATTTCCTATGATGCTTTCTATTGGATGGTTCTTGTTAATCCTAGAGGTCTCTATATCATCAACTCTTAGATTATCTCCTAAGTTGGATCCTATTTCACCTAATGGGGGAATAGGCTCAGCTTCTACATTTTCCTCCTCACGGACATTTTCCTTAGAGTTGGAACTCGATGCTTGAGTTTGATTCTCAGTGGTAGGTGTCTCTTGATCAGCAACTTCTGGAGACCCATCTACAGTCGCAGTAGACTCTGATGTAGATTCGAACGTGGTCCTCGGAAAGATTTGGCCTTCGTCATTTAGGTGCAACGTCGCCATGTCCTTTTCGATTGTACCTGCAGTATCATCCAAAGGAATGTTAAATGACTCAAACAATTTATCATAGTCAAATAACCATTCCGGACCAGTTTGGGGTTCATGTGTATAACTTGTGACTTCAATATTATACACAATCTCCACAGTACCACTCGTTTTGTTAAAAACCCATTTGTTTGGTGAGATTGGCACATAACCTAGGAAATATCCTTCGTCAGCCTTTTCACCAAACTTCGGTTGATGTTTTGTTCTTAAAAGTGTGCATGGTACTCCAAACGGTTCGAATCCAGTTAAGTTAGGTGGCCGTTTATTCAAAATTTCATAGCATGTTTTGTTCAATGATTTGACTGTAAGGACTCGGTTTAAAATGTGGCACGCGGTATTCACTGCCTCCCCCCAAAACATGGTAGGAAGCTTTGAATCCGAAAGCATAGTCCTTGCAGCCTCAATCAAAGTTCTATTTTTACGTTCGGCCACCCCATTCTGTTGAGGTTCATATGGTGCACTGAATTGATGCACTATGCCCTTTGATAGGCAATATACACCAATTACAGAGTTTTTAAATTCAGTTCCATTATCACTACGAATATGTTTAACCCTAGTTCCGTATGAGTTCTCCACTTGGTCCAAGAACCCGATGAGCTTTGCAGCCGTCTCGTCCTTCGTACCTAAAAAGAAAACCCAAGAAAAACGTGAGTAATCGTCGGTGATAACTAAGCAAAACCAACTACCTCCTATACTCCTTTTGTTGACAGGTCCGAAAAGATCCATATGCAACAAATCGAATGTTGAGGCGATTGAATTTTGTTTCTTGGACTTGTGTGTCTTTTTATGCTGTTTGCCCTTCATGCACGGTAGACACTTGTCCTCGAACTGAAAACTCTTCAATGGCACACCCTGCACCAATCCATTCTTCGTTATGTAATTCATCTTCCTTAGGTGCAGGTGAGCCATGCGTCTGTGCCACAGTACGGATTCCGTCTCCGAAGCTTTTGATAGTAAGCAGATCGGACCCATCGAAGTATCTGGCTTGTTCATATCGAGCATGTACAAGTCATTCTTCCTTGGCGCCCGCATCAATATCCAATCTTCAGGTATCTTGAATCCAGGCTTCAGCACTAATGCCTCAGTGTCAGTAAATAACACCGAGTTCTTCTTATCACAGATTTGAGATACACTAATGAGATTATGAACCACTTTATCAACGTGATAAACTTAATCCAAAGTAATCGTCCCATTAGTGACTTCTCAAGTTCCAGTGATATTTCCACCCTTGTTACCTGCGAATGATACGAATCCCCTATTACCCCCCTTGAAGTCTGTGAGAAGACTTCTTTCCCCCGTCATGTGCCTGGAGCAACCACTGTCGACGAACCACTTGTTGTTTGGACCGGTAGTTATCTCCTGCACATGAAAGAAAATAGGTTAGTTATCACGGGGAACCCAAGCCATGACTGACTTGGTAATACCATTCTCGTCCACATACGTGAACTCTTTCAAGTACCCATCTCGCCTTTCAGGTGACTTGGGCCTTTGAACTGAATTCTGTTGTGGTGCCGAGTGATTTAAGTTCACTCTTTGCCTTGGTGTAGGCATTTGTTGTGGAGCTCTAGAATAATTCCTATTATATGCCATTTCTGACTGTGATCCTTGAGCTCTTACCGGTGCATACTGTCTAACTGGAGTATGTGACCTAACTGGAGTATGTGACCTGCTAGGTGTGGTGCTCCTATAGACTTGCTGTGGTGCTGACTTAGATTGATTAGTGACACGATTTGGTGAATTTGTCCTAATTACTTCCTTTGGTCCAACCTTAAGCGGAGTGTTTTTCACAACATGTTTGGGTGCGGCCTGCACAGTTTTCTCGGTAGGTTGAGAACTACTGCTGCTTGCCACACTGGGTGAGGGCTTGACAGATGTTGGATTCACTGTCTTAGGGGTAACATCGGCTTTCCTCAGTGGACAGTGAGAAGCAACAAGCCCTTTCTCGTGACATCTGAAGCAAGACATCTTATCTATGGACTTTTTGGTTGTTCCCTTAGATCTAGGTGTCTCACTAGTGTCTACTTCCTTTGGTACAGCTACGATGTCTGCCTCGTCGACCTGGTCAGCCCATGAAATTTTCTGTTTTCCTGCAGGTGTTTCACTGGAGGAAGACACAAATTTCACTTTCTTGACCTTGACGGTTGAGTCAGCCACCTTAGGTGCATTTTCTACTATAGGCTCAGGTGTCGGTTCAGGTAGGTCCTCTAAGTCTACTGACTTGTCAGTTTTCTCCTGAGGCTGAGGCACATAGTTCGCATTGAACGGTGGAGAAATTTCGTGAAAACCTAGACCTATTGGCTTCTTGGACTGTCTTTGGGCATCTAAGACTTTTCCTAGATTTAGGCTTGAATTCCTAAACTTTTCCAGCTTGCTATTTGCCTCTGCTACCTTAACCTTGGTTTCTGCTAGCTCTATATCCTTGTCCTTAAGACTTTTTGTCAAGGCCTCTACGTGCTCATACATAAGCTCTATTCTAACACACTGCTCACTGAGTTTGTCTTTTAGAACTACTACGTCTTGAGCATCAGCCTTAAGCTTTTCTTTTAAATCTTGCTTGATATCATTTAGGCTAGCATTTTCAATTTTTAAGTTTTCATTTTGAGCAGATATGGTTTTATGTGATTCTAAGACTAGATTTAACCTATCATTAGAAGTAGCACACAAAGCACATAATTCTTGAAATAGAGAGTAAGATAGACTGACCTTAGAGTTATCAGATTCCACGTTGGCCATCTGAGCAGCAAACTCCAGCACCGTCTGATCATTCGCCTTCTCTACCCACATTGGACTGCTGTCCCGTGTAGTCTGCTCGTCCCCATCACATCCAGTTTCAGTAACTTCAGCCATGAAGGCTCTAGCATTGGACTCAGGATGTGAACTCCAATCATACGTACCATCTAGCTGTCGATCTGAAGTGACGTTCGATAGTAAACCAGCTAGATTGGCTTGTCCAGATGAGGAACTCGGAAGGTATCTTTGTTGGGACTGATTTTGGTATTGTCCCTGATGTTGGCTCTGTCCCTGGTATGTCTCTACTTTCGGTCTCTGGCACTCCCTGGCGAAGTGTCCTAGTCCTTGACAATTATAGCATTTCACCTTGGACTTATCAAACCCGATCCCCTTGTTATTCATCTGCAAATTCCTTCCAGTTCTCTTAATGAATCTTTTAACCCTCTGGGTCACCATGGCCAGTTGCCACTTAAGATCCATTTCCTCTAAGTCATCAGGATCGACCTGATCGTAATCTTCGTCCCATAGAGCAGGATCGTTTATCTTTCCCTGAACGCAATTTCCATAAGCGGCCACTAACGAAGCAAGTAGATTCAGATGTTCTTCCACCGACTTTGCGCTCATTGGCATCTTCGAATAGCTCTGACTTGTCGATGCCTGTTGGACTTGAGGTTGCGGTTCTTCCGATCTTCCGAATCCTAAGAACCCGCGGTTCAAAGAGTCTTCAGACTCTGCTGGTGATGATGTCTCTCCAGAGAAAAACGCTGTAGCAGACTTCGGTTCGGCTGCTGCTGAAGATTTTGACGTCTTTCCAAAATACATTGCTGGATTCTGGACTTGCTCATAATCAGTCTCAGTCTTCAGGAGCTCGAAGTGATATGCCCTCAACGTTCCCACTATATCATCCAGAGATTGAGTGTAGTACTTGTCTTCATTCAGCTTTATCATTGCCACGTACATAGCCCATTTGGCTGGTAGGGCATCAAGAAGCTTGTTGTTCTTGTCAGTATCGGTAAACTCAATCCCGTGGCTCTCAAGTTCTGTCAATAGATGATAGAACTGGGTGATGATGTCATCCAGTTGTTCATCCTTTAACGCCTTGAAGATTGCGAACTGTTGTTTTAACAGCTCTGTACGCTTTCTTCTAACCCGAGGATTTCCCTCACACCTCTTCTCAAGCGACTCCCAAAGTTCTTTTGATGTCCTCTGAGTCCGGAATGTGTGTAGAATATCTTGCGGTAACGCCATTCGGATTAAAGAAAAAGCTTTGTTTTCAGCTTCAAAAAGTTTCTTGTCATCCTCCTTCATCATTTGGTATGACAAGACCTTTTGACGGCCTTCAACTTCAGATACTGGTGGAATATACCCTTCATCTATGCACACCCACATGCGCATATCATTGAACCGTACGAAATCAGTAAATCGGTTCTTCCACCAGTAATAGTCCTCGACCTTCATCAGCTTAGGCGGTGCGTTCGCCTTCCCGACCTCGTGGTCCATTTCTAAGAATTTCTGAAGATTAGACATCTTTTCGAAAGAAATTGAATTGACCCTTAATTAATTTAATTCGAAACTAATGTGGATTAACTCGTTCGAATCTAGATAGATTCGAATGTAATTAGATTCCAATTTATTTGGGATTAAATTCGATTAAGTGTTTTAATTCAATTAAACTTTAAATATGTCAGATTCGAGATATCCTTAGATTCGATGGTCCTTAGATTCGAAGGTCAGCAAACTCGAAATTCAGCAGATTCGAAAAGACAGATTCGAAACAATACTAGATTCGAAACAAACTCGAAACTAAACTACACTCGAGATCCTATTCGAATGAAGCAACAGATTCGAAACAGGTAGATTCGAAAAACTCTGAAATTGACTCGAAAGGAGCGTATTTAGGTTAGACTCGAGACTAAAGTGAAACCCTAATTACCCCTATAGATTCGAGCGCCGCAAACTCGAAAAACGGCTAACACTTTGATTTTTTGACGTTTTGTAGATTAAATCACTATTTTTCTAACGAAAAATAATGATTTCAATCAAAAACGTGAAAAACCACAAAGTGTTTCCCGAATATGAATTTGCTAAGCTTGAGAATACGTTTTTGAGAGCAAAACCGTCCAACTAGCGTCAAGAAACCTAGAATGTATCTGATGAACACGAAGAACACCAAGAACACTCCGTAGTCTCTGATACCACTTGTAAGGTCTACAACTGCAAGATCTATCTAGACGCGGATCCGTGAACGAGTGCGGAATCCTCGTTAACGGTTAGACGGACAACTCTCAACTACGAAACACGGAGACTATTAGACGCTGAACGAACGACTGACGAACGATCCTACGAACTAATTCTCTCCGAAACGGACCTAAAGCTGATGATAAACTCGAGATCGCCTTAAGCTTAATTCCTCACGAATTCTGCTAAAAGTCTCTAATGACTCGAGTCTATCCCTAATTATAGACCTTGATTCGAGTCTGATGTGGGCCAAACTCGAATCTGGCCCAAGGCCCATTCGAGTCTGTCCACAAGGACGCTCTCGAATCTAGCCTTCATTCGAATCTAAGGCTACATTCGAATCTATCACAGATTCGAATGTCTACCTTTGTGTGATTCGAATCTAGCCAAATTACTTAAACACTTAAGTGATGAAACTTATGTTTTACTTATGTTTGAGTTAATCTTTGACCTTTATGTTTGAACTTCTTGTAATATGTTACATCAAGTTTAAACACACAATTAATAACAGACAAACACATATAAACATATATATATCAAAACACTTGTTAATTCTCAATACTCAGAATATTACTTAAACCAAAATGCTGATCGATTAGACTGCTATCGTCACACAGGGTGTACCAACAGAGCTGGGCCATTTTCAGAGTGAGTGCCCAAGGAAGGGAGATGCTTGCTATAAGTGTAGGGTGTGGGGACACTATAGTAGGAACTGTAGGAAGAATGCTCCAACAGCTGCTGCTCCATCATTAACACAATCTTCTGGAGGTTCAAGTGGTGGTTCAGTTAACCGCCGGGGTCAGTCACAAAGGGCACCGACTCGTGCCTTTCAAATTACTGCAGAGGAGGCGAGGGAAAACCCGGAAGTGGTTACGGGTACATTTATCGTAAATTCTATGCCAGCAAGAGTTTTATTTGATTCAGGTGCAAATCGTTCGTTTGTTTCTACTGTTTTTGCACAAAGACTTTCCATGCTTCTGTCTAGATTATCTGCTATACTTGACATAGAAACTGCTAGCAACACTCTAGTCAAAGTAGATAACGTATACCGTAACTGCACATTAGTGATTGAAGATATAGTCTTCAATTTGGATCTGATTCCGATCGAGTTTAGTGAATTTGACGTGATTGTCGGGATGGATTGGTTGATAGCAAATGAAGCCCATATAGTCTGTAAGAAGTGTATTATCACGATAACTACTCTGGAGGGGCATGAGATTTGTATTTACGGGGATAGGAGAAGAGGGGATTTGTGTTTGTTGACTATTGCAAAAGCCCGAAAGCTTGTTACAAAGGGGTGTGACGCTTACTTAGCTTATGTGATTGATGCTAAGGCTGAGAAGAGAACTTTGGCCGATGTGCCTGTTGTTTCATAATTCCCGGATGTGTTTCCGGAAGACTTGTCTAGCGTGCCGCCTGAGAGACAAGTGGAATTTAAAATTGACTTGATCCCTGGAGCTGCACCGGTAGCTCGTTCTCCTTATCGTCTTGCCCCAACCGAGATGAAAGAAATGATGACACAGCTTCAAGAGTTGTTGGACAAGGGCTTCATTCGACCAAGTTCATCGCCGTGGGGAGCTCCGGTATTATTTGTTAAGAAGAAGGATGGCACGATGAGAATGTGCATTGACTACCGGGAGCTGAATAAGTTAACAATTAAGAACAAGTATCCGCTGCCAAGGATAGACGACTTATTTGATCAGTTGCATGGAGCTAGTGTGTTCTCCAAGATTGATTTGAGGTCGGGGTACCATCAGTTGAAAGTACGAGAAGAGGATGTGCCTAAGACAACATTTAGGACACGTTATGGGCATTATGAGTTTTTGGTTATGCCTTTCGGGTTAACCAATGCCCCGGCTGTCTTTATGGATCTTCTGAATAGGGTGTGCAGACCGATGTTAGACAAGTCTGTAATAGTGTTTATTGATGACATTCTGGTGTACTGTAACAACCTAACTTTTAGTCAGTCATGTAATGCTTAAGTTTTGAGATAATAATATAATTTTATTATATTATATTATTTATGTTGCAATTATTAAATAAAATATGAAAATGGATTAAGTAAATATAATTTTTAAATTATATTTATGATATAATTAAGTAAAATAAAAGAGATATAAAATACAAAAGTTTAAGTGGGTTAAGATTACAAATGTGATCAAATGGAGATATAAAATTCGAATTAATGATCATTAAAGACCATTAACTCAAATTTCACTCTCTCTCTCTAATCTCTCTCTAAGCTCACGGAAATCTCAACAAAATCATCAAGAAAGTTCATAAAATTTGCAATAAATTTGGGAAGCAATCAAAGAAGAAGTTACAACAATCCTTCAACAACAAGAATCTACAAGAATTAAAGGTAATTATTTTGATAAAACTTGAAATTTATGTGTTTTGGTTCGGTTTTGGTAAAAACCGAAACCAAAGAATTAAAGGAGAAATTTTAGGTTGCATGTATAAGAATTTTGTAGATTATGATGAATTTAAGTTAATAGATGTTAAAGAAACAAAATTTTATAGTTAGATCATTCAAAATTAATTAAAAATCGGAATTTTTGTTAAAATATGTGTTCTTGAGAAAATTATGAGTTTTTGGATGATCTTGATTAAATTAAGATGTTTTTGATCAAAGAAATTATATAAAAACACTCAAATAATGTTAATACAACCTTATATAACATTGCATGTTAATAAAATGAGTTTTTAGTAATTTTTATGAAAAATCCGTATGAACAATATGATAAACACCAAGAACAATTTCTGGGAAAAATGCTAAGTATGGATCCGAATTCGGGTAGGACCAAATTCGGATGTTGTCCATTTCGGACCTATGATTCGGTTCGGATGATGGGTCCAATTCGGATGCTTCACAAATTCGGATATCACTATTTCAGGTTTTAATGATCCGAAATTCGGTGCTTATATTGAAAATGATCCTGATTTCGGAACCAATGCTAATTCGGATGTGTCCGGATCCGGATGATCCGAATCCGGATCCCATTCCGGGCTGATCCGAAACTTATGATCCGAAAACTCAATTTTATCTATTTTGATATTTTAATATGGATGATTATATTTATATATATACAAGTGTTAAATATATAAATAAAGGACTTTTGAGAATTTGAAAGAATAAAGAATATGATCGGACAAAAGATTGATGAACTGAAAGTTATCAGAATCAGATAGAATTACAGATTTTTAATGACCAAAAAGATGATGATGATAATGATAATGATGAAGATGATGAAATTAACATGATTTTATCATGAATGAATTTGAACAGGTTCAGTATATTCTGAACAAAGATTTAAAGACTTAAAGACTTAAAAGCGGGTCAGAGAATTGATTGACAGAACAGATTGACAAAGATAAAATCCTGAGATAACTCAGGTGGCAGATTTTTATATCTGTTTGATAAAGACCCAGACCTGTGAGTTATAGATATTCAGATTGAACATGCATAAGATCCGGTTGAGATATATTGCTGCTGTTAGATTTATTGACATTTATTTATCAGCTGGAATGAGACCTGTGCACACCATGGATGGGTATTGCCCAGTGGATCATGATAGCTATTTGATTATCTTTTCATATTGCATTTAATATTGCTTCAGACTTTGCTTTATGATTCATTGCTATCATGACTTCTAAGACATATGCTTCCATCATTGATCAGACATTTGATAGATTGATTCAGCTTGACTAGCCCTTATGGTCTATTGTTCTAGACTTGGCTATTTCACCAGTTCTTATGAACTTGGTAATGACCTCCGATGTTCCGCCATATTGACTTACTGGTAGCTAGCCCAGTATGTGGCTGATCCCCACGATTTAAGCGTGAGTGTGGCCTGTACATCATCCAATTCTATGATTCTATATCTCAATCATGAGGGCTGTAGCGGCAACCAAGACATATCACGCTAAGACTAATGACTCCGCTTGACACGCATGTTGATATTGAAAATCTATAAACTCACTAAGCATTGCTTACAGATGTTGCATTAATACTTTACAGGAAAAGCCAAAGGAAAATCACCTGCAGGACCTAGTACTTAGGTCATTCAAGATCCAAGTTTTAAAGCTTTCTTAGACCACTACTCAACAAGCTTTCTGGTACTGATTGGAAGACAGCTAATGTGGTGGTTCTGGGTAGACTTGATGTGATGATTGATGTTATGACTAGATTAGATGTTACCCTTTTATAATTTTATTTTGAAATATGTAAACTTAAATCCTAATCTATAATGTACATGTAATTATTAATTCCGCAATTAATTACCCTATCTTAGTATGGTTGATATCGTATTGCATGATGTGGGACCTAGACTCTGAGGACTGCCCCGGAAGGGGAGGTCTTCACATGTACTCTAAGTCTGAGGCTGAGCACGCTGAACATTTAAGGGAACTGTTAGAGTTGTTAAGGAAAGAAAGGTTGTATGCCAAATTCTCAAAGTGTGAGTTTTGGCTGCAACAGATACAGTTTTTTAGGACATGTGATTTCTGGAGCTGGGATTTCGGTAGATCCGGCTAAGGTAGAAGCGATAAAGAACTGGGAGCCGCCGTGTTCAGCTACTGAAGTTAGAAGTTTTCTGGGGTTGGCAGGCTACTATAGGAGGTTCATAAAGGATTTTTTTAAGATTGCAGTTCCTTTGACTGCATTAACCAAGAAGAATGCACCGTTTGTATGGGAAACTGTGCAGCAGGAGGCATTTGAAATTTTGAAGAAAACGTTAAGCGAAGCACCGATACTTGCTCTACCGGAGGGCAATGAGGATTTTGTGGTTTACACGGATGCTTTGAGGTTGGGGTTAGGTGCTGTACTGATGCAGCGCGGGAAAGTAATTGCTTATGCTTCAAGACAGTTGAAGCAGCATGAGAAGAATTATTCAACTCATGATCTTGAGTTGACAGCGGTCACATTTGCATTGAAATTATGGATGCACTATCTGTACGGTACTAAGTGTCAACTCTACACGGACCATAAGAGTTTGAAGTACATCTTTAGTCAGAAGGAGCTCAATATGAGGCAGAGACGATCGATGGAATTAATAAAGGATTATAACTGTGAGTTCCTTTATCACCCGGAAAGGCTAACGTAGTAGCCGATGCCTTGAGCCGAAAAGCTTATGCTAAGGATTGCTGCTACATGATGACGTCTACTGTGTTAACGTCTACCATTATAAATGATGTTAAGGCCGCTCAGGAGGAATCCTTGAAAGATGAAAATGTCGGTGCTGAGGATATTAGAGTACAGATTAAGAATATGGAAACAAGTGAGTCGGGACTGAAAGGGATTTACGGAAGGATCAGGGTGCCGAAGTTTGGTGGAATGAGATGAGTAATTAATGAAGAGGCACACCAGTCTAGGTTTTCTGTACATCCTGGAAGTACAAAGATGTACAACGAACTGAAAGCAGACTTCTGGTGGCCGGGATTGAAAAAGGACATAGGGCAGTATGTGGAAAGATGTCGAACTTGTCGGCTGGTGAAAGCCGAACATCAGCAACCATACGGCAGTCTGCAACCACTTCCCATTCCGGAATGGAAGTGGGAACATATTACGATGGATTTTGTTACAAAGCTACCGAAGACTAGGCATCAACATGATGCAGTTTGGGTGATAGTCGATAGGTTAACTAAGTCGGCACACTTTATTCCGATAAGAGAAGGGTATTCTTTGGAGAAATTGGCTCAGATTTATATGGACGAGATTGTTTCTAGGCATGGAGTGCCTAAGTCCGTAGTATCGGATCGAGATAGCCGGTTTACTTCAAACTTCTGGTCAGCATTACAAGAAGGGTTGTTAACGAGAATCGCTATGAGTACGGCTTATCGTCCGCAAACCGATGGCCAAAGTGAAAGAACTATCCTCACCTTGGAGGATATGATGAGAACGTGTGTACTAGATCTCGGTGGCAACTGGGATGATCATCTGCCACTGATAGAGTTTTCATATAACAACAGTTATCACGCAACTATAAAGAAAGCGCCGTTCGAGGCTTTGTATGGAAGGAGATGTAGGACTCCTACGTGTTGGAGAGAAACTGGTGAAACACCAATTGCTGGGCCGGCCTTGCTTCAAGAAACAAACGAGAAGATATAGTTGATTAGACAGAACATGAAGGCGGCCCAGGATCGTCAGAAAAGTTACTACGATAGGAGGCACAAACCGATAAACTTTGAAATAAATGATTGGGTGTACCTGAAATATCACCTATGAGAGGTGTTACTCGTTTCGTGAAGAGAGGAAAGTTGGCTCCGAGATTCGTCGGACCATTCAGGATTGTCGAAAAAGTTGGAAACCAGTCTTACCGGTTAGAGTTGCCTGAAGAAATGTCGGGCATACACCCGGTGTTCCATGTAGGGAACCTTCCTTTACTACTGAGAATGAGGATTGGGCTGACCACACCGAGCTGCAAGTTGATGAAAGGCTCCGGTATGTTGAGGAGCCGGAGTGTGTGTTAGATACTAAGGTGAAGAAGTTCAGAAGCAAAGAGATCGAAATGGTGCTTGTACGTTGGAAGCATCATAAGGGAGCCAATCATACATGGGAGATGAAAGCTGATATGTTAAGGAAATATCTGCAGCTATTTGAAGTCAAATAACTTCGAGGCTGAAGTTAGAGCGTGGTGGAGCCCATGTTGTAACATCCTCGAATTCAATTACTGTAATTCGGATCTATTTAGACGGATAATTTATAATTAAGTTGAATTATGAGTAATGATTATGTGTTTGGGATATTTAAAAGTTTGTTGTTATTTTAAGAAGTTACGAAGTTTGAGAATTAATAATTATTATTATGGAGTATTATGAATTATAAAAGTTAGTAATGATAAATTTAAGAATAAATCAGTATTTTATGGAACCAGTTGAGTTGAGGGGTGAAATGTGCAAAATGGAAAAGATGGGAATAAAAAGGCTAAAAGCCTTTCATTTCACACTCTTCACTCTCTCTCTACACTCTCTCTCTCTAGAAACTCTCTCTACTTCTCTCTAGATTATCTCTCAAACCGACCGGCCGATTATCGAGATTTATACGTCTTCGGAAAGATCTCGAGGAGTACTACAACAATCTATGGTTGGATTCTTGATTTCGTACGAATTGAGGTAAGAATCGACCCTTTTAAGTTTATATATCTCGGTTTTGAAGACATGAAATTCGAATTTGTCATTTCTTGCATGAATAAAGCTGATTTTGCTTGAGTTTTAGCTAGAATATGATAGAGTATGCGTAATATAATGGAATCTAGGCTTGATACATGACATATCCGTGATTTTAGGCTTAGAAATGCATGTTTTAAAGCTGTAAATATGAACAAATTCTAGAATGCCAAGAACAAAGTCGAAATACAAGAACAAACTTGATTTTTGTACTAAATTCAAGTATATATTCGAATTTAGCCCCTAAATTCGAGATAGGGTTCGAATTTAGCCCCTAAATTCGAATGGGGTTCGAATTTAGCCCCTAAATTCGAATGGGGTTCGAATTTAACAGGAACTCGGCGAGTTCCTTGCATATACTCGGCGAGTTCTAGAAGTTTTTGGGTAAATTCGAATGGGTTTAAAGGACTCGAATTTATGGGTAAATAATAACACTTTTGGGATATCTTTTTGTACTATAGTAAGGCAAATAAAGGAGGGTTAAATTAGGAATAAGAACTCATCTAATGATGTGATTTAAACGTGAGATTCGGATGTCGGTTCCGAATGTTGTAATACTTTTATTTGCACCAAGTAATGCCAATTTGTTAGAGACCATGTAATGATAATATGTTTATCATATGAAAATGTAACAGGTCCCTTGTGGTGTTGTTTAACCCACAGTGGGGTACTTTGTGGATCCGGTTGAAAGCCCGAGGAGAAATAAATATTGGTTAAAGTTTAATTACGCACCCACTGTCAGTATATTAGATTTCGCATGTCTATATCTGTTTTATGTAAGCTTTGCCTGCCGAGACATGTTGTTTCATTTATTGTTTAGAATTCTACTAACTTGCGTAGATTTAGATGCACATTCATACTTGTTGCATGTCCGTTCGATTGTTGTGCATCTAGTGATGGACCTGTGGGTCGCATCAATTACTCCGATGTTACTGCGCTATGTGACCTGGAGCTGATCCCTCCGAGGTTCTGGTAGGCAGTATGTCATCCCCGATCGTACGTTTGTCTCAGATGGTATGTTTTATGCCGAGCTTTGGGCTCGAAGGGGCTGCGGCTCTGGTCCGTATTTGGTGTACGAAGAGGGTATACGATGTTTGTCATCGGTGTTACTCTTGGGGCTTCATAAAGATTTATAAAATGCGTAATCTGTGTATTCACTAAGCATTCGCTTATACCTCAGTTGCTTTATTTTTACAGGAAAGGGAAAATCTGCAGGTGGACCTTCTAGCTAAGTCGTGTGTAAAGTTCTTGGAAGAATTCTACTACTCAAATCGGTAATTATGTTGTGGGACTAATGCTATGATTTGTTTGGGATGATTGTAATAAACTTTTTGAGTATGTAGACTTAGACTTGGTACCTTGTAGCACCGTAGGGTGTTTGATAATGTTGCGTTACCTTATTTACTTATTTTAATGCTTCCGCACTTAAACTAGGTTATTAGATCATTATGTTATTATATGATGGTGATTAATCCTGGGTGTTTTTAAATGGTGGTTGTTGTGGCAAGGGTGTCACATTCGCATCGTGCGATCTTTCTTTTTCACAAACAAAACAGGGGCTCCCCACGGCGATGAACTCGGTCGAATGAATCCCTTATCCAACAACTCCTGGAGTTGTTTCATCATCTCTTGCATTTCGGTAGGAGCAAGGCGATACGGATAACAAGCTACCTGTGCAGCTCCAGGGATCAAATCTATTCAGAACTCCACTTGTCTCTCAGGCGGCACGCCAGACAAGTCTTCCGGAAACACATCCGGGAATTGTGATACAACAGGCACATCGGCCACAGTCTTCTTCTCAGCCTTGGCATCAATAGCATATGCCAAGTAGGCGTTACATCCCTTTGCAACAAGCTTTCGGGTTTTGCAATGGTCAACAAGCACAGATCCCCGCTTCTCCTATCCCCAAATATACAGATCTCACGCCCCTCCGGAGTAGTAATCTTTATCATTCGCTTCTTACAAATTATGTGGGCTTCATTTTCGATCAACCAGTCCATTCCGACTATCACGTCAAACTCACTGAATTCAATCGGAATCAGGTCCAAATTGAAGACTACATCTTCAATCACTAATGTGCAGTTCCGGTATACGTGATCTACTTTGACTAAAGTGTTACTAGCAGTTTCAATATCTAGTACAACAGATAGCTTAGAAAGTGGCGTCGATAGTTGTTGTGTACAAACAGTAGATACAAATGATCTATTGCCACCCGAGTCAAATAACACTCTTGCAGGTAAAGAGTTAACTATAAACGTACCCGTAACCACTTCCAGGTTTTCCCTAGCCTCCTCCGCGGTTATCTGAAATGCACGAGCCGGTGCCCTTTGTGGCTGGTTTCGGCGGTTGACTGAACCACCACTTGATCCCCCAGATGATCGAGTTGAAGATGGAACAGCAGCTGCTGGAGCGTTCTTTCAACAGTTCCTACTATAGTGCCCCCATACACCACATTTATGGCAGGCATCCGATTTCCATGGGCATTCATTCTGGTAGTGGCCCAATTCTCCACAGCAAAAACATGCACGACCATTAGTACACTTGTCGAAGTGTTCCAGATGACACTTATTACAATATTGCGGCTCGGTGTTGATGGAGTAGGCATGAGCACGACCAGAAGACCCAGATGATCGACGATAAGATTGCTGAGGCGAATACTGTGACGAATTGAAGCTTCGACACCATTGTGTCAAATCCTGCCTTCTTCGGTGCAAAGCAAACCATTATAGCGTGCACCAGATGACGCCATTGGCCAATCAGACTACTCTTAACGTAAGATGCCTTCGTAATATCTTGAGCATAGCCCATACGTAAGAAGGCCGCTTGCCTTATGGGAGCTGGGAACTCAATTGTACCAGCTTCTTGCTCAATCGATCCTAGTTCCAGAATTGATCGAAGATGATCGGCCCAGAATGCAATTGGATAACCACTAACCCTGGCTCGTAGAAGTGTAGGTATAACAGTGCAATCCACTTGCAGCGACTGCTAGAATTGGCGAACGTACGCTAGGATAATATGCTGGTTGTGCGTAAGTGCATATGCCACCCTAGATTGTGACAGAAATTCGATCATTTGCCTGTAAGGTTGAGCTTCTGACAGTTGAAGATCAACTGCCATAATCATATTATGCTTATTAAATAATGCTCGATCTCCCATATCTACACACAATTGAAACACATAAAATGTTTGAAATTAATTTTGAAAAATTTAAGTTATTTGAACTTGTTTAAATTCGAACTTGATTAAGTTCGAATTTGAACATCTTCAAACTTACTTAAATTCGAGAATATAAGTTCTTCGAACTTACTTAAGTTCGAACAATCTTTTGACCTTCGAACTTACTTAAGTTCGAGAACCCTATTCGAACATGTCTGTCTTCGAACTTACGGATATTTTTGACAAGTTCGAGGTCCTGACAAGTTCGAACATGAAGAACAAGTTCGAACCCGGATGAACAAGTTCGAAGTCGGCTATATTGAACATCAAAACCCTGATTTAAACCTTGTTAGACTCAATTAACTGTTGAATCCAGTCCTAATAGGATCTAATCAAGTTTATCAAGTATTAATCTTAAGTTTTAAAACCTAAAACTTCGTGATTTGGACCAGCTAATTTTATAGTTATTTGAAACTTAAAATTTTCGAATTTTTGCCATTAATTAGCCTAGAACTTTACTTACTTTATGATTGAAACACATAGACAACGCATAAAATAATAAAAGATAGTCAAAGGAATAGGTTCGATCCAGAGATGGGTTCAAACTAGTTGTGGTTCGAATTTATGTTGGATCCGAAATGGGGATCAAATGTTGCAAACTTATAAAATTTGGTTTACAAAATTAAACAATTATTGACACAAGGTATTGTTGCAACTAATTTACAGGTCCATTGTGGTGTTGTTTAACCCACATTGGGGTACTTTGTGGATCCGGTTGAAAGCCCGAGGAGAAATAATTATTGGTTAAAGTTTAATTACGCAGCTACTGTGAGTACAGTAGATTTCGCATGTTTTATATCTGTTTTATGATAGCTTTTGCCTGCTGAGACGTGTTGCTTCAATTGTTGTTTGGAACTCTACTAACTTGCGTAGATTTAGATGCACATTCATATTTGTTGCATGTCCGTTCGTTTGTTGTGCATCTAGTGATGGACCGGTGGGTCGCATCAATTACTCCAATGTTACTGCGCTATATGACCCGGAGCTGATCCCTCCGTGGTTCTGGTAGGCAGTATGTCATCCCCGATCGTACGTTTGTCTCAGATGGTATGTTTTATGCTGAGCTTTGGGCTCGAAGGGGCTGCGGCTCTGGTTCCGTACTTGGTGTACGAAGAGGGTATACGATGTTCCGTACTTGGTGTACTCTTGGGGCTTCATAAAGATTTATAAAATGCGTAATCTGTGTATTCACTAAGCATTCGCTTACCTCTCAGTTGTTGTAATTTTACAGGAAAGGGAAAATCTGCAGGTGGACCTTCTAGTTAGGTTGTGTGTGAAGTTTTGGAAGATATCTGCTACTCAATCGTTAATTATGTTGTGGGACTAATTCTATGATATGTTTGGGATGATTGTAATAAACTTTTGAGTATGTAGACTTAGATTTGGTACCTTGTAGCATCGTAGGGTGTTTGACACTGTTGCGTTACTTTATTTATGTATTTTAATGCTTCCGCACCTAAACTAGGTTATCAGATCATTATGTTATTGTATGTTGGTAATTAATCCTGGGTGTCTTGTAATTGGTGGTTAATGTGGCAAGGGTGTCACATGGTATGGTATCAGAGCAGTAGTTTGAGATTCAAGTGTTCGTGAGGTCTTGGTCTCAAACATTAAGTGATGATATGTAGTGATTCTAAGTAATAATCTGAACTAAGATAGGTTACGATCTAGTAATTATACGGGATTGACTATCATACGGGACAAATGGGGTGGTGTCTTTAAATTAATGACATGTTACTAAACAAGTTATATGTTTATATTTTCAGAACATGTCTGGAGGAGGAATGACACCTGAAGAAACATGGGAGATGATGCTAGCCATGATGGTTGAGCAGAACAAAATGATTCAAGAACAGTTTCGGGCTCGAGATGAGGCCGAAGCTAAGAGAAGGGAGGATAAGAGAAAGAACAAGGAAAAGGAAGGGGGCAACAATGAGGAACAAGTTGACAATACTGGGTCATCTAACAAACCCAGAGGCTGTCGTTTTAAGGATTTTAAAGGAAACGGGGTCGTGGAGTTTAATGGATTGGGGGATGCTGTTACCGCACTTGAATGGATAACGGCTACTGAACGAACATTCCGAATCAGCGACTGAGCTGAGAAGGACATGGTTCGATATGCTACAGCGATGTTCAATAACGACGCAATCATGTGGTGGAATTCCATGGTTAACGCCTTAACCTTGGAGAAAGTGGCTGTTATGACGTGGGCTGAGTTCACTGATTTGTTCACTCAGCAGTATTGTCCGGTTGATGAGCGCCGAAGACTGGAGGCAAAGTTTATGGCGTTGATGCAGGGGACTAAGACTGTGTCCCAATGTGCTGTGGAGTTCACGAGGCTAAGTCTGTTTGCACCTCATCAAGTTGATACTGAAGAAAGGAAGGTGACCAGATTCGAGGCTGGTCTGGATATTGAAATCAGAAGAGTTATGAGTAACGTACGCTACCCTACATTTGCTGGCTTACTTGAGGCTGCTAGAAATGTAGAGCAGATTCTGATTATGTCGGGTTACTTGATTGGGTCTGCTGCTGCTTCCACCAACCCAACACAACCGTCACCACCGAAACGTCAACGCGAAGGAGGCTACTCTGGTTCTTCTCGCTCGTCCCAGTACTCGCCGCAACAGTCTTATCGCCGACAGTCTAGTTCTTCTGGTCGCGCTCGTGCTTATTCCATCAACACCGAGCCGCAATATTGCAATAAGTGTCATCTGGAGCACTTTGGCAAGTGTACTAATGGACGCGCTTGCTTTTGCTGTGGAGAATTGGGTCATTTTCAGAGCGAGTGTCCACGAAAAGGTGATGCTTGCTATAAGTGTGGGGTGTGGGGACACTATAGTAGGAACTGTAGGAAGAATGCTCCAGCAGCTGCTGCTCCATCATCGACCCGATCATCTGGAGGATCTAGTGGTGGTTCAGTCAACCGCCAGAACCAGCCATAAAGGGCACCGGCTCGTGCTTTTCAGATTACGGCAGAGGAAGCTAGGGAAAATCTGGAGGTGGTCACGGGTACGTTTATTGTATATTCCTTGCCTACACGAGTTCTTTTTGATTCGGGTGCCAACCGCTCTTTCGTGTCTACTGTTTTTGCACAACGACTTGCTATGCCACTGTCTAAGTTGTCTGCTATACTTGATATTGAAACTGCTAGCAACACTCTAGTCAAGGTAGATCACGTAAACCGTAATTGCACATTAGTAATTGAAGATGTAGTCTTCAATTTAGATCTGATTCCGATAGAGTTCAGCGAGTTTGATGTGATTATCGGACTGGACTGGTTGATAGAAAATGAAGCCCACATAGTCTGTAAGAATCGTGTGACAAAGATAACTACTCCGGAGGGGCGTGATATATGTATATATGGGGATAGGAGAAGCGGGGATCTGTGTTTGCTGATTATTGCAAAAGCCCGAAAGCTTGTTGCAAAGGGGGGTGACGCTTACTTAGCATATGCGATTGATGCTAAGGCTGAGAAGAGGACTTTGGCCGATGTGCCTGTTGTTTCACAATTCCCGGATGTGTTTCCGGAAGACTTGTCTGGCGTGCCGCCTGAGAGACAAGTGGAATTTAGAATTGACTTGATCCCTGGAGCTGCACCGGTAGCTCGTTCTCCTTATCGTCTTGCTCCTACCGAGATGCAAGAGATGATGAAACAACTTCAAGAGTTGTTGCACAAGGGCTTCATTCGACCGAGTTCATCGCCGTGGGGAGCTCCGGTATTGTTTGTAAAGAAGAAGGATGTCACGATGAGAATGTGCATTGACTACCGGGAGCTGAACAAGTTGACCATTAAGAACAAGTATCCGCTGCCACGGATAGATGTGACTTGTTTGATCAGTTACACGGGGCAAGTGTGTTTTCTAAGATCGACTTGAGGTCGGGATACCATCAGTTGAAAGTAAGAGAAGAAGATGTACCGAAGACAGCTTTCAGGACACGTTATGGGCATTACGAGTTCTTGGTTATGCCTTTCGGGTTAACCAATGCCCCGGCTGTCTTTATGGATCTAATGAACCGAGTTTGCAGACCGATGTTAGACAAATCGGTAATTGTATTTATTGATGACATTCTGGTATATTCTAAGTCTGAGGCTGAGTATGCTGGTCACCTAAAGGAATTATTGGAGTTGTTAAGAAAGGAAAAGTTATATGCCAAGTTCTCAAAATGTTAGTTTTGGCTACAACAGATACAGTTTCTAGGACATGTGATTTTGGGGGCTGGGATTTCAGTAGATTCGGCTAAGGTAGAAGCGATAAAGAATTGGGAGCCGCCTCGTTCAGCTACAGAAGTTAGGAGTTTTCTTGGACTGGCAGGCTATTATAGGAGGTTTATAAAGGACTTTTCAAAGATTGCAGTTCCTTTAACTGCATTGACAAAGAAGAATGCACCTTTTGTCTGGGAAACCGTGCAGCAAGAAGCATTTGATATTTTGAAGAAGACGTTAAGTGAAGCTCCGATACTTGCTCTACCAGAGGGTAATGAGGACTTTGTAGTATACACAGATGCCTCGAGATTTGGATTAGGCGCTGTACTGATGCAGCGTGGAAAAGTTATAGCATATGCTTCAAGACAGTTGAAGCAGCATGAGAAGAATTATTCGACTCATGATTTGGAGTTAACCACAATTACATTTGCTTTGAAGTTATGGAGACACTATCTCTATGGAACTAAGTGTCCGTTATACACGGATCATAAGAGTTTGAAGTAGATCTTCAGCCAGAAAGAACTCAATATGAGGCAGAGACGATCGATGGAGTTAATAAAGGATTATAATTGTGAAATCCTTTATCACCCGGGAAAGGCTAATGTAGTAGCCGATGCTTTGAGTCGAAAAGCTTACGCTAAAGATTGCTGCTACATGATGATGTCTACGATGCTAACTTCTACAATTGTAAATGATGTTAAGGCCGCTCAGGAGGAAGCCTTGAAAGATGAAAATGTTAATGCTGAGGATATAAGAATACAACTGAAGAATATGGAAACAAGTGAGTCGGGATTAGAAGGTGTATACGGGAGGATTTGGGTGCCGAAGTTTGGTGGAATGAGACGAGTGATCATTGAAGAGGCACATCAATCCAAGTTTTCTGTACATCCTGGAAGTACAAAGATGTACAATGAGCTGAAAGCAGACTTTTGGTGGCCGGGATTGAAGAAGGATATCGGCCAGTACGTGGAACGATGTAGGACTTGCCGACTTGTGAAAGCCGAACATCAGCAACCTTATGGCAGTCTGCAACCGCTTCCCATTGTGGAATGGAAGCGGGAACACATCACTATGGACTTCGTTACAAAACTACCGAAGACTAGGCGTCAACACGATGCAGTCTGGATAATAGTGGATAGATTGACTAAGTCGGCTCACTTTATTCCGATAAGAGAAAGTTATTCGTTAGAAAAGTTGGCTCAAATTTACATGGACGAGATTGTTTCTAGGCATGGAGTGCCTAAGTCCATAGTATCGGATCGAGATAGCCGGTTTACTTCTAATTTCTGGTCGGCATTACGAGAAGGGTTGGGAACGAGAATAGCTATGAGTACGGCCTATCGTCCGCAAACCGATGGCCAAAGTGAACGAACAATCCTTACCCTAGAGGATATGATGAGTTCTTGTGTATTGGATCTCGGTGGCAATTGGGACGATCATTTGCCACTGATAGAGTTCTCGTACAACAACAGTTACCATGCGACGATCAAGAAAGTGTCGTTTGAGGCATTATATGGGAGAAGGTGTAGGACTCCTACGTGTTGGAGAGAAACTGGAGAAACGCCGATTGCTGGGCCAACATTGTTACAGGAGACAAATGAGAAGATACAACTGATTAGACGGAATATGAAAGCGGCTCAGGATCGTCAGGAAAGTTATTATGACAGAAGGCACAAACCAATCAGTTTTGATGTGAATGATTGGGTATATCTAAAAGTATCACCAATGAGGGGTGTTACTCGATTTGTGAAAAGAGGAAAGTTGGCTCCGAGATTTGTCGGACCATTCAAGATAACCGAGAAAGTAGGAAATCAGTCATATCGTTTGGAATTGTCTGAAGAGATGTCGGGCATACACCCAGTGTTTGATGTTGGGAATCTCAGGAAATCGTTTAATACTTGAAATGAGGATTGGGCACAGATCACACTGAGCTGCAAGTTGATGAAAGGCTCCGGTATGTTGAAGAGCCGGAGTGTGTGTTAGATACAAAGATAAAGAAGTTGAAGAGTAAAGAGATAGAAATGGTGCTTGTATGTTGGAAGCATCATAAGGGAGCCAATCATACATGGGAAACGAAAACTGACATGTTAAGGAAATATCCGAAGCTGTTTGAAGTCAAATAACTTCGAGGACGAAGTTTGAGCGTGGTGGAGCCCATACTGTAACATCCTCGAATTTAATTCAGATTTGTTTAGATTTATAATTTAGAATTAAGTTGAATTATGAGCAATGATTATGTATTTGGATAGTTAAAAGTTTGACGTGGTCTTAAGAAAATTGAGAGCTTTGAATTATTATTTGTTATGGAATACTGATGAATTTTCAGCTGAATTATAAAAGTTGGTTGCATTATATGGAAATTTAGAGTTTTTAATTATTAAGTGAAAATAATTATTAAGAATAATAAATATAAGATAGAATTCTTAAGTTTTATAAAATCAGTATTTTATGGAACCAGACAAGTTGAGGGGTGAAATGAGCAAAATGGGAAAGATGGGAATAAAAAAGGCCAAACGCCTTTCATTTTCACCACCTCTCTCTCTAGACTCTCTCTCTAGAATTCTCTCTACCTTCTCTCTAGATTATCTCTCAAACCGACCGGTCGATTATCGAGTTCTATACGTCATCGGAAAGATCTCGAGGAGTACTACAACAATCTACGGTTGCATTTGTGATCTCGTACGAATTTGAGGTAAGAATCGACCTTTTAAGTTTCTATATGTTTGGTTTTGATGATAGAAATTCGAATTTATCATTTATTGCATGAATGAAGCTAGTTTGGCTTGAGTTATAACAAGAATATTTTAGAGTATGTATAATAGAATCGAAACTAGGCTTAAAACTTAACATATTCGTGATTTTTAGGCTTTGAAATGAACAAATTCGAGAATGCCAAGAACAAAGTCGAAATGCAAGAACAAACTCGATTTTGGTACTAACTTCGAGTATGTATTCGAATTTAACACATTGTCTTCGACTTTAACCTCAAATTCGAAGATGGGTTCGAATTTAACCCTCAAATTCGAAGATGGGTTCGAATTTAACCTCACACATTCGAATTTGATGCATATAATTGTCCACATGCTCGAATTTAATGCATAGGATTCGAATTTAATGCTTAAAAAAATTGAAACCCACTTTCTAAGCTCGAATATATTGATTGAAACACATAGACAACGCATAAAATAACAAAAGATAGTCAAAGGAATAGGTTCGAACCTGAGATGGGTTCAAACTAGTTGTGGTTCGAATTTATCTTGGATCCGAAATGGGGATCAAATGTTGCAAACTTATAAAATTTGGTTTTACAAAATTTTACAATTATTGACACAAGGTATTGTTGCAACTAATTTACAGGTCCCTTGTGGTGTTGTTTAACCCACAGTGGGTACTTTGTGGATCCGGTTGAAAGCCCGAGGAGAAATAATTATTGGTTAAAGTTTAATTACGCACCCACTGTGAGTACAATAGATTTCGCATGTTTATATCTGTTTTATGATAGCTTTTGCCTGCTGAGACGTGTTGCTTCAATTGTTGTTTGGAACTCTACTAAGTTGCGTAGATTTAGATGCACATTCATATTTGTTGCATGTCCGTTCGTTTGTTGTGCATCTAGTGATGGACCGGTGGGTCGCATCAATTACTCTGATGTTACTGCGCTATATGACTCGGAGCTGATCCCTCCGTGGTTCTGGTAGGCAGTATGTCATCCCCGATCGTACGGTTGTCTCATATGGTATATTTTATGCCGAGCTTTGGGCTCGAAGGGGCTGCGGCTCTGGTTCCGTACTTGGTGTACGAAGAGGGTATACGATGTTTGTCATCGGTGTTACTCTTGGGGCTTCATAAAGATTTATAAAATGCGTAATCTGTGTATTCACTAAGCATTCACTTACGTCTCAGTTGTTGTAATTTTACAGGAAAGGGAAAATCTGCAGCTGGACCTTCTAGTTAGGTCGTGTGTGAAGTTTTGGAAGATATCTGCTACTCAATCGGTAATTATGTTGTGGGACTAATGCTATGATATGTTTGGGATGATTGTAATAAACTTTTGAGTATGTAGACTTAGATTTGGTACCTTGTAGCACCGTAGGGTGTTTGACACTGTTGCGTTACTTTATTTATGTATTTTAATGCTTTCGCACTTAAACTAGGTTATCAGATCATTATGTTATTGTATGTTGGTAATTAATCCTGGGTGTCTTGTAATTGGTGGTTAATGTGGAAAGGGTGTCACACATTACCTTTTCAAAATCCTTGCACATCTGCTCGTTTGACGACCCGAAGATGATGTCGTCCACGTACACTTGTACCAAAATAAAATCTTCACCTTTCCTTTTCACGAATAGTGTACCATCAATTTTCCCTCTCTCAAACCCGTTGTCTAAGAGATGAGTTGACAGTGTCTCATACCAAGCCCTGGGTGCCTGATGCAATCCATACAGAGCCTTATCAAGTCGATATACTCTGTCGGGATACTTGGGATCAGCAAACCCTGGCGGTTGTTCGACATACACTAATTCCTTCACCTTGTCGTACAAGAAAGCACTCTTGACATCGAGTTGATATACCTTAAATCCTTTGAAGGATGTGAAAGCCAGAAACAGTCGAATCGCCTCAAGCCTCGCGACTGGTGCAAACACTTCGTTATAATCTATTCCCTCTTCCTGGTTGAACCCTTTTACTACGAGTCTTGCCTTGTTACGAGTAACTATACCCCGATCATCCCGTTTACACTTTAAGACCCATTTGGTCCCTATAACAACTTCTCCTCGAGGTAACGACACTAACTCCCACACTTCAAACTTTCTGAACCGTGACAGTTCTTCTTGCATGGCTTCAACCCATGAATTGTCTTTTAGTGCCATTTGCACATTCTTTGGCTCTACTTGTGAGATGAAGCACGAGTATAAACACGTGTGAAACGCCACGGAGCGTTAATCATCGATAGTAACACTGTGTTATTATTCACAGTACTCCTAGTTCTCACACTGGCATTTGGATTCCCTATGATACCCTCAATTGGATGACCCTTTTTATCCTCAATGTCTCAATCTCATCGACCTGAAGATCATGTCCCAAATTCGATCCTATTTCACCTACTGGGGTTATGACTTCTGACGGAGTAACATCTACCTCATGATCACTATCTTTGGAGGTAGAGTCACTTGCCTGATTCTCATTCGTAGGTAATTCAGGTTCATTATCTACTTGAGACCTATCTTCTGTCGTTGTAGTCAGATGTTTATGGAGTGCTTGATCTTGGAAAACCTCTACACTCGTCGTTGAGATTCAATGATGAGAATTCATTTTCCACAGTACCTACATTTCCACTAAACAGTATGTTAAATGATTCAAACACAGAGTCATAATCAAATAACCATTCTGGACCAGTTTGGGGTTCATGTGAATACTTGTTACGTCAATGTTGAACACAATTTCAACCGTACCGTTTGTTTTGTTAAAAACCCTCTTGTTTGGTGAGTTAGGAACATAACCTAAGAAGTATCCTTCGTCAGCCTTTTGACCAAACATAGGTTGATGTTTTGTTTTCAATAAAGTACATGGTACCCCAAACGGTTCAAAGCCAGTTAAATTTGGTGGTCCTTTATTCAAAACTTCATAACAGGTTTGGTTCATTAAACATGACATGCGGTATTCACTGCCTCCCCCCAAAACATGGTAGGAAGCTTTGATTCCGAGAGCATGGCCCTTGCTGCCTCAATCAAAGTCTTGTTCTTACGTTCTGCAACCCCATTTTGATATGGCTCATAAGGTGCACTGAATTGATGCACTATGCCTTTAGTTAGGCAATATACACCAATTACTGCATTTTAAACTCTGTTCCATTATCACTCCTGATACGTTTTACCCTTGTCCCATATGAGTTCTCAACTTGGTCTAAGAACCTAATCAGCGTGCCTGCTGTTTCATCCTTTGTACCTAAAAATAAAACCCAAGAGAGATGTGAGTAATCATCAGTAATAACTAAACAAAACCAACTACCACCTATGCTCCTTTTGTTGATTGGACTGAAGAGATCCTTATGCAGCAAATCGAAGGTGGAAGCGATCGAGTTCTGAGTCTTTGACTTGTGTGATTTCTTATGTTGTTTTCCCTTTTTGCACGAGACACACTTGTCATCGAACTGACAACTCTTTAGTGGAACACCTTGCACCAGACCATTTTTCGTGATGTAATTCATTTTCCTTAGGTGCAAGTGTGCCATGCGTCTGTGCCACAATATAGATTCAGATTCTGAAGGTTTAGATAGTAGACAAATTGTTCCCATCGATGAGTTTGATACATTCATATCCTTCATGTACAAATCATTCACCCTTGGGGCTCTCATCATGATCCACTTTTCATGTATCTTGAATCCTGGCTTCAGCACTAACGCTTCATTTGTAGTAAAAATTACTGAATTTTTCTTATCACAGATCTGAGAGACACTAATGATATTGTGATCAAGTTTATCAATATGGTAAACTTGATCAATTATGATAGTCCCATTAGTGACCACTCCTGTTCCAGTGGAATTTCCTCCCTTTTTCCCAGCAAATGATACAAAGCCCTTGTTCCCTCCCTTGAAGTCTGTGAGTAGACTCCTTTCCCTAGTCATGTGACGAGAGAAATCACTGTCGACAAACCATTTGTTGTTTAGATCTGTAGTTAACTCCCACACATGAAAGACAACAAGTTAGTTATCACGGGGTCCCCAAGCCATGACTGACATGGTAATACCATTCTCATCCATATACGTGAACTCCTTCGAATACCCATCTCTCCTTTCAGGTGACTTGGGTTTTTGATTGAGAACTTGTTGCTGTGCTAAGTGATTAACATACACTCTTGGCCTTTGGGCTGACATTTTCGGTTGAGCCCTAGGATAATTTCTATTATAATGCATTTTTTTCTAATATCCTAGGGCTCTACCTGGTGCCTGTTGTCTTTGAGGAGTATGTGACCTAATTGACTGTATGTCCTTCTAGGTGTTGTACTCATATAGACTTGTTGCCGTCCTGACCTAGACTGATTAGGAAATCTATTCGGAGAATTAGTCTTAATCACTTCATTCTGTCTGACCGACACCTGTATTTGTTTAGCAGCTACCCTAGGTGTTGCATTCAAATTCTTCTCAGTATCTTGACAACTACTTGTGCTAGCAATACTAGGTACTGGTCTTAGGGCTGGTTGATCTTGCTTCCCTACAGTAGGTCTAGACTCTGGTTTAGAAGATGTAGACTCTACTTTCTTATAAGGACAGCTAGACGCCACATGTCCTTTCTCATGACATCTAAAGCATGACATCTTATGAATCGACTTCTTATAAGTACCCTTTGATTTAGGTGTCTCATTAGTGTCATTTTCTTTCGATTCTACTATAGTGTTCACTTCCTCTTGCTGATTATCACTTACAGGTTTAGCTTCTCCTAGTATAGTGTCACTAGTAGATTGCACAAAATTGACTTTCTTAATCTTTGTGGTTCTGGTTGACACCTTAGTTGAGTTATCATTTTCAGATCCAGTTACTGTTGCTACCTCTGATTCAACTGTTTCAGTGGTTTTATCCTGAGGTTGAGGCACATAGTTGTTGTTGAACGGTGGGGGACTCTCCTGATAACCTAGGCCTACTGGTTTCTTAGACTTGCCTTTGAGCTTCTAAGATCTTTCCTAGATTTAGGGATGAGTTCCTAAACTTTTCAAGCTTGTTATTTGCCTCTGCAACCTTAACTCTAGATTCTTTGGTTAAAGATTTGACATGCCCGTACATGAGTTCTAACCTGACACATTGTTCACTTAACTTGTCTTTTAGAACTATCACGTCCTGAGCATCTGCTTTCAGCTTATTCATTAAATCAACCTTAATATCAAGAAGACTAGCGTTATCCAATTTTAATGATTGAACCTAAGATGTTAAGGTGTTATGTGTCTCTAGAACTAGATTTAATATATCATTTAAAGTAGCACTTAAAACACATAAATCGTGGAATGTTAGAAAAGTTTAGAGTTACCTTTTTGCGGTCCGATTCCACATTAGCCATTTGAGATGCAAACTCCAGAATGGTTTGCTCCTCCGAGTTTTCCACCAACAAAGGACTTGATTCTGACTGCTGAGTGTCCTCTGCTTCTTCTTCAGCTCTATCCACCCCAGTCTTAGTTACCTCAGCCATAAAGGCTCTGGCATTCGACTCTGGATGATTGCTCCAATCGTATGTGCCATCTAGCTGTCTGTTGGATGACACGTTTGTTAACAGACCAACTATGGCTGCTTGATTTCCAGAACCACTAGAGTGTTGTCTCCCTTGGTTCTGATTTTGATAATTTTCCACTTTTGGCCTTCGACACTCTCTGGCAAAGTATCCCAATCCTCGACAATTATAGCACTTTACCTTTGACTTGTCAAACCCAACTTTGTTGTTGCTTACGCTCAGATTCCTTCCTGTCCTCTTCATAAACCTCTTGACCCTTTGAGTCACCATGGCCAGTTGCCATTGTAGATCCATCTATTCCAAGTCATCGGGATCTAGATGATTGTAGTCCTCTTCCCACAGAGCTGGATCGTTTATTTTACCCTGAACGCAATTGCCGTAAGCTGCGACAAATGAAGCTAGAAGATTTAGATGATCTTCAGCTGATTTTGCGCTCATAGGAATCTTTGTGTAGCCTTGAGACGTAGACGCTGAGTGATGTGGTTTTTCTTCTAGTTTGGAAAACCCTAAGAACGCCCTACTACTAGAATTCTCTGACTCAACCGGGATAGACTCTTCTCCCGAGAAAAATGTTGTGGCCCCCGACTTCAGTTCACTAGCAGTTGACGGTTTTGATTTCCCAAAATACATCTCTAGATTTTGAACCTGATCAAATTCCCATTCCTTCTTCTGTAACTTGAAGTTGTATGCCGTCAATGTTCTGATAACCCCTTCAAGAGTAAGAGTCTCAAACTTCTATTCATCATGCTTTATTAGCGCTGTGTACATCTCCCACTTAGCCGGTAAAGAATCCAAAAGTTTTTTTTTTTTTTTCTGTCTCTAGATACTCAACACTGTGATTGTCAAGTTCAGTCAGCAGATGATATAATCTAGTAATCATCTCATCTAGTGTTTCATTCTTCAGTGCTTTAAAGAAAGCAAATTGCTGCTTCAGCATTTCTGTTCTTCCCTTGCGTACCCTGGGATTTCCCTCCAGGAATTTGTGTAAACTCGACATTCTTTCAAAAACCTTTTGTTTTCGAACATAAAATATTTAATTTAAATATGAATTTAAAATAAACCTTTCGAACTTATTCAAGTTCGAATATGTTTAGATTTAAATTCGTTTATTAAATTAAATTCGAAATGATTTAAGTTCGAACTCAACAAGTTCAAAAGAGTGTAAGTTCGAGAAACCCTAGAATCTCTGACAATAGCGAACCTTAGTTAAGTTCGAGAAAAACCTAACCATCTGACAACTTCGAAGTATGACAAAATCGAACACTTCTGACAACTTCGAATGATCTGACAACTTCGAAATATAGTTAAATTCGAAAGAAACCGTAAAATAAATTCGAGAGGAGCGTATTCTGACAAGTTCAAAGAACCCTAATACCCCCTTAAGTTCGAGCGCCGCAAGTTCGAGAGCCAAAAACCCGATTTTTTCAAGATTTCAGATTCAACCAATGTTTTTATGATTAAAAACACTGATTTCGACTAGAAAAGTGAACTAATATGAATTTTTCCCCGTTACCTTGCTTGTAGAACTCAGAAAAACTTCGAAAATACGTGAAAAATCTGGTAAAAACGTCAAGACACCAAGAATGTTCGTAGTAACACGAAGAACGCGACGAACACTCTTATGGCTCTCATGCCACTTGTAAGGTCACCTTTAGCATGGATCTGATCTTGATGTGACGCCGTCCAACGAGTCGCTTAACGGATCGATCACGCACGGAAACCAGAGACAAACACAATGATAGTCGATACGACGAACGAACCGACACGTGTATTTCTCCGAAAGACTCTCTGAAATCACTCTATCTTGTACGTGCACGAATACAAGCTCTGATTAAGAATTTCTGCAATAGTCTCTAATTAAAACGGATTAATACATAATTATAGAGATTAAGTTAGAACTTAACATACTAATTTCGTTTAGGCCCAAACTCACGAACTTGTCCAATACCCTACGAACTTAGTTTCACTAAGTTCGTCAGGGTATGGATAAGTTCGAACCCTAGCCTTTGAACTTATTCTTGAACTTATCTTATAACTTATTCTTGAACTTGTAATCATCATACACAATCATGATCAAACATATATCGCTTGTATTTAACAAAGCCTGATCTATTAGAAAAGACTATCTATTACATACCTAGACTGCTATCGTCACACATGGTGTACCAACACAGTGGATGGTGGACGACACAAATGGTGGACAAAGGTCGAAGAGACGGTCACTAGAAAGGTTTTCGTGAGCGAGACTGCGAGAGCAGCATAGCATGTTTAGGGTTTAAACTTTATACTTATAATTTTACTGATTATGAATTTTTGAGAACTCATTTGACTTTGAAATGTGAAAACGTGAAGGACTTTAAAAGGTAAAAAGGCTTTTTATTTTTGAGTTGACAACTTGACATACTGCATTTCTATTTAATATAAATGAAGTATTTATTTATTTAGAAAAATAAAATATCCAGGATATATAATATAAACAATAAATTATATAATATATTATGTATAGGCTTGTTTAGGCTCGCGAGCCTAATCGAACTCACTGTCTAAGCTCGAGCTCGTTTATTAAATGAGCGTTAAATGAAGCTCGAGCTCGGATCGAGCTCGTTTAACTCAGTCTCGAGTCCAGCTCGTTTAACTCGGTCTCGAGTCGAGCTTTTAACGAGTCGATCCCGGGTAGCTCAGGAGTAGCTC
Organism: Centrapalus pauciflorus; assembly: GCA_020465985.1. Classification (NCBI taxonomy): domain Eukaryota; kingdom Viridiplantae; phylum Streptophyta; class Magnoliopsida; order Asterales; family Asteraceae; genus Centrapalus; species Centrapalus pauciflorus. The sequence continues at coordinate 384,280 of JAANYP010006127.1, forward strand.
GGCTCATTTACACCCTAGTTGCAATTGCTTTATGCTATTGCACATGTTTCCTATATTGAACGCCATAAGCATGATAATTATTCTGTCTAAATGAGATCTTGTTTGACAAGGACAGTGCATATAAGGTGAGGAGGGGGGACCACTAATCGAGCTAAGTGTACCCTTACCAATGACAAACCAATGACGAAAAATTAATACTTTAATCGAGCTAAGCGTACCCTTACCAAAGAAACAAGCGAAAAAAATCAAACCAAACAGAAGACCCCGGCGCAGGCCTGCGCCACGGGTTGCGTCCATCGTATATTGCATAAAAATAATGAGGGTGCAACACTCATTCAACCCTTCACAACCCTTGCCCTAAGCCTCTCCTTGCACCGCCGCTTTTTACACGTTTTTCACCAAAAATGTTGCCTTTTGCTTAAGTAATCTACTCCTAAGTGTTCCAAACTTCATCTTGAACATGAATCTTGTTTTACTTGAGTTTTCAACTCAAATTGGGGATGGTTTGGAGAAAGAGTTAGAGATTGGATTCAAAAGGTTCAACACCCCAAGCTTTGATTGCATTCATCCTACAAATCATCTAAGGTATGTTTTCTTTTAATTTGTTGCAAATGATGAAGCTTGTAGCTTCCATGGAGGTTTGTGGTCAATTTTGACTTTTGTTGAATTTTAATGCATGTTTTAGTAGACAAATTAACTAAGGATATATGAATATATTATGCCTGGTAATAAGAATACATCTTGGTTAATTTGTAAATCTAACTCCGACAAAATCATACAAAGTAGGTAGCCATTTTGTGTGATTTAGCAATGTTTTAGGTGACATAATGAAGCATATGGTATTAGAAATGTTTAAAAAAATTATCTTAATCCATGTTATGCTTTAAACGTATGTGTATATATATATATAATATACATGTATATATATACCATGTCGTAAGGAGAAGCAAACGATGAATTTATAGTTATAATAGTGCTTAAAAAAGGAATAAATATGTGCAACTAACATATTCTTAATTTTAAATGTCACGAAGGACAAGTCAACAAGTGAGCAAAGGCCCCAGCTCATTTACTGGACCGAGAGTGGAAAGGGACTAATCAAAGTTACGGTCTCAACACCCTGCCAACAACCGCCAATAACTATTCATGACCAAGAACTTTTCAGCGAAAGTCTTGGTGGAAAAGAGGGTTAAGAAAGATGAATTCGAGGATTTTGGAGTAGTAGAAAACTTTGATTACTTGGGATGGAAATCTGTTTTAGATCTCGACGAGGAGCACATACACCAAGAGGAAGTGGTATAATGGATGTCGAACTTAAAGCGGGAACAAGGTCGATATCCCGGAGGCTTCACACTGATTGGCTGGTTGAGGTTCACGATTTTCTGATGACAGCACGGGCTTTGCGGGAAGTATTTAATGTGTATATCCGGATTGGCATTGATGATGCCCGAATGTTTAAATATGAATATAAAACAAATGCTCAACTAGCTTTCACGAATTGCACATGGGAACCATAATGTACCACTCAACTAGTAGTGATATTGAAAGTAAACTACAACATAGCCGCAGGGTACACCGACTATGCCAGAAGGGACTTGAGTTCTATGGCCAAGGTATGCATAAGATTGTCACCAACAACGTCCTTCCTAGGGACAGCGACTTAACTAAGATTAGACACAAGGAGCTGACGGTACTTTACACATTGATGGATGGGGAGCCAAATCTTTCGTTCACATGGGTAGTGATGAATGACTTATGGTCAATGTACGACACAAGGGAGAGGAAGAACATTCCTCATGGATGGCTTATCTCTGGGAATCTGCGAGCGCAATTAGCGATATTTTCAACATCCATGCCAAGAGCTGTATCGAGCACCTTTAACACTGCAACAATGATACGAAGCTTTGTGTTATGGCACACGGCGCACGGAACTAGCACTACAAAAAAAAGGTCATTTAGTGGCATAGAATATGTGCCACTAAATACAAGAAATGTGCCACTAAAGACAGATAAAAGATTCACTGACACAAAGAAAAAGTGCCACTAAAAGCGCTACAACTAAAGATATTTAGTGGCACTTTATGGATGTGCTGCTGCAGGACTTACGTATTTTAGTGGCACTTTTTTAAGCCACAAAATGTATGCTTTCTTTTTTGTAACAACAAATTCCTATAGTGGCACATATTTTTTTCACACAAACATTAGCAATCCATATGTAATAATATTTTACATTTAATTGTAATTTCATTAGAATAGAAATTAAACAATAAAAACACAATTCATACAAATCATTAAATGTTAAAAACCCTTAGTTATAATAAACGTAACTTGTCTTTCAACAGTACTTAAAATACATAACAAATAAGTGCATAACATGTCTACATGTTAAACCAAATACTAATACCAAAACCAACAAAATAACCATCTAGCTAGAAGTTTCAAATTTTAACTTGCTTCAAGCTTCACTTGAAAAACTCATCATGTTGATGCAATTTATGAACCAATACCTGTCAATTTTAATCATCAAATTAATTATGAATTATATATACACACACTACACGATGTACTCGTTTATAGTACAAGTATCATGTATGATCAAAGATAAATTCTTTACCGTTGTTATGATGACTTGCGGATGATAATCTTTGATTTGCGGGTGGTGAGTTGTTCGGAACCATAGAAAACTTATCCGCAATCTGAAAGAAATGAAATAAATTGAGGGTTATTACTACATTGTGTAACAAAATAAAAAATTTAATATATTTGGTGATATATATAATTACCTGCATGTTAATAAACAATTTGTTATATTTGGTCCTAACAGCACCCATGACATTAACACAATTTAATATATTTGGTCCTAGCAGAACACAAAAAGGCACCAAGCAAATAAATAATATTGATAGTTGTACATTTATAGTTTTTTTCGACTACATACTCATATAAAAGGATAATCAATCACATACTTAACTCCCAAAATTATATTGACCTACATCACTTCCATTATAACTTTAAACAAATTGTCTATGTTACACACATCAAGGCCAAAGCAACACACTGGCATAATATTTTGGATCAACTTGGTGAAAGTTATTAATAATCCAAACCTCAAAGTTTGTAAAAAAAAAACACACAATTCCTATTCCGCAGCAATGTGAAATGGCCTCTCATTTATTTGTTGATGTTCTCAAGTGTACACACCCAAAAAACAATATCCAAAATATCCACATGTCTACACCCTAACTCATTGCACCTTGATGGGCTACTACCCTAATAACAATATGACTTGAATAATTGAATCTAATTTTAATCAAGTTTTCTATTACATAGGACCAGGAAAAGAACAATATTGCTAACAAACCAAAGCAACATGATAGCATAACATCAGGATCAACTTAAGACCATGGTATAAGTTACTAATATCCCACAAATTAACTCACAATAATTACTCTGTAATTAGCTATTCACTCATGACATTAACACACTCATGATAATCTTGTTGCTCAATATAATTACCTGGAATGATGTTCCATGTCTCCAACTGGTTCATTTCCTTCACAATAATTACTCCATAATTAGCTATTCCTCTCAAATTCTGCAATAAAAACAACAAAATAGGAAAACAGAATGTGTATATGCTTGTGTTTAAGCAGTCCAAAACTCAGACAGAAAGAAGGTGAAAAAGCTTGAAAACAATAGGTAATTGAATGGGGTAATGTGGGTGTGTATCGCTGGAAAACAGAATGAAGAACAGAATAGCAGAAAGGGTACATCTGGCTGCAAAAACAGAAAGAAGGTCTGAAAGGAGGATCTCAGTAGTAGCAGCAACATCCCGACAGTAGCAAAAATTTGAACCAAGAACCAAAGTGACCATACTCGTTCCCTGTTCAGTTTTCAGGTTTTATGCTTTGGCACAAGCCACTTACCGTAAATTATTTGATACAGTGTGTTTAACAAAGTCAATATTCATATAATTAATTACTTAATCATTTTCCAACTTTATCATCTGATGTACTATCACCATGTAAAAATACAATCAACCAAAGACTAACTAATTCTAATTTAAGTTCTAGAACAATCTCGACTACAAAATGCTACAACCTGCACTCCTCACCACACTTGATTATGTAGACTGCACAGGACACGTTGTTGCTTAACAATTGCTACAATAACCCACCCAAACATGACTACACTATCTGTACTTTAATTAAAAGCCAATTAAAAATTCTGTTTTGCTGCTGAAAAATCTCAACTTGGTGCAGAATACAAAGTATTGTAGACGACTAATGACTATACTATTTGTACTTCAATGAGCATTGATATGGCCTTGAATGGGTAATAATAATGCCAACTATGGCTAAAATTATTCATGATATACTCATATTGTTGTCTAATCTGCTTTACCTGTTTATTTTTGTGACAGGGGTAATATAAGACTGAACAATATGTAAATTGCTCTAACAGATTTATATTTTCACTATTACTCTGAATACCACCCGTAACACATTTGTAACTAAAAATAACCATATATAAGATGTAAATAAAGTCATCCATTACACAACTTAAATGTAAGATTTTACATTTAATGACTCCCTATTTGAAGCACAAATTGGGTATACTTTAAAATTTATATCAGCCCACCAAAATACAAAATGGTGAATACAAATACAAAATTTATTATATTTTTGAATACAAATACAAAATTCACAACTAATACCTTAATGCCCAATAGTTTCAACTGTTCTCATGTGTAGAAAATTTTTCACAAATCTCGTTTTAACAAACAGGTCCAAGTATGTAACTATGCAAAGATCATCACCAGAACTATAATATAGCAATAGAAAAGCAGTGAGGTTGTTAAGAGTCTAAGAGATACAGAGAGATCGAACCTTGACAAGCAGGAGAATACGACGTCAACTAGTGGGGTTATATGGAATCCAAGAAAGAGCTGTCGTAGGGCGATAAAACAATCGAGCAGTTGCTGCCGCTGGGATGTGCTTTCGAGTTGCTGCCGCTGGTGGTGGGCGGGGGCTAGTGGCTAGGTGCTGCCGCTGGTTATAGGCTCGTAGGTAATGGGCGGTGGCTAGGTGTTGCAGCTGGGCGATGGCCAGGGTGGAGAACACAAATCTGCAGAGGAGAAGAAGTGAAGCACCGAGGATAAATCAAATTTTAGGGTAAATATTTGGCGGCAAAATTCCAATTTAGGGGGAAATAAAAATATTTTAATGAGATATAATATTACGAAGTGTCATTAAATGTATTAGATTTTTAGTGGCATACAAAGGGTGCCATAAAAACACCATATATAGTGACATACAAATTTTTTCCATTAAAAATTTGTGCCACCAAATGGCTCTTTTTTGTAGTGTAGGATTTGAGATTTTTTATACGAAAACAGGAAAGATGCATAGGAAATTCTTTTCAGCACAATCACGTATAAAATGATGTCTTATGTCTATGTGTTTTGTCTTACTGTGTTTAACTGGATTATTTGTTATAACAATTGTTGATTGATTGTCTATCCTAATGGGAGTATGAGTATAAGTCAAACCGTAATCCTGCAATTGTTGTTGCATCCACAGAATGTGTGAACAGCAACTACCAGCAGCTACATACTCGGCCTCGCACGTTGAGACGGCTACCGAAGTTTGTTTCTTGCATTGCCAGGGTATGAGTCTCCCTCCAAGGAACTGACAACCTCCAGTTGTTGATTTCTGGTTCAAGCTACATCCACCATAGTCAGAGTCTGTGTACGCCTCCAATTCCAGATCTCCATCAGCATGATACCAAAGTCCCAACTTCGGTTTCGACTTCAGGTATCTCAGAATTCGCTTCACGACTTTCATATGCATCCCCTTTGGATTTGCTTGAAACCTTGCACAAATACACACAGCAAACGTTATGTCAGGTCTAGAATCAGTTAAATACATAAGTGACCTGATCATGGCCGACGTAAAGTCGGATCCACATCAGGATCACTTTCTGTACCCGGTCCGAGATTATGATTCACTTGAATCGGAGTACTAAAATGTGCAGTCAGCTTTCTTCCTTCCTTCCCGAAGCGCTCCAAAATGTCGTAGACATACTTCGTCTGATGAATAATCATTCCCTCTTTCCTTTGTTCAACTTGTAAACCAAGCAAGAAGTTCAGCTCTCCCATAGCACTCATCTCAAACATCGACTTCATAGCCTTTTCAAAGTCCTTGCACATCTGTTCGTTTGATGACCCGAAGATGATGTCGTCCACGTACACTTTTAATAAGATAAAATCTTCGCCTTTCCTTTTCATGAATAGTGTACTATCAATTCTCCCTCTCTCAAACCCATTGTCTAAAAGATGAGTTGACAGTGTCTCATACCAAGCCCTAGGTGCCTGATGTAATCCATTCAGAGCCTTTTCAAGGTGATGTACTCTGTCGGGATACTTTGGATCAGTAAACCCTGGCGGTTGTTCGACATACACCAATTCCTTCACCTTGCCGTACAAAAATGCACTCTTGACGTCGAGTTGATATACCTTAAACCCTTTGAAGGATGCGAAAGCCAGAAACAAACGAATCGCCTCAAGCCTCACCACTGGTGCAAACACTTCGTTATAATCTAGTCCTTCTTCCTGGTTGAACCCTTTTACCACGACTCTTGCCTTGTTGCGAGTAACTATACCCCGATCATCCCTTTTGCACTTAAAGACCCATTTGGTCCCTATAGCAACTTCTCCTCGAGGTAACCGCACTAACTCCCATACTTCAAGTTTACTTAACTGTGACAGTTCCTCTTGCATGGCTTCAACCCAAGAATTGTCTTTCAGTGCCATTTGCACATTTTTCGGCTCTACTTGTAAGATAAAACACGAGTATAAACACGTGTAAAATGCCTCAGAGTTGTTGATCATCGATAACAGTACAATGTTATTATTCACACTACTCCTAGTTCTCACACCGGTATTTGGATTCCCAATGATACTCTCAATTGGACGATCCTTCTTTATCCTTGATGTCTTCAATCTCATCGACCTGAAGATTATCTCTCAAGTTTGATCCTATTTTACCTAATGGTGGTATGACTTCAGACGGTTTATTCTCTTCCTCATGATCACTATCTTCTGAGTTAGAATTATTCGTCTGATTCTTATTTGTAGGTAATTCATGTTCATTCTCTGTTGAAGATCCATCTTCTGTCGTACCAGGCTCAGATGTTGACGGAATGCTTGATTTTGGAAAACCTCGGTAATCATCATTAAGGTTTAATGATGAGAAATCATTTTCCACTATACCTGCATTTCCACTAAACGGTAAGTTAAATGATTCAAACACAGAGTCATAATCAAAAAACCATTCAGGACCACTTTGGGGTTCATTTGAATAACTTGTTACATTAATGTTTAACACAATCTCAACCGTACCATTTGTTTTGTTAAAAACCCTATTATTTGGTGAATTAGCAACCTAACCTAGGAAGTATCCTTCGTCAGCCTTTTCACCAAACATAGGTTGATGTTGTGTTTTCAGTTAATTACACGGTACCCCAAACGGTTCAAAGCAAGTTAAATTTGGAGGTCTTATTCAGAACTTCATAACAGGTTTTGTTCAGTGATTTGACAGTAAGGACCCGATTTAAAACATGACACGTGGTATTCACTGCCTCCCCCCAAAACATGGTAGGAAGCTTTGAATCCGAGAGCATGGTCCTTGCTGCTTCAATCAAAGTCATGTTCCTACGTTCTGCTACCCCATTTTGTTGTGGCTCATAAGGTGCACTAAATTGATGCACTATGCCTTTAGATAGACAATATACACCAATTACGGCATTCTTAAACTCTGTTCCGTTATCACTCCTGATACATTTTACCCTTGTCCGGTAGGAGTTCTCAACTTGGTCTAAGAACCTAATCAGTGTGCCCGTTGTTTCGTCCTTTGTACCTAAAACTAAAACCCAAGAGAAACGTGAGTAATCATCAGTAATAACTAAACAATACCAACTACCACCTATGCTCCTTTTGTTGATTGGATCGAAGAGATCAATATGCAGCAAATCGAAGCTGGAAGCTATCGAGTTTTGAGTCTTTGACTTGTGTGACTTCTTATGTTGTTTTCCCTTCTTGCAAGGGACACACTTGTCATCGAACTGAAAACTCTTCAGCGGAACACCTTGCACCAGACCATTTTTCGTAATGTAGTTCATTTTCCTTAGGTGCAAGGGTGCCATGCGTCTGTGTCATAGTATATATTCAGATTCTGAAGCTTTAGATAGTAGACAAATTGTTCCCATTGATAAGTCTGATACATTCATGTCCATCACGTACATATCATTCTTCCTTGGGGCTCTCATCATTATCCACTCTTCAGGAATTTTGAATCCCAGCTTCAGCACTAACGCTTCAGTTTCAGTAAAAATAACTGAATGTTCTTATCACAGATATGAGATACACTAATGAGATTTTGATCAAGTTTATCGACATGGTAAACTTGATCAAGAAAACAAGTTAGTTATCACGAGGAACCCAAGCCATGACTGACTTGGTAATACCATTCTCATCCACATACGTTAACTCCTTCAAATACCCATCTCTCCTTTCAGGTGACTTGGGTTTTTTTATTGAGAACCTGTTGTGGTGCTGAGTGATTAAGATTCACTCTTGGCCTTTGGGCTGTCATTTGCGGTTGAGCCCTAGAATAGTTTCTATTATAACGCATTTCTTTCTGATATACCTGGGCTCTACCTGGTATCTGATGTCTTTGAGGAGTATGTGACCTAACTGGAGTGTAAGTCTTTCTAAGTGTTGTACTCCTATATCCTTGTTGTGAGCCTGACCTAAACTGACTAGGAATTCTATTTGGAGAATTAGTCCTAATCACTTCTTGTTGTCTGACCGACACCCGTATTTGTTTAACAGTTATCCTAGGTGTTGCATTCACATTCTTCTCGGTATGTTGAGAACTACTAGTGCTGGCAATACTAGGTACTGGTCTTGGTTGATCTTGCTTTCCTACAGTAGGTCTTGACTCTGGTGTAGACTCTACTTTCTTATAAGGACAGCTAGACGCAACATGTCCTTTCTCATGACATCTAAAGCATGACATCTTATCAATAGGCTTCTTATAAGTACCCTTTGATTTAGCTGTCTCACTAGTGTCATTTTCTTTCGATTCAACTACAGTGATCACTTCCTCTTGCTGATTAACAATAAAAGGTTTAGCCTCTCTTAGTATAGTGTCACTAGTAGACTGCACAAACTTGACTTTCTTAATCTTAGAGGTAGTGGTAGAAAACTTATGTCACACCCCGTTACCCCGGTTGGCAACGAAGCGCGACGTCGCGGAAGCATAACCATAATCATAACGAACGACCACTATATGGACGTTTTTCAAAATACATCGATAAAACTTTAAAATATAGTAAGGTTATACATAGTCTGATATGAAGAAAAGAAGTTCGCACAATACAGAGATTTGAGTACATAATTAAGTATTCAAATTAATGCAGCCAAATCTCTAGTAGTTTCGAAAATGCATTCGACTCCTTAGGTGCGGAAACTTGAAAGAAAATACGTCTGAAGGCACACTTGCCTTAATTTCCTAAAAATACACGTTAAAATACGTCAACAAAAATTGTTGGTGAGCTCATAGATTTACACGTAAATCTGACTTGTATGGACAACAATAGTTAAGTTTGAATTTATAAAATCATAAATTCTGTGTTATGTATTACATATAAACCATCATGCAACCGAAGCTTAATTAAAAATGAGTTTGCCCTGTGCAGTATTCCCATATGTAATACCGTGTGTTAAATATATATGCACTCGCTTTTAGCCTAGCCGAACTAACCCGAATGGGGGACATGACTCCCGATAGATCTATCCACAATATATTCGCGCTTACAAATAAATGCAATTAACGGTTCATGATATAAGGGCTGATGAAACCACATGTGTAATACATAATATAAATGAAGTTGTTTTCGTGTCCATATGAAAACGAAGCATGTAATTCAACCCCAAAACATAACATTGTGAAAATAGGGGCTATGAGGACTCACCGAGCTTGTGATGGCAAAAACGAGCGAAAAGTGTAAATTAGCGTAAGTTGATGGGTGATGCACCGGGTGAGTTTAATCGAGACCTAAATGATAATAGGGACTTAATATCTCTAATATATGATAATATATATGTTTATGGATTTTTATGTCTTAAATCACCCAACATTACAAGTTTATAAATAAAACCCGCTTAAAACGTCAAGTTTATATATATATATATATATATGTATATATATACATATGTATATATATATATATATATGTGTATATATATATATATATATATATATATATATATATATATATATATATATATATATATATATATATATATATATATATATATATATATATATATATATATATATATATATATATATATATATATATATATATATATATATATATAATTTTCCAGCTTTTTCGAAGGTTTTTGGGGCTACTTTGAGGCTGTTTTTGACCAAGCTCCAAAACGTTTTAGGATTTGTTTTTCTTGGACATTAAACTACTATATACAAAGAAATTTTGAAGTCAAGAACGGCCATTTTTCGAGATGTTTAAGTTGGGGAAAAAGCTTGTTGAAAACCCTATGTTGGTTATTTTTGAGCTGTCAAACTTTCAGTTTCCCAAATAATTTCTGGATGTCTTAAACTCCAAAATAAATTATGAAAACTTCCAGATCTATATTTAAGACATAGATCTAACTTTTGAGACAAGAATCAACTCATTTCGTTAAGTTATGAATTAGTTATGATTTTTCAAAGTCGATATATATATTCTGCCGAAAATCCGTAGTTTATAAACTTGAAATAACTAGTGATTCTTGTTGTTTATTCAAAGACTACTTGTATAAAATTTATAAAACACACACACACACACACACACACACACACACACACACACACATATATATATCACTTGTTTTCATAATATTTACATTTATATGATGTGTTTATATATTTATAAACACATTTGAAGAAAACAACTTAAAAACAAAACTAGAAATTTATAAACTTGAGTTTTTATGAAACTTGTTGTTGTTGGTGATTATATATATATTATGCAAGACTTATATAAACATAAATATAAGATGAAATATGCTAGTATTTACTTACTTTGATGTATTTAGGGTGTGAGTATGAGTAGAAGTTGAAATCGTTGCAAGATTTGAACCAAAAACTCTTAAAATATTGAAAGAATGCAAAGTTGCAAATTTTGGCTTTGAAAGGGGGGTGGTGGCCGGATTTTAGCAAAGCAAAGGAGAGGGTTTTTTATGTTTGAAGTGTGGAAATGAAGTGGAAAATGAGGTCTTATTTATAGGCAAAAAGATTGGTCTTTCAATGATGAAAGACATGGGATGAAAAGGTAGTGTGCACTTTTAAACAAAATGATGATGTTTAAAGTGAATATGACTTTCGTAATAAAATATTTGAAGTCAACCTCTATGATGTACCACCCCTATAGGGCCGGCCATTTACATGTATAAATATGTATTTTCATTTTTTTTTGTATAAAAGTATTTAGAAATGTATTCTTGTATTTTCCTTTTCTTATAAATTCATAAATACTTTTGGATGCATTGTTTTAATGAATTGTTTTAGTCTTGCATAATTAATGTTAAGTAATTGTATTAGTGTATGATTAGTGCCACTAATCATAATTTAATTATGTACTTAGTTGAATTATTCCCTCATATCGTAAATCGATCGGATTCATTGATTTCCCGATTCATCGCACCGATGAATTTGATTCTAATTGAGTTGAATTTTCTAATAAACATTGTTAATCACCTTGATTAATTTCTAATGACCACTGATTAGGTTATAATTGGCTATTAAATACTGATTATATCGTAGTTGCTAACCTGGTTTAATACCAGCTGTTACAGTCTCCCCCTGTTAAGGGAATTTCGTCCCGAAATTAGCTCGTGTTCTCCATTGCTTGAGTATTTGGGAACAGATGTGGGTATTTTTTCCGAAACTGATCTTTGCGTTCCCATGTAAACTCAGGACCTCGCTTAGAGTTCCATCTGACTTTTATTATCGGGATCCGGCTGTGCTTTAGTTTCTTGACTTCTCAGTCTATTATTTCCACCGGTTGATCAATGAAGTTCAACTAATCGTCTAGCTCCAGCTCGTCCATGGGTACAACGAGTGTTTCATCAGCCAGGCTTCTTAAGGTTGGATACGTGGAAGGTATTATGAACATTTCTAAGCTCTGGGGGCAGATCGAGTCGGTAGGCTACCGGGCCAATTCTTTTGGTGATCTTGAATGGTCCGATATAACGAGGATTGAGTTTTCCTCGTTTCCCAAAACGGATTACACCTTTCCAAGGCGAGACTTTCAACATTACTTGATCTCCCTCTTGAAATTCCAAATCCTTCCGTCGAACATCGGCATAACTTTTCTATCGATCCCGCGCGATCTTTAGTCGGTTCCGAATCTGGGCTATCTTTTGTATAGTCTCCTGGATGATCTCAGGTCCAGTAATTTGGCTATCTCCTACCTCAGCCCATCAAAGTGGTGATCGACACTTTCACCCATAGAGTGCCTCGAATGGAGCGGTCTTAATACTCGAGTGATAGCTGTTGTTATAGGAAAACTCGACTAATGGCAGTTACCTGTCCCAACTTTTGCCAAAGTCGATAACGCATGCCCTTAGCATGTCTTCCAAAGTCTGAATCGTCCTTTCACTCCGACCATCCGTCTGTGGGTGATAGGCTGTGCTCATATCTAGGCGTGTACCCAACGCCTCTTGCAATGATTGCCAAAATCTTGATGTGAACCAGCTGTGCCTGTCTGATATAATTGATACTGGCACTCCATGCCTTGAGACGACTTCTTTAAGATAGATTCGTGTTAACTTATCCATCTTATCAGTCTCCTTGATTGGCAAGAAGTGTGCGGTCTTGGTAAGTCGATCCACAATCACCTAAATGGTGTCATAACCTCCAGAAGTCTTTGGCAACTTGGTGATGAAGTCCATGGTGATATTCTCCCACTTCCATTTGGGTATTTCCGGTTGAACTAACAATCCCGATGGTTTCTGGTGTTCAGCCTTAACTTTCAAACACGTTAAGCACTTGCTGACATATGTAGCAATGCCAGCCTTCATGTTTGGCCACCAGTACATTCCCTTTAAGTCGTGATACATCTTATCTGACCCTGGGTGAATAGCATATCTTGTTTTATGCCCTTCATCCATGACCAGCTTCCTCACGCCTCCGAGTTTTGGTAGCCAAATTCTGCTCATGAAGTACCGACATTCATCTGACTTGATTTCAAACTGCTTATCCATTCCTCTCAAGGCTTCATCCAGTAGATTACCCTCCTTGACTGCTTTTTCTTGTGCCTCGCGGACTTGAGAGTTTAGGTTTGACTGTATGGTCATGACCAAGGCTCGGACTCTCAAAGGTTTTACCCAATCCTTTCGGCTCAGGGCATCAGCTACAAGATTCGCCTTACCCGGATGATAACGAATCTCGCAGTCGTAATCGCTAAGCAGCTCCACCCAACGACGTTGCCTCATATATAACTCTTTCTGATTCAGAATATGCTGAAGGCTTTTATGGTCTATAAACACCGTGCACTTAGACAGGTAGTGCCTCCATATCTTGAGAGCAAACACCACTGCTCCGAGCTCCAAGTCATGAGTCGTATAGTTCACCTCGTGGATTTTGAGCTGCCGTGATGCGTAAGCAATGACTTTATCCCTTTGCATGAGCACACAACCTAATCCATTGTGTGAGGCATCACAGTAGACCACAAAATTTTATGTCCTTTTAGGTAAGGCAGAATTGGTGCACTACACAATCTTTGTTTTAACTGTTGAAACGCCTTTTCCTTCTCTTCACCCCAGTTATACTTCACATCTTTCCGAGTCAGCTCCATTAGGGAACATGCTATCTTTGAGAAGTTTTCAATAAATCGCCTATAATAACCGGCAAGTCCTAGAAATTGGCGGATTTCCGTGGGAGTTCTAGGAGTTGCCCAGTTCTTTATGGCCTCGATTTTCGATGGGTCAACTTGGATTCCCTGGCTGTTGACCACATGCCCAAGGAATTTAACTTCTCGCAACCAAAATTCACACTTTCAAAATTTGGCGTAAAACTGTTCCTTCTCTAACAACTCCAAGATCAACTTGAGATGTTGTTCGTGCTCCTCCTTATTTCTGGAATAGATAAGGATATCGTCTATGAACACTATTACAAATTTTTCCAAATACAATTTACACACTCGATTCATGAGGTCCATGAATACGGCTGGTGCGTTGGTCAAACCGAATGGCATCACCTGAAACTCGTAATGTCCATAACGAGTTCTGAACGCTGTCTTGGGAATGTCTTCTTCTTGAACCTTTACTTGATGATAACCGGATCGCAAATCAATCATAGAGTAGAAGCTAGATCCCTGTAGTTGGTCTAATAGATCGTCAATTCTGGGAAGGGGGTAGCGGTTCTTTACCGTTAACTTATTTAGCTCTCGGTAGTCTATGCACATTCTAAAGGGTCTGTCTTTCTTTTTCACAAATAAGACCGGAGCTCCCCAAGGTGAGGAACTTGGTCGAATGAATCCTTTATCCATCAACTCTTGTAGTTGACTGGATAGCTCTTTCATTGCAGAAGGAGCGAGTCTGTATGGGGCTCTTGTGACCGGTGCAGCTCCCAACACCAAGTCGATTTGGAACTCCACTTGCCTAGCTGGCGGAAGCCCAGGAAAATCTTCCGGGAAGACCTTCGGATAGTCACAAACCACTGGAATATTCTTAAGTCGTCTCTCCTCCGACTCTTTTTCTGCAATCTGTACTAGTACTGCATGGCAACCTTTTCTAAGGCATTTTAATGTCCTTAGGCCGGATATGACATTCAGCTGACGGTTCTTTCTTTCCCCTTGGACTGTTAGGACCTTCTTCTTGTGGAGTGGTATCTATACCACTTTCTTACCGCGTAAAATCTCGTCATGATTGTGTGACAACCAATCCATACCAATTACTATATCAAAACTTCTGTGTTCTATAGGCATCAAGTCTATCTTAAAGGGGTGATCTGCCAACTTCAGCGTGCATTCCTTAATAACACTATTTGCCTTTATAATTTTACCGTCAGCTAGCTCTATAGTATAAGAGTTGTCTAAGGGAAAAGTAGTGGCATTCAATTGCTTACTAAACTTATCAGATATAAAGCTCCTATCAGCCCCAGTATCAAAGAGTACGTAAGCGTAAATGTCATTTAAAAGAAATGTACCTGATACCACATGGGAATCCTGACGAGCGTCACCTACTCCTAATAAAAAAGCTCTCCCCTAAGCTCCTCCACCATTTTTCAACCTCAGGCACACACTCCTAAAGTGCCCGACAGCTCCACACTCATAGCAGCCTCTCTGATTGCCGCCGTTGTTACCCGGGGTACCAAATTTACAGTCCTTGGCCAAATGACCAAGACGTTTGCACTTTCCACAAAGGGTTGGGCAGGGACCCTTGTTGTGATGATAGGTGCATTGGGTGCAAAAAGGCTTTGTACCTGTGTAGCCTTTCCTTGTCTCGACTTCAGCTACATAAGCCTTGATGGTTTTCGGCTTCTTGGATTGAGAGCCCGAATTCTTCCCAGACTTGTCCTCCCATTTTCTCTTGTTTTCCCCGGCTTTGGCCTCGTTTCTCCGAGACACTTGGTCCATAAGGTTGTTGGCCATTCGGATGGTGTCCTGAATGGTGGTTGGGTTGGAGGCAGTGACATTTCCTTGAATTTGAGGGGCAAGTCCCCAAATGTATTCTTGTATTTCCCTTTTCTTGTAAATTCATAAATACTTTAGGATGCATTATTTTAATGAATTGTTTTAGTCTTGCATAATTAATGTTAAGTAATTGTATTAGTGTATGATTAGTGTCACTAATCATAATTTAATTATGTACTTAGTTGAATTAATTCCTCATATCGTAAATCGATCGGATTCATTGATTTCCCGATTCATCGCACCGATGAATTTGATTCTAATTGAGTTGAATTTTCTAATGAACATTGTTAATCACCTTGATTAATTTGTAATGACCACTGATTAGGTTATAATTGGCTATTAAATACTAATTAGATCGTAGTTGCTAACCTGGTTTAATGTCGGCTGTTACACCTTAGTTTAATTATCCTTTCCAGATTCACTTATTGTTGCTACCTCTGATTCAACCGGTTCAGTGGTTTTATCCTGAGGTTGAGGCACGTAGTTATTGGTGAACACTGGAGGACTCTCTTGATAACCTAGACCTACTGGCTTCTTAGACTGCCGTTGAGCTTCTAAGATCTTTCCTAGGTTTAGAGACGAGTTCCTAAACTTTTCAAGCTTGCTATTTGCCTTAGCAACTTTAACTCTAAATTCGGCTAGCTCTACATCCTTAAGAGTGAGTTCTTTGGTTAAAGCTTCAACATACTCATACATGAGTTCTATCCTGACACATTGTTCACTTAAATTGTCTTTTAGAACTAAATTGATATCTCCCTTGGTTCTGATTCATATAGTTTTCCACTTTTGGTCTTTGACACTCTCTTGCAAAGTGTCCCAATCCTTGGCAATTGTATCACTTTACCTTAGATTTGTCAAACCCAACCTTGTTGTTGCTAACGTTCATATTTCTTCCTGTCCCCTTCATGAACCTCTTGACCCTTTGAGTCACCATGGCTAGTTGCCATTGTAGGTCCATCTCTTCCAAATCGCCAGGATCTACCTGATCATTGTCTTCTTCCCACAACGCTGGATCGTTTATTTTTTCCTGAACGCAATTTCCGTACGCTGCGACAAATGAAGCTAGAAGGTTTAGATGATCTTCAGCTGATTTTGCACTCATTGTCATCTTTGTATATCCTTGAGATGTAGACGCTGAATGATTTGATTTTTCTTCTGGTTTGGAAAACCCTAAGAACGCTCTGCTACTAGAATCCTCTGTCTCAACTGGAGTACATTCTTCTCCCGAGAAAAATGTTGTGGCCCCTGACTTCAGTTCACTAGCAATTGACGGTTTTGATTTTCCAAAATACATCTCTGGATCTTGAACATGATCAAATTCCCGTTCCTTCTTCTGTAACTTGAAGTTGTATGCCCTCAGCGTTCCAATAACTCCTTCAAGAGTAAGAGTCTCAAACTTCTCTTCATCATGCTTTATTAGCGTCGTGTACATCTCTCACTTTGGCTGTAAAGCATCCAGAAGTTTTTCTATCTTCTCAGTCTCTTGATACTCGACACTGTGATTGTCAAGTTCAGTTTGCAAATGATAGAATCTAGTGATTGTCTCATCTAGCGTCTCATTCTTCAGTGCTTTGAAGATGGCAAATTGTTGTTTCAGCATCTCAGTTCTTCCCTTGCGTACCCTGGGATATCCCTCACATCTCTTCTCTAGAGCATCCCAAAGCTCTTTAGAAGTCCTATGATTCCTTAGTGTGTGTAGGATTTTCTAAGGTAACGCCAATCTGATAATTGAGAAAGCTCGGTTCTCGGCCTCATAGATTTTCTTGTCGTCATCTTTCATGTTCTGATACGTCAAGACTCTTTGTCGGCCCAATAGCTCTTGTGTAGGAGGAACAAATCCTTCATCGATGCATATCCACATACGCATGTCGTGGAATAGTGCAAAGTCAGCAAACCTATCCTTCCACCAATAGTAATCTTCCAGTTTCATCAGCTTTGGCGGATAATTTGCTTTGCCGACCTCATGGTCCATTTCCAGGAATTTTTGCAAACTCGACATTCTTTCTAAAATTTTTGTTTTCGAACTTAAACAATTTAATTTAATAGTTAATTTAAAATACATCCTTCGAACTTATGCAAGTTCAAATAATTTAAATTTAAATTAGATTTTAAATTAAATTCGAATTGGCTTAAGTTCGAACTCAACAAGTTTGAATGAGTGTAAGTTCGAATCACCCTAAATATTCTGACAAGTTCGAACTTCAGGTAAGTTTGAGGAAACCCTAGTTTCTATGACAACTTCAGATCTGACAAGATCGAATTCTGACAACTTCGATTTCCAGCTAAATTCGAATATAGCCCTAAAACAACTTCGAGAGGAGCATACTCTGACAAGTTCGAAGAACCCTAATACTCCCTTAAGTTCGAGCGCCGTAAGTTCTGAAAACGGCCAAAAATTTGATTTGTTTAAGATTTTAGATTAAACCAATGTTTTTATGATTAAAAACACTGATTTCGACTAAAAAATTAAACTAATGTAAATTTTTCCCCATTACCTTGCTTGTAGAACTCAGAAACACTTAGAAAACAGTGTTTTTTCCGGTAAAAACGTCAAGAAACCAAGAATGTTCGTATGAACACGAAGAACGCGACGAACACTCGAATGACTCTGATACCACTTGTAAGGTCACCTGTAGGACGTATCTGATCTTTACGCGACACCTTCCAACGAGTGCAGAATCCTCTTGAGGGGTTTAACGGATCGATCACACACTGAAACCCATAGACGAACACAATGATAGCCGATACGACGAACGACCCGACACGTGTATTTCTCCGAAACGACTCTCTGATATCTCACAAGTTCGTACGTGCACTTTTACAAGCTCTGAATACTAATTTCTGCCAAAGTCCTTAATTCAAACGGATTAACTCTTAATTATAGAGATTAAGTTCGAACTTAAGTTACACAAGTTCGTTAAGGCCCAAGCCCACGAATTTGTCCAACTGTATTCGAACTTAGCTTCACTAAGTTCAAACCCTACCCTTTGAACTTATTCTTGAACTTATCTTTGAACTTGTTGTTGAACTTATCATGCAAATGTAAACATCATACACAAACGAGATCAAACATATATAACTTGTATTTGCAAATCCTGATCTACTACAAAAGTCTATCTATACTTAGACTGCTATCGTCACACAGGATGCACTAACAATCCATAAACCATTTGTTGTTCAGACTTGTAGTTAACTCCTGCACATGAAAGAAAACAAATTAGTTATCACGGGGAACCCAAGCCATGACTGACTTGGTAATACCATTCTCATCCACAAACTTGAACCCTTTCAAATATCCATCTCCTTTCAGGTGACTTGGGTTTTTGAGCAAGAACCGGTTGTGGAGCTGAGTGATTAATATTCACTCTTGGCCTTTGGTTTGTCTTTTGCTGTGGAGCCCTAGAGTAATTTCTGTTATAATGCATTTCAGTTTTATAACTCTGGCTCTACCCTGTGTCTGATGTCTATTAGGAGTATGAGACCTAACTGGAATATAACTCCTCTTCGGTGTATGAATCTTAATGATAGGTTGGGGGCTAGACCTTGATTGACTTGGGAATCTGTTCGGTGAATTATTCCTAGGTCCTTCATTTTGTCTATTAGACACTTGTGGTTGTTTACTACCTACTTGTGATGCCGCATTCGAGTTCTTCTTTGAATTTTGAGAACTACTCGTGCTTGCAGGCAGTGTTTTCAAGGTTTGTTGTTCTCGTTTCCCTGTGATTGGGGTGGACTCTAGTTTCTTATAGGGATAACCTGATGCAACGTGACCTTTTTCATGACAATTCAAGCAAGACATCTTGTCAATAGAAATCTTATAAGCACTCTTTGACTTAGGGGTCTCACTAACGTCCTGTTGGTTTGTATCAACAACTTTGTACAACTCCTCTTGTTTATTATCACTAACAGTTGTTGACACCTTATCTGACTTAGTTGCCTTTACTTCCTCTGATGTAACAGTTTCCTTGTTCTCATCCCGAGGGAAAGGCACATAGTTGCTGTTGAAAGGTGGAGGCACATCCTGATATCCTAAGTCAATTGGTTTCTTAGACTATCTCTGCTAATCTAAGATTTTGCCTAAGTTCAAGGATGGGTTCCTAAACTTCTCGATTTTACTATTAGCCTCAGCAACCTTAACCCTAGCTTCTACTAATTCTACATCTTTAAGGGTGATCTCCTTAGTCAGTGATTCTACATGCTCATAAATTAGTTCCACCCTGACACATTGCTCGCTCAATTTGTCTTGCAGTACAATTACATCTTGAGCATCAGCTTTCATTTTAGCACTAAGATCTTCTTTAATGTCTAATAGACTAGCATTATCAGATTTTAAAGACTAAATTTGAGCTGTCATAGATGAATGTGATTCTAGCACTAAATTCAATTTATCATTTAAAGTAGTACATAAAACACATAAAAAATGAAAAGTTGAAAAGTTGAGAGTTACCTTTTTCTAATCCGATTCAACGTTGGCCATCTGAGCTGCAAACTCCAGAGTAGTCAGCTCCATAGAATTTTCTAGTACCAATGGATTTGTGTCGGATTGCTGGGTATCCTCCTTCTTTTCCTCTTCAGCTCCATTATCAGTTTCAGTCACTTCAGCCATAAAAGCTCTAGTATTTGTCTTCGGATGAGAATTACAATCATATGTACCATCTAACTTCTTGTTAGAAGATACATTTGTTAGTAACCCAGCCACTGAATCTTGATTCTCTGAACTGGTTGAATTCTGTCGTCCCGGATTCTGATAATATTCCATCTTTGGCCTCTGACATTTTCTCGCAAAATGTCCCACCCCTGACAGTTGTAACACTTTACTTTCGACTGATCAAAACCTACATTGTTCACACTAAGGTTTCTTCCTATTCTCTTCATGAACCTCTTCACCCTCTGTGTGACCATGGCCAGTTGCCATTGCAGGTCCATCTGCTCTAGATCATCGGGATCTACCTGATCATAATCTTCCTCCCATAGTGCCGGATCATTAATCTTTCCTTGAATATAGTTACCGTATGCTGCTTTAAATGATGCTAGAAGCTTTAGTTGCTCCTCTGTTGTCTTAGCACTCATAGGCTTTTTTGTGTAACCCTGAGAAGAAGATCCTGAGCTCTGTGGTTGATCATCTGGTTTGGAAATCCCAAGAAAGACCCTACCACTCGACTCTTCTGCTTCTACAGGTATGCCTTCTTCTTCTCCAGAATAGAACGCAGTAGCCCCAGACTTAGGTACACTAGAAGTGGATGGCTTAGACTTACCGAATTACATCTCAGGATCTTGTACCTGATCGTATTCCATTTCCTTTTTTTGTATCTTAAAGTTATAGGCCCTGAGTGTCCCAATAACCTCTCAAGAGTGAGAGTGTCCAATTTATTTTTATCATGCTTTATCAAAGCAGTGTACATCTCCCACTTTACTGGTAGCGCATCTAAAGTTTTTCATTTAAGATTCTTGATAGTGAACTCTGTGATTATCCAGCTCGGTCAAAAGATGATTGAACCTTGTGACTATCTCATTCAAGTTTTCATTCTTCAAACCCTTAAAGATCGCAAACTGTTGCTTCAACAATTCTGTTCTATTCTTTCTAACCCTTGGATTTCCCTCATACATATTCTCTAAATCCTCCCAGTGTTTTTTAAGAGGTTCGGTGATGTTTAAACGTCCATTTTAATTGAAGACAGATCCTGATTTTCAGCTTCATAAACTTTCTTATCCTCATCATGCATTTGCTAATAGGAAAGAACCTTCGTCCTACCCTCGAGCTCTTGTGTAGGGGGAGCATTCCCTTCATCGATGCATATCCACATGCGCATATCATTCAAACGAGCGAAGTCCGTAAACCTATCCTTTCACCAGTGGTAGTCTTCAATCTTCATCAACTTTGGTGGGGAATTGGATTTGCCTACCCCGTGATCCATTTCCAAGAACTTGTGTAGACTTGACATTCTCGAAAACCTTTGTTCACTAACTTAACAAACTAATTTTTAAGATAAATTTGAAACAAGTTCGTACGGACTTATATTAAGTTCGTAAGAATTTAATTAAATTCGTTTTACTAAATTAAATTTGTATTAAATTAAGTTCGTGGACACTTAATTCGTGAATCCCTAGTTCATATCTGACAAGTTCGTTCCTGACAAATTCGTACGCACTTAGCAACTCAAATTCTTAGAACCCTAATCTGACAAGTTCGTGCGCCGCAGGTTCGTGGAGGAGCGTGTCTGACAAGTTTGTGAAGCCCCAATTTTCCTCCTAAGTTCGTGCGCCGCAAGTTCGTGAAAACGTAAAAAATTCAATTTTTCAACGTAGAAACTTTGAGAAACTTGTGATTTATCCGTAAAACGCCAAGAAACCTTTGAATGTTCAACGAATCGTGAAGAACACGAAGAACAATCAACAAAAGCTCTAATACCACTTATAAGGTCCACCCTCTACGGATCTATCAAGGCGTGACGGCGTCAAACGAGTTCGGAATTCTCGTTTAACGTTGACTGATCGATCACACGGAAACACGGAGCCAAACAGAATGCTAGCCTAACAGGTATCGACCCCACAGGATGTATTGCTCCGTTTGAATGCTATGAATCTCTCTAAATTCGTATGCAGTTGCTCTCTACGAATTCTGAAAGTAATTCTTAAAGTGTTTTGGAATTTGCAAAGATAAGTTCATGATATAACCCTTAAGTTCGTGCATGGCCCAAGCCCACGAACTTATAAGTTCAATCCCATGCTAATAAGTTCGTATGAACTTATCAAGGCTAAGTTCGTACGAACTTATTCTCATAAGTTCATAGCCTCATAAACTTATTCTCATAAGTTCATAGCCTCATGAGCTTATCACCATAAGTTCATATCTCATGAACTTGTCTTCATAAGTTCATATCTCAAGAACTTTTGTATCAATCATGAACTTAACATGAAAATATGAATACAATACACAATCATGAACTAAAGACATAAATATGAACAAACAATCATGACTAATATTTAATAGAGCCCTATCTACTACAAAGACTAGACTGCTATCGTCACACCGGGTGTACCAACAAAAATAATGAATGTTTTAGTTAACAGACATTATCCCTATCTTCTATGTTATGTAATTTGTAATGGAGCAGTGGAATTCCTTCTAGTATTATTTAACATGCTTGATTATGATGTAGGTGTTGAGTAATGATTGTTTGATGAACTCCTGGGTGACGTTTGCATGAGATTATAAGCAAAGGTCTTACGGATCAAGAGTTAAGTTTGGGTAGTTTGATCGGGTTATATTTATTCGTATCTATAAAGCGTAAAAGGGTTCATTGAAAGTGAAAACATGCGTTGGAACGTAAAATTATTGATAAATTTCATTATGTAGGTGAGGAATCATTTAAAGTATAAATCATGCAATTTTGAGCTGAATCACAGACCGTTAGCAACATCCGAGGCATAGGTCTGCGCCCAGAATAGGTGCTCAATAGAGGGAAATTACTTACCAAACAACGAGGAGTGTATCCTGGAGCACAGTGCAAGCATAGACCCAAGCACCGGGGGGGGGGGGGGCGTAACCCTACGACTCCACCTAACCGATAGATTGTAATTCCGCAGATTTTTTTAGGTTTCCAAGCCTACCTATATATATTAAACATGTCAGACAAGAAAAAGAATGTGATTTTCAGAGTTTGGCTACCCTTGAGTTGATACGGTGCTACGACGAACACACGAGACTACCTACGACACTGCTCAATGTTGATTCAAGAACCCTTGAACGTTTCATAAACGATGTCCGGCTAGTTTTGCGATAGTCACTCCTAGAGGACCATGAATGCTAAGTGTTTATGTTTATGAACAACTCTTTATGTTTGCGTGTGTTGGATTGTTTATGCTTGATATGATCCTAACCATGGGCAAAGAAGATGTGTATCCATGTAAAACTTTGGAAAATAATGCTCACGTTGCTTCGCAAAATAATCAAACAAGTTTCTTATTTTAATCCAAATCATGGATCAAGATCGGTTTTAGTGTTTGTATCCCAAGTTGTGTTGCTTTTGTCTATAAAAGCTCATAAATAAATATAAATCGGCCAACCCAACACTTAGTCTATGTTTTGCCCATAACTCACTCATTCCAAGCCCGAATTGAGTGAAATAAAAGCCCAATGAAAGCTAAGACTTTTTCCTATCTTTTCAAGTAGATTAAAGCCCAATAAAGGACCATTTTCCATGTCCAAAAATCTGCCCAAAAGAGTGTCCATGTTCAATGCACATGTCTAGATTAATTACAATGCAATTTGAAAGTCTTCTCTTCATTTCAAGGCATTTTGAAGGTCATAGTCATTTACTTGGAGGATACTGGGTTTTGCAAAAGACAATGAACCAAGACACTTTCTAGAAGATTCAAGTGATGAAATGTCAAGAAGGCCCTTTTGATAAGTAGTTTAGTTTATTTGATAGCTTATTGTGATAGCTTTTGTTATTTATCAAGCTGGTTGGTTTTCCTTATATTTAATCACGCATGACTTGAGTGAAATTGTGAGCTTTTAGCTCTTTAGTTCATTATGAACTTCTAGAACTTATCAAGTTTCCATACTTGTGGCATTTGAAACTTATCTATCAACTTGGTGGGGTTGGTTGTGGCGTTTTGTTATACCAAGGTTCTTGCCTCATTATAGGCAACGGGTCGTGGCTTCACCATCTATACCAAGGTTCTTGCCTCGTTTATAGGCAACAGGTCATGGTTTCACCATCTATACCAAGGTTCTTGCCTCGTTTATAGGCAACGGGTCGCGGTTTCATCCATTTCTCATAATGACATCCAATAGAACGATCGAGCAACTTGTGATCAATGTATGTTTCATATTTTGTTGTGAAATTTTATAAACAAATTTTAGTATTTTAATTTCATTTATTATTTATTTATTTAAAATTTATTTAATTACATTATAACTATTTATGGTGACTATTTTTTAATTCCAATAAATTTATTTATTTATACTTTTTATTTTGTCATGCCTTATAAATTTTTAATATATATTCTAAATATATATTTACGATTAGATAATATTTAATTATTTATTCACGATTATATATAATATATATGAAAAAAAATACTACAAATTATTTTAATTTTCACTTTCTCCAAACGAAAAAACTATGCTATTTTTTCAGAATAGAATAATATGAACTATTTTTGTTGTTAAGTGTTTTCGATCTAAATGGATTCTATTTTTTTATTTAAAAAACTAAAAATCAAAATGGGTTGCAATATTTTTATTCAGAAAAACTATAAATTGTAATTATTTTTGGTTTTTGTTGTTAAAAGCTAAAAAAATGAACAGGTTGCAATTTTTTCATTAGCAAAAATAAAAAAACCAGAGTTGTGATCTAGGTCGTAATTTTAACCATTCGGGAAAGCTAAAACCTGAATGGATTGAAATCTGTTTTGTTTGGAATTTTATTAAAAAGCTGAAAAATTTGTAATTTTTTAATTTCAAATGAAAAATACTACAAATGAAAAAGCATTGCGTCCCATTCGAAGGGAAAAATTATGAATAATTGTGGTTTATAGTTTTTCTAAATGAAAAATACTAAGACTTATTTTGGTTTTTGGTTTTTAAAATAAAAAAACTATGACTCATTTAAATTGGAAAAACTAAAAAATGGAAAGATTTATATTATGTTGTTCGGAAAAATTAAGAAAAGGATGGTTCGTAGTTTTTTCATTTGGAAAAAGTGAAAATTGGAATGATTCGTAGATTTTTCGTTCATAGTATTTATAATTGTTAATAAATAATCGAATATTATCTAACCATAAATATTCATAGTATATATTAAAAAATTTTATAAGGCTACGAAAAAGTAATAATTACAAACAAATAAATTTAATGAATTAAAAAAAATATGCTAAAGATATTAATAATATAATTAAATAAATTAATAATAATAGAAAAATAAACACTCAAATTTTATTATAAAATTTCACAACAAATTTTGAAATTAAAATTACGTTCATTTTGGTGTTTATGAAATCTTATGAAACTTATAATTAAAAAACCAAAAAGGTTCGTTTCATATTATAGTAATAATATAATTAACTAATTTGATTTTTAGTTTCTAAATAAAAAAACTAGAATCCACTAGATCGAAAAAATTAAAAACCAAAATAGTTCAAATTATTTTGTTCGGAAAAACTTAAAAGAGAATGGTTCATAGTTTTTCGTTTGGAGAAAGTGAAAATTGAAATGACTCGTAGTATTTTTTTCGTTCATATTATATATAATCGTGAATAGATAATCAAATATTATCTAATCATAAATAAATGTTTAGAATATATATATTAAAAATATATAAGGTCAAGAAAAAATAAAAATTATACATAAATAAATTTAATGAAATTAAAAAATAGTCATAATAATAATGTAATTAAATAAACTTTAAATAAATATATATTAAATGAAATTAAAAACTAAAATTTTATTATAAAATTTCACAACAAAATATGAATCATAAATTGGGTTTATTTTAGTATTTATGAAATCTTAAAAAACTTAAAAAATAAATAAAGTTGGGTTTAATTTGATATGTTATTGTTCTTGATAAAAATATGAAAATATGTTACTATTCAGATAATTGAAAAGTTGTTGGTGACCTGCTAAACAGGTTTGCAGGTCACCAATTACTATGATATATCTTCCAACACACACACATATAGGGGATAGTTCAATGAAGAACCACTGCAATGTGCATCGAAGAATCGTGAGAACCACAATGCATCACGAGTGGAACAGTTGTGGACCATGTAGAAACAAATGAGCACCACATAGGGAACAATTATGCATCACACACAAACTATTGTGCATCGCACTGGAACAGTGATGCATGGTGCACAATTGTTCCATGTGCCGCAGAATATATATATATATTGGGGATAGTTGAATGAATAATCAGTGTGCAAAGGATAGGTGCATAACGAGTGGAACGGTTGTGCACCACGCGAGTAATGGTTATGCATCACAGGAACCATGGTGCATCACATGGGATGACAGGAACATAGATGCACAACCGTCCCGCGTGGTGCATAACTATCCTCGTGTGATGCACTGTGGTACTCATTGGTTATCTAGGCACACTAGTACTTTATTGATTCTCCTTCAATATGTATGTATGTATGTATGCATATATGTATGTATTTATTTAAAAGTTAACACGATTGAATACCAAGCATGTTAGTAAGATTATAGGAACTCTATTAGTAATACTTTCTTCATCCTAAATAAGTTCCCCAGATAAGAAACACAGTTCTAGAAATCTATCGTTATTACAACTTTTAAGCGGCAAATTTACACTTAAATGATAATTACTTTAAAGAAGTCAACTTTTTTAAGCCACATAATTAAGAGTATAATTGGAATCACATAAGTTATGTCTACCACTTTATTATAATGGACATTTATTTTTGGACAAACTATAAAGGAAAGGTAGACAAACATTTTGGGACGGAGGGAATAGTTATCATCTATTTGCAAAAATAGTCTCTAATTTTTTGTTTAGGCACAAAAATGTCTCAATCCAACCTTCTCATTATCATAGGGGGAGATTTTTAATCAAACTGATTGATACACTTAAAGAGAGAATTTAAGGCTTTTTAATGCCTTATTGAAACCTGATAAGTGATTTGCAAAATCAGACTAAGTCTGTCTAAGCTCTTCATATATGTTGAACAGTTTTGACTCAAGAAAGTGTTTTGTTCTTTGTGAACAGAATCTGTTCTTTGTAAACAGGTTTTACACTTTATGGAATTTGTTTCCATGTCCTCATGTAAAGTCTTAAACATAAAGATCAGTCTACAACTCAAGACAAAGTGGAAAAACAGAAACCGCTAAGTTCTGCCAAAGCTGTTCTGAAGCATTAAGACAAAAAGGATATCTGAAATGGGTGACAGACCATTTCTTATATCAAAATATCATTACAAGGAATAGTAAAGGTCTCAAGTTGACATTCATCTTTAAGGTAAAGTTGTGGACAACAGAGACAAAAAGGAAAATACAAAGATTCTGCAACAAGTGGATAAAGCCTGATTTGTCAGACTTATGCAAAGTAATCTTGTCTTTTTGCGAGACATTCCCACATTCTCTACAACAAATGAAGAAGCTTCACTGTGTCTCGAAGACTGAGTAAAAAAGCCAAGGAATTAGAGAAATCAAGAGAGAGACATCCACAAACAGAGAACATGCATTGCAAAGCAATGTGTGTTTTTCACGCATGCAAGTTTTGCTTTCAGCTTAGAGCAAAATAACTAAGTATGTCTAAGTTGTTCATCCTCAAAGCTGTTTGTCTATGTCTTGTGTAAACAATGAGTGAACGTTAGTGAGTAAATTCATTGTAACTAGTCTTAGATTAGTTTAAATTCTGTTTTTTCAATTTTGTCATCTCAGTTTGGATCATTCCACAATCCAAACTTCTTTGTAAATAACAAGTGTTAATATATACATACAAACATTGAGAAAAAGTGTGTGAAAAAGAATTGGTTGTATTCACCCCCTCCCCATTCTACAGCCTTTATAAACATACTTGGGAAACGTTTTGTGACCTACAACTGGTATCAGAGCAGGTTCAGAGTGTGTGTTAATTCTAGATCTCTTATAACTTCCCATTTCCCACCATGGACAGCAAAGCTTCAAACTCCTTTTTCTACAATGACAATGTATCTATGGCTAACCCTCTTAAGTTCAATCACCAGAACTTCTCTGGGTGGAAGTGCAGAATGATGCTCTACTTAGAGAAACTTGATGTGTAACTCCAAGAGATAGTGATGGAAGGTCCATATGTGCCTACCTCTGTCACTAACATTACTCCCAGAGGTGCTGTTCCTGAAGTCAGGACCATTGAGAAAGCAAGAGCTCAATGGACTGATGAAGACAAAAGACTAGTTGTCCTGGATACAAAAGCCAGGAAGAACCTAGTCATCTATCTTCCTGATGATGTGTTCAAACAAGTTGAAAAGATGAAAACTGCTAAAGAATTGTGGGATACCTTATGTCTAGTCTATGATGGCCCCATCATCACATTGGATAACAGTATTAACAACCTTGTTAGACAATATGAACTATTCTTTGCTAAGCCTAAGGAGAGTCACACTGAAACCTACACTAGGTTTACTTCTCTAATAATTGATCTCAAAGCAGTTGGGATCACTAACGATAGTTCAACTATTCTCAGAAACTCAGGCACTATCAAAAGCATGTATCTAGTAAACCTCTACGGGTCCTTGCTGAATGATGAACAATCAAGGCTGTAATAGAGAAATGCCTTGGAAATGTTTTAGAGGGGTATAACCTTAGTGGCTAATGTGAGACAACCTGTAAATCAAATGTGTCATGTGTTCACACATGCTAATCATTAGGTTGATGATAACTTGGCGGTGTCCTCAGAGGAAGAAGAGGAGTGTGAAGATCTTGGTGAACGTGATGATGAGCAAATCATTTACATGCTTGTTAGAAAATTCAACAAAAAAAGGTTTGGAAACAAAATGTCACTGAGAAAATCAGGTGCTATCAAAATGAAAGGATTTGATAAATCTAAGGCTGAGTGCTTTAAATGTGGCAAGACTGGTCATATAGCTGCAGACTGTGTGTCCAAAGCTGTTGGCTCTTTATCCAAACCTTTCAAGACAAACAGGGATGATGGCTATAGGGTTAAGTATCTTATGGCCATGACCAAGCTGAAGAAGTTAGAAGACTCTACGGCTTCTAACAAACAGAAGGGACTTGCGGCTGAAACCTGTGACTGGGAAGATTCTGCCTCATCATCTTATGAGGAGGACAACAACTGTTTGGAGGCCAACACCGATGTTCCTTCTACAAGGTACAAAATTTTAAAGTATACAGTTCTGAAGAAAAAGATAAAATGTTTGATTACTTATTTGTGGACCTGAAAGCTGCGATTAAGAAGCAGGATGCTTTAAAGTCTTAAATCTCAAAACTGAAAACTGAGCTCGAATTAAAATCTAATGAACTTGATAGCTTTCATAAGTTGGAAACTAAGCTTGATGAGGTAAAACACATCAACACAATTTTATTAGAGGAAAAGAGTGAAACAAACTTAAAGCATTCAAACTTTTAAAAGATTGTTGACTCTTGGTGCCATTCAGCTAAAAGAGTCAATCAATGTATCAATGAGCAAATTCTTGCTCAAATCCAAGCCTATCTTAGAGGAGACCTTGATACAGCAGCTTCAATTGTTGAAATCAAACATCTTGAAACAGAATTGTCTACTCTTGGTGACCTTCCCAATGCATTTATTCAAAATGTAAATGGAAAGTTGGTTTCAACAAACAGGTTTGTCAGGCCTCAAAGTACTGGCAGATCATGTGAAAAGGTTGTGAAGTCTGGTGACGGAATGTGTTCTTCATGAAACCACCCTGCTAAGTGCCAAACAATTTCACATGAACAACTGAATGGAAAAGGTGTTAAATCTGCATTCCTGAATCCTAAACATGTCAATAAGACAGGTTCTAGAATCAAGACTAAAGGTAAGAAACATGTACCTCCATTCAATGTTGAATTCATTGAAAAGAAATTTTCAAATGGAAAGCAGTCTACAATGTGAAGACCTCCCCTTACGGGGCAGTCCTCAGAGTCTAGGTCCCACATCATGCAACACGATATCAATCATAATTAAGATAGAGTAATTAAGTTGTGGAATTATAAATTACAAGCACAAACATATTAGCATTAAGTTTAATACAGATTAAAATTTTCAAATTAAACTTATAAAGGGCACAAGTCTAATCTAATTCATGTCATCATACAATCAAGATAAATCTACCCAAACCACCACATTGTCATCTTCCAATCAGTACCAAAAGGGTTTGCTGAGTAGAGGTCTATGAAAACTCCTGTCTTGATCTTGTAAGACCTAAGAACTAGGTCCAGCAGGTAACTTTCCTTTATCTTTTCCTGTAAAAAGGTCAAACAACAACTATAAGCAATGCTTAGTGAGAATATAGATTTTCAGATTACATGGATTATCAAGCGGATCATGGGTCTAGCGTGATATATCTTGACTGCCGCTACAACCCTCATAATTGAGACATAGTAGTCATAGAGTCGGATGATGTTCAAGCCACGCTCACACTTAAATTGGGGGGATCAGCCACATACTGGGCTAGCTACCAGTAGATCAACATGGCGGAACATCGGAGTGTCATTACCAAGTTCAATAGAACTGTAGAAATATCAGGTCTAGAACAATAGACCGTCAATGCTAATCATCTTAAGCTAAATCGATATGTCAAAGGATACGTGCAGTAGTGAAATCATAGTTATCAAAGTCATGATAGCAATAATCTCATAGCAATATCTGAAATAAGCTATAAATTCAATGTCCTATGAAATGATAAATCAAATAGCTATCATGATCCACAAGGCACCACCGAACCATGGTGTGCACAGGTCACAATCCAGCTGATCATATATGAATGTCAATATAATATATCATCAACAATATGTCTCAATCGGAAATCTCGCATGTAAAGCTGAATATCTATAACTCACAAGTCTGGGGTCTTTATCAAGCAGATATAATAATCCACCACCTGAGTTATCTCAGGATTTATCTTTAAATCTTTATAAATCTGATCTCTGTATATTCTTTTGAAATCAAGACCCGCTTTTAATCTTTTTAATCTTTAAATCCTTGTTCAGAATTTAACTGAACCTGTCCAGAATCATGTCATATCAATATCATCAGCTTTTAGCTTAAAAATCTTTATTTTATCTGATTCTGATAACTGATAACTCGTTAATTATTTTGCATTCTCTTTGACTCTTTGTAATCTTAATGAGATATAATATCAATACATCTCATATTGCTTTAATCATTCTTTCATCATAAATTCATGGGTATTGAATTTATAAAACATTATTTAGTTGTTATTTTAATTTATCAAAATAATCCATTCGGATCCGGATCCCCCAAATTCAGACCATCCGGATTCGGACCTATCCGAAATGGATCAACGGATTCGGACCGGCTAAGCCATCCGAAATAGCATCCAAATTAGGACATAGGGACCGAATTAAGATCATCCAAAATGCACTATTTGAATTTGGGTTTTCACACCAAACCGCCCGAATTGGGATCCGAAAGTGGAACACCATCCGAATTCAAGGAGGTCTGAAACATGGGATCCGAATTTGAGCTTCTCATCTGAATTCGGAGCCCATATCTTCATATTTCCAGATTTTTGTTCTTCATGTTTTAACATATATTCATACGGATTTTTAACAACATTCACTAAAACTCATTTATATTAACATGCAATGTATTATTTTGTTATGTGATCATATTTGTGTTACTTTTATACAATTTTTCCTATCAAAAACACTATAGTTTGATCAAGATCTTCCAAATTATGCATTTTTTTTTGTCAAGAACACTTATTTTACAAAATTTCAGATTTTGAACATATTTAGATGAATTAACCACTGATTTTTGTTTCTATGAGTTCTATTTACATAAATTCATCATAATCTACTAAAATTTAATACATGCAACACGTATGTTTCATCTTTTAATTCCTTGGTTTTGGTTTTTTACTAAACCGAACCAAACCATAAATGTTTCGAAATTTAAATAGATTTTTACCTCAAATCTTTGTAGTTTCTTGTTGATTAATGTTGTTGTAACTCCTCCTTAGCTTCAAATCCGAACTTATTGCAAGATTTGTGGATTTCTTGTTGAATTGTTGATGAAACCGTATGATTGTAGAGAGAGAGAGTAGAGAGAGAGAGTAAATTTCTTAAATGGTGTTTAAATGACCATTAATTTGGTTTATATATTTCATTTTGACATTATGTGAAATTAACCCACTTCTACTTTTGTATTTTACATCTCTTTTAATTTAATTATCTTTAATAATTTATAATCTTTATATATAATTTAATTAAATAATCTTAAACTTAATTAAATCACAAAACAATAATGTAAATAAGTTACATTATCGAATCAAATTCTAGATTTAAAGCTAGACCAAAAGTTAGGTTGTTACAGAATGGGCTCCACCACGCGCAAACTTCGTCATCGAAGTTAGCTATGTTCGAACAGACTTGGATATGTAGCTTTCATGACATCTTTAGATTCCCAAGACTGATGCGAAAGTTTGTGGTGATTCCACTGGACGAGCACCATCTGTATTTCTTTATTTCTAAGCTTTTTGGTTTTCGAGTCCAGAATACATTTTGGCTCTTCAACCACTCGAAGTTTTTCATCAATTTGCAGATTAACATGTGGTATCTGCACTTCTCTTTCATCTGCTAAACTCTTTCTCAAATGACTAACATGGAATACAGGATGTATTCCCGCTAGATCGGTTGGCAATTCAAGACGATAGGATTGATATCCTATCTTTTCAATGATCTTGAAAGGACCAATGAATCTCGGAGCTAGCTTATTTCTCTTTATAAACCATACCACATTCTTCATTGGGGATACTTTCAACATCACCCAATCGTTAACTGCAAAACTGATAGATCTGTGACGATTATCATAATATGACTTTTGCCTGCTTTGAGCTTCAAGGATATTCCTTCTAATAAGTTGAATCTTTTCATGAGTCAACTGTAGAAGGACAGGACCTGCTATAGGCGATTCACCTGTTTCGCGCCAACAGGTGGGAGTTCTGCACTTTCTTCCATATAAAGCTTCAAAAGGAGCCATCTTAATCGTGGAATGATAACTGTTGTTATACGAGAATTCGACCAAAGGTAAGTGGTCATCCCAATTACCACCGAGATCAAGAACGCACGCACGGAGCATATCTTCAAGATTTAAGATAGTACGTTCACTTTGGCCATCTGCATTTGGATGATAAGCTGTACCCATGGAGATTCGAGTACCTATCCCTTCTTGCAGTGCTTTCCAGAATCTTGAAGTGAAACATCTATCACGATCAGAAATGATAGACTTTGGCACGCCATGACGAGAGATAATTTCAGTGATGTACATCTGTGTCAATCTATCAAGGGAGTATATCTCTTTCATCGATATGAAATGAGCTGACTTTGTTAAACGATCCACGACTACCCAAATGGAGTCGTGCTATCTCTTGGTCTTTGGCAGTTTCGTGACGAAATCCATGGTTATATGCTCCCACTTCCATTCAGGAACTGGTAGTGGTTGCATATCCCCAAAGGGTTTCTGATGTTCTTCCTTAACCATTTGACAGACTCTGCAGCTTTAAACGAATCGACCGATGTCTTTCTTCATTCCTGGCCACCAGTAATCAGCTTTTAAATCGAAGTACATCTTGGAGCTGCCAGGATGAATAAATAACTTGGACTGATGAGCTTCTGATAGAAGAGTGTTGCGGATTGAACCATACTTAGGAATCCAAATTCGGTTTCCCTTGAGACATTGGAGTCCCAAATGATTCATAGATAGGAATTGTAATTGCCCTTTGAGATTTTCAAAACAGATATTCTCTTCGTTCAGTGCTTCAATTTGGGCAGATTTGATATCTTCAATAAGATCAGAAGAGAATACGATAGGAGTCAGGGCATAGCAACACTTTTCTGGATATGTCTTTCTACTCAGAGCATCCGCGACCACATTGGCTTTACCGGGATGATACAGGATCTCGCAATCATAGTCCTTGATAAGCTCCAAGGACCGACGCTGTTTCATGTTCAGATCCTTTTGAGTAAATAGATGTTTAAGACTTTTATGGCCAGTATACAACTGACACTTAGTCCCATAAAGATAGTGACGCCATATTTTCAGTGCAAAGGTAATGGCTGACAACTCAAGATCATGAGTTGGTGCACTTTTCTCGTAGTCTTTCAATTGCCTTAAAGCGTAGGCAATAAATTTTCCCCTTTGCATAAGGACACAACCTAGACCAGTACCAGATGCATCGCTGTAAACGACAAAGTCATCATTGCCTTCTGGTAAGGCTAGGATCGGCGCTTGAATCAGTTTCTGCTTCAAAGTTTTCAAACGCCTCTTGCTGTTTATCAGTCCATACGAAAGATGTATTCTTTCGTGTTAGCATTGTGAGAGGCACAACAATCTTTGAGAAATCCTTAATGAATCGCCGATAGTAACCGGCCAATCCAAGGAAACTTCTGATTTCGGAGGCATTGCGAGGCGTTTGCCATTTCTGAACAGCCTCGACTTTAGACGGATCAACTGAGATACCTTCGCCAGATACAACAAGGCCAAGGAATTGAATCTATAAAGTAACAAGGGAGAATTTCAAGTTTTTTTATTCAATCAAAGAACGCTTAGGAAATAGCTCGAGACAATATAAAGTTATACCTGTGTGAGCCAGAATTCACATTTGGATAATTTTGCGTAGAGTCTTTCCTTTCTCAATAACTCTAGCAGTTGACACAGATGATTAACATGATCAGCCTCCGTTTTGGAGTAAATCAGAATATCATCTATGAATACGATAACTGACTTATCCAGCATGGGTCTACACACCCGATTCATGAGATCCATGAACGCTGCAAGTGCATTTGTAAGACCGAAAGGCATTACAAGAAATTCGTAATGACCGCATCGTGTTCGGAAGGCTGTCTTTGGAATATCCTCATCTCTTACTTTCAGCTGATGATACCAAGAACGAAGATCAGTTTTAGAGAAGTAGCTTGCTCCTTGTAGCTGATCAAATAAATCATCGATTCTGGGCAGAGGATACTTGTTCTTGTTTGTGACTTTGTTCAACTCACAGTAGTCGATGCACATACGGAGAGTTCCGTCTTTCTTCTTAACAAATAAGACAGGTGCACCCCACGGAGATGAACTCGGTCGGATAAATCCCTTCTCTAACAGATCTTGCAACTGTTTTGACATTTCCTGCATTTCTGCAGGCGCAAGTCTGTAGGGAGCTTTAGCAATTGGATCCGTACCAGGAACTAAGTCAATGCCGAATTCGACTTGACGTTCCGGTGGCACTCCAGAAATATCATCCGGGAACACGTCTGGGAACTCACAAATGATAGGAATATCAGATACAGATTTCTTATTATCTTCAGAAGCGGATTCAGACAAAATATAGCATAGATAGGATTCATGACCCTTAGATAGATATTTATGCACTTTTTCAATAGATATAAAGCAATGAGCACCTTTTCACTTGTCGCCTTTGATTTCCATCACTCGGCCGTCTGAAGACTTGATTCGGATGATTCGGCGGTTGCAGATGATCGTAGCCTCGTTATTCATAAGCCAGTCCATGCCGATGATAACATCAAACTCTTTCAACGGAATCGGAATGAGATCGAGGTTGAACACTATGTCATTAACGAGCAGAGTGCAATTTCGGTAAACAGAATCAGTCATAACGTAATTGTTACTGGCTGTCTCAATATCAAGTACTATAGGAAGCTTCGAAGGAGATTTAGATAATCTTTGTGCAAAAGAAGTGAACGACTAGCACCGGAATCGAATAATACGCGAGCAGGGACTGAGTTAAGTAAAAATATACCCGTAACTACATCAGGGGTTTCTCTCGCTTCCTCTGCTGTTATCTGAAATGCTCGAGTCCTTGTGGTCGGAGTTGCAGCTGAGCTTTTTATTATAGAACCTCTAGCTGATGGTTGCGATTGGCCTCGTGGTCCACTACGACACTGATACATGAAGTGTCCGCGCTTACCACATCGCATATCCAAGTCCTCGCTGAGGACACTCTTCGCTACTGTGACCGATTTTACTACACGCAAAGCATGTGACGTCGTCTGGATTGCACAATCCCATATGTGATTTTCTGCATCTCTTGCAGAATCGTGGTTTGTTTGTGAGAGAATAGGCCTGGGCTTTCTGTGGCGAACTATACTGTTGAGATTGTTGGGGTTGTGATTTATTTGGCTTGAAGAATCTGCCAAATCTTTGCTTCTTGGGAGGAGAAGGACATGTCGGGTTAGCTGATGGAGCATAAAGTTGATCGTCACACTCTAGATATCCCCTCTCAATCTGCCTTGCTGCTTCAACCATTTCCAGATAAGACTTACACTTCATCGCGCTCATTGGATGTCGGTATCTCAGGTTAAGCCCTCAACGGAAACGATTCATCTTTCTTTCTTCAGTAACTACTTGATACGAGGAATAGCCACATAGCCGTGAGAACTCGTGCTCGTACTCATCAACAGTCTTGGTTCCCTGAGTTAGCTGCATCAATGGAACCTCTATCTTGTCTTTCTAATCAATTGGACAATATTTGGCATTGAACATTTCAAGGAACTGGTCCCATTCTAGAGTCTGAATAACCTCTTCTCCATATATACTCCTCTGAGTCTTCCACCAAGCACGGGCAGCACCAACGAACAGAGCAGATGCATAGCTTATTTTCTTTGATTCTAAACAATCAGATATCCTGAAGATTTCTTCAGTATGACTAATCCAATGCATCGCCTGAATTGGATTAACTGTACCCTCAAAGTTCAGGGCACCGCTAGCTTTGAAATCTTTAAACTTACAGCCTTTCGAATTCTTAATTTGGGTTTCAGGGGTAGAGTTATCAGAATCAGACTCATTATTCTAGACTTGTTTATCTTTTCTCTTATTCTTTTTATCAGCTCGTCCTTTTGCTTCGGCCTCATCTCTAGCCTGAAGCTGTTCTTGCATAATCTTGTTTTGTTGTTCAGAATGTTGGGCTAATAGCTGTTGCGTCATTTCAAACATTTGTTGGGGGTCATGTTGTTGGGAATGTCACCTGATCCTAACATCTTTACTGAAAATTAAAATCATTTAACTATCAGTTTATAGACTTAGATCTATGTACCCTTTTTCCCATCCTAACAGTCTGTACATCCTATCTCAGTTCAAACCACCTAAATGATTGATACATATGTACTGCTTCAGTTTGAGACCAAGTATTACTCACGTAATACTTGATTCACTCAAACTATGGGCTTTGATACCATCCTGTGAAGACCTCCCCTTACGGGGAAGTCCTCAGAGTCTAGGTCCCACATCACGCAACACGATATCAATCATAACTAAGATAGAGTAATTAAGTTGCGGAATTATAAATTACAAGCACAAACATATAAGGATTAAGTTTAATACAGATTAAAATTTTCAAATTAAACTTATAAAGGGCACAACTCTAATCTAATTCATGTCATTATACAATCAAGATAGATCTACCCAAACCACCAAATTGTCATCTTCCAATCTGTACCAAAAGCGTTTGCTGAGTAGAGGTCTATGAAAACTTCTGTCTTGATCTTGTAAGACCTAAGAACTAGGTCCAGCAGGTAACTTTCCTTTATCTTTTCCTGTAAAAAGGTCAAACAATAACTATAAGCAATGCTTAGTGAGAATATAGATTTTCAGATTACATGCATTATCAAGCGGATCATGGGTCTAGCGTGATATATCTTGACTGCCACTACAGCCCTCATGATTGAGACATAGTAGTCATAGAGTCGGATGATGTTCAAGCCACGCTCACGCTTAAATTGTGGGGATCAGCCACATACTGGGCTAGCTACTAGTAAATAAACATGACGGAACATCGGAGTGTCATAACCAAGTTCAATAGAACTGGTGAAATAGCATGGTCTAGAACAATAGACCGTTAATGCTAATCATCTTAAGCTGAATCGATATGTCAAAGGATACGTGCAATAGTGAAAGCATAGTAATCAAAGTCATCATAGCAATAATCTCATAACAATATCTGAAATAAGCTATAAATTCAATGTCATATGAAATGATAAATCAAATAGCTATCATGATCCACAGGGCATCACCGAACCATGGTGTGCACAAGTCACAATCCAGCTGATCATATATGAATGTCAATATAATCTATCATCAACAACTTGTCTCAACCGGAAATCTTGCATGTAAAGCTGAATATCTATAACTCACAAGTCTGGGGTCTTTATCAAGCAGATATAATAATCCACCACCTGAGTTGTCTTTAAATCTTTATAAATCTGATCTCTGTCAATTCTTTTCAAATCAAGACCCACTTTCAATCTCTTTAATCTTTAAATCTTTGTTCAGAATTTAACTGAACCTGTCCAGAATCATGTCATATCAATATCATCAGCTTTTAGCTTAAAAATCTTTATTTTATCTGATTCTGATAACTGATAACTCGTTAATTATTTTGCATTCTCTTTGACTCTTTGTAATCTTAATGAGATATAATATTAATACATCTCATATTGCTTTAATCAATCTTTCATCATAAATTCATGGGTATTGAATTATAAAACATTATTTAGTTGTTATTTTAATTTATCAAAATAATCCATTCGGATCCGGATCCCACAAATTCGGACCATCCGGATTGGTCATCCGGATCCGGACCTATCCGAAATGGGTCAATCGGATTCGGACCGGCTAAGCCATCCGAAATAGCACCCGAATTATGACAAAGGGACCGAATTAGGATCATCCAAAATGCACTATCCGAATTTGGGTTTTCACACCAAACCGCCCGAATTAGGATCCGAAAGTGGAACACCATCCGAATTCAAGGAGGTCCGAAACATATTTTCCAGATTTCGGTTGAACCGAATTCGGACCCCGTATCTTCATATTTTCCAGATTTTTGTTCTTCATGTTCTAACATATATTCATACGGATTTTTAACAACATTCACTAAAACTCATTTATATTACTTTTATACATGCGATGTATTATTTTGTTATGTGATCATATTTGTGTTACTTTTATACAATTTTTCCTATCAAAAACACTATAGTTTGATCAAGATCATCCAAATTATGCATTTTTTTTTTTTGTCAAGAACACTTATTTTACAAATTTTCAGATTTTGAACATATTTAGATGAATTAACCACTGATTTTTGTTTCTATGAGTTCTATTTACTTAAATTCATCATAATCTACTAAAATTTTATACATGCAACACATATTTTTCATCTTTTAATTCCTTGGTTTCGGTTTTTAACTAAACCGAACCAAACCATAAAAGTTTCGAAATTTAAATAGATTTTTACCTCAAATCTTTGTAGTTTCTTGTTGATTAATGTTGTTGTAACTCCTCCTTAGCTTCAAATCCGAACTTATTGCAAGATTTGTGAATTTCTTGTTGAATTGTTGATGAAACCGTATGCTTGTAGAGAGAGAGAGTAGAGAGAGAGAGTAAATTTCTTAAACGGTGTTTAAATGACCATTAATTTGGTTTATATATTTCATTTTGACATTATGTGAAATTAACTCACTTCTACTTTTGTATTTTACATCTCTTTTAATTTAATCATCTTTAATAATTTATAATATTTATATATAATAAAATTAAATAATCTTAAACTTAATTAAATCAAACAAATAATGTAAATAAATTACATTATCGAATCAAATACTAGAATTAAAGCTAGACCAAAAGTTAGGTTGTTACATACAACCAACAAGGATAAGTCTCATGTTGGAGGTAAAACTGCTGTGGTTTCAAATAAGTTTTCAAATCATAGTGGT
The DNA here is from genome assembly GCA_020465985.1 of Centrapalus pauciflorus. NCBI lineage: Eukaryota > Viridiplantae > Streptophyta > Magnoliopsida > Asterales > Asteraceae > Centrapalus > Centrapalus pauciflorus. Next base: position 424,487 of record JAANYP010006127.1, read on the forward strand.
AATATGGTGATAAATGAAATAAAATCTTTTGTTAAAACCAAGCATGATGACCATGCTACCAAAAGTCTGCAAAAGTCATCTTAGCTCAGTAAAGGCAAAGGCAAAGTCATTGCTCAATATGAGAGAATCAGGAATAAGTTTTCCAAACCTGTGGAAGGACATAAGACAATTAAACTTTCTATCTTTGATCTCTGTCCTCCTAAAAAGAGGAAAGAAGATACAAGCAAAGTTGTTGAAGTGGAACTTCCTGTAAAACCTTTTGGCTTACCTAAAATAAGTGAAACATTTGAAAAACCTGTTGATAAGACCAATAGAGAAAATTTAGAATGTGTTTCTGAGAGTTCATCTTTCAAAAAATCTAAAAAGAGAATATGCTATAGATGTGTAAAGAAAACTCACATGGCCAAAGATTGTCTTGAATCAGAGGACACAAGGCCTGCTGACACTGCTAGTTCCAATGTTGCTAGATCAAGCAGTGTTTGGAAGTAACATTGTCATTGAGGAATGTAACTCAGCAGATACAATCGGGATTGGAAATATTAGTGTTGATCTAAGTGGTCCATCAACAAATGTTAAACAACCAAACCAGGTTTGGTACTTGGACAGTGGCTGCTCTGGCCACATGACATGTTAAGGATCTGCTGAGTGATCTCAAGCCTGGAAAAGGCCAAAAGTCACCTTTGGTTACAATGTCCAAGGATCCACAGAAGGATATGGAACCCTTCATGCGGGTGCTGTAATTTTCAACAAAGTAGCCTATGTGTCTGGGCTAAAACACAACCTTGTAAGCATTAGTCAACTGTGTGATGTTGGCTACAAGGTTAACTTTGATTAGCATCTAGGGTACATATTGGATCCTTAGGGTAAAGTTGTGTTGTTTGAACAAAGAAAGAAAGGGGTATATATTGTAGACATGAAATCTGTTGATCAAACAACTGAGATCTATTTCGTCTCAAGGAGCAATGCAGACCTCAACTAGTTATGGCACAAAATGCTCTCACACCTGAACTTCAAAAATATCAACAAACTTTGTAAGAAAGAGTTAGTAACATCTTTGCCTTCTATAACTTTTGTTAAGGATAAACTCTGCTCAGCTTGTGAGAAGGGTAAGCAAAGAAAAACATCTTTTAAGTCTAAACATAATTTTTCTATTGATACACCCCTCTTCTTAATCCATTTGGACTTGTTTGGACCTATTAATGTCTCAAGTCTAGGAGGTAGGAGATACACCTTAGTAATGGTTGATGAGTTCTCCAGGTATACATGGGTGATCTTCCTAAAGACCAAAGGAGAGGCTGGCAGAGAAATTATTAGATTTATCAAAAAGCTGGAAGTTCTGAATTCTACCCAAGTCAAGGAGCTTAGAAGTCATCACGGTATTGAATTCAAAAACAGTACTCTAGAGGACTTCTGTGAAGAAAGAGGAATTTCTCAAAACTTCTCAGCTGTGAGAACTCCACAACAAAATGGAGTTGCAGAGAGGAGAAACAGGACTCTTATAGAAGCTGCTAAAACAATGTTGTGTGCATCATGTCTCCCTTCATCATTTTGGGTTGAAGCTGTCAACACTGCTTGCTTCACTCAAAACAGATCCTTAGTAGGTAAAAGGTTCAATAAAACTCCTTATGAATTACTCAAAGAAAGAAGGCCAAACATAAGATACTTCCATATGTTTGGATGCCCTTGTTTCATTCTAAATCAAAGGGATCAGCTGGCTAAATTTAAACCCAAAGCTGATGAAAGAATGTTTGTTGGATATTCAGCTATTTTAAAAGCCTATAGAGTATACAACGCCAGAAGAAAGGTGATAGATGAATCTATCAATGTCACCTTTGAAGAGTTTGCAAATCCTTCACTGAAAGTTGGGCCTGAATTGAGACTTCAGCTTTGATGATCTTATGCATTCAAATACTGAAGAAAAGGACTCCAAAGCTTCCACATCATCCAGAATGGAACCTGTTAACCACAACGAACATAACGATGACTATATTGCTTTACCCTGTGTGAATAAGTGCACTGATATAGTTGATGTACCATCTCCAGAACCAATGAATGCTGATTTCCCTGAATCCTCTGCTGATGTGTTCAATACCAATGTTACTTTCTCAACAGATGAACAAGCTCAAGATATCCATGTGTCTGATAATCAGGAAAGCTGTTCTATAAGACCAGTTGTAAATGAAACTGGGGTGCAAGATACAGAGGAATCATCATTGAAACATTATCCTAAGTGAATCAGGCATCACCTAAATGATCAAATAATTGTTGACATTAATAAAGGTGTACAGACAAGGTGTTCTACAAGACCTGTTGTAAATAAAACTTTGCGGAAAAATAAATTATCTAACAAGAGCAAAATATTACCCAAACGGATCTAAATCAAATAAGTAAAGCAACTCAATAAAAGAAAAGAGAGAATAAAAAACTAACCTTTGGAGAAAACTGATTTCTCCAGCGAAGAACGCTTCCACCGCAGACTATGATCTGTGGTTAGTGTCCAAAGTAGGAACACCTCTAATGGTTCACACCCAATGAACCAAAAAGAGTATTTATAACTATGTTCCAAGTTCCAATTATCTTGAGTCCCAAAAGTTCGATCCCTTTTAGAAAGTAGGAACTTAGAATTATGAATGAACAATTTGGAAGATAACATGCAACCCTATTTATAGTTGAGGGGAAACCTTAACTTAAGGTTGTATGGGAGGTGTGGGAACTCCCTAAAGGAGCTGGCCCATATACCCTAAGCCCATTAGGGTTTCTGCAATTTTCTGTTAATTGCACTTTGACCCCTGTACTTCCTTATTTAATTCTATTAGTTTCTGATTAATTTATTAACTATTAATAAATTAACAAACTAACACATTAAATAACTATAATCAACTATTAAGTTTCTAATTAATTTATTAAACATAACAAATTAATAAATCAATTAATTATTTATTTATATTATATTAATTCTAATTAATATTGTATCACATAGTTATTTGATTCTCTTTATGGTTCAATGAGGGCAACCCAAAAAGGACCCTACTAATAAATGATAACTTCACAAATTAGTTATGACTTGGACACTAATTCCAACAGTCTCCCACTTGGACAAGTCATCAGCTACTATTTGTCTAAGTCTAACCACTTTAACTACTAAAAAGTGTCATCCCTAACCGCAACTGCCAAACTCTGAATCTTATCAGAGTCAGTCCTTTAGATAATGGATCAACTATTCATTTGTTCTATGATATCATATGAAACTGAGACATGGATTTGTAATCAATCTTGATTTTCAAATTTATGTTTCCGATTTCTAATTAATATGACAATGTAAGACTACCCAATTGAACACATCAATTTAGTCTCGGTTGGGCCCGACACTTTCAAGTCACATTTAATCATCAGAGGGCCCATAGATATCGCTTTTCCACTAAGGCAAAAGGAACAAATGACTTTGAATACACGACACTAATGAACTAATCATGTCATAACTAGGACATCCTCTATAACTCGCATTTACGCTCAGCGTTTGAATGAACTAAGGTACAACAGACTAGAAAACTATAACCTCAATGTATCTCCGCTTGAGAATTGAGGATATTATCATCTTAGATTTACTTGTGATCTTGATCCATGAAGTAACTTTGTGAGTGCGGGTTTCCTATACTTAAATCCTTATTAAGTACCCATGAGTGCTGCAGCAATCTCTATGCCATGTCTAACTCTTAGACAATCTACTAACACTCCATGACAGTCTTTATTCAACACTAACATCCGGTAGTATGATCGACTAAGGATTTTGAATAAAATTAATTACTCGGGAAGTGGCTTCTAAACATGCAAAAGGAAACACAACGATAAAGAATAGTAATTTGTAGCACCTTGCAAATAAATAAATCTCCATTAATCACCAAAACTATTACAATTTCAAATCATTATTATAATGTTTCAAATTCAACTAACTGGTAAAACTTTATATCATCTCGTAAACCTATGCACCTAGCATGTTCATTCTGCTTGTACTGCGTCAGTGTCTTTGTGAACGAATCAGTCAAATTCTCCTTTGATTGTACATGCTTCACAATCACATGCACTTCTTTGACTTTTCTCCTCACGAAAAGGTACTTGCGTTCAATGTGCTTTGACTTCCCATGATCTTTGGGTTCTTTAGTCAATGCAACCGGACTCTCGTTGTAGTAGAACATTTCAATGGGGTCTTGTACTGTTGGGACAACTGCAAGATCTCCAATGTAGTTCCTCATTCAGATGGCTTCCTTTGAGGCCTCGCTAGCTATTCTAACTCGCATGTTGAGTCTGCCACTGTATCCTTCTTCGAACTCTTCCACGTCACAGCTCCCCAATTCAGCATAAGTAACCAACCAAACTGTGACCGACTATCATCTCTATATGTTTTGAAACTTGCGTCACAGTAACCTGTCACTTAAGTTTATCTTCTCCGCTATAGACGAAGAACTTGTCCTTAGTATTTCTCAAATACTTTAGAATATTCTTGACCGCTGTCCAATGACCTTCACCAGGATTCTACTAATTTCCACTCACCATGCTCAAGGCAAATGAGACATCAGGCCTCGTACACGTCATGGAATGCATTATGGATCCGATGGCCGAAGCATATGGAATTCGACTCGTTCTGTCTGTCTTGTTCCTCCTCTGTCTTCGGACTCAGATTTTTGCTAACCTTTATGCCGTGATTTAAGGGATGATTTCCTTTCTTAGATTTCTCCATATTGAACCTTTTCAATATTTTATCTAAGTACGTATCCTGACTTAGTCCTATTAGATGTTTTGATCTATCTCTGTAAATCTTAATACTAAGAATGTAAGCTGCATCTCCTAGATCTTTCATAGCGAAACACTTTCCCAACCAATCTTTTACACTCTGTAATGTTGGGGTATCATTTCCTATGAGCAGTATATCATCATAGACATACAATACCAGGAAGACTACATTACTCCCACTGACCTTGACATATATATACGACTCCGTCTCCGCTTCTAGAAAATCCAAACTCTATGATTTTCTCATGGAAGCAAAGATCACAGCTCCGAGAAGCTTGCTTGAGTCCATAATTGGCCTTCTGAAGTTTACACACTCTCTTAGGATACTTTGCATCTAAAAAACCCTCGGGTTGTGTCATAAACACATCCTTTGTCAGTTTTTCGTTAAGGAAAGCAATTTTGACGTCCATCTGCCATATTTCATAATCATGAAACTCAGCTATTGCAAGCATTATCCTAATAGACTTTATTTTAGCGACTGTGAGAAAGTCTCCTCATAATCAATCCTGCAGGTTAGAGTATAGCCCATTGCCACCATCCTACTTTGTATGGGTGTACCTTTCCATTCATGCCTGTCTTTTTCTTGAATATCAATTTATTACCCACCGTCATAAGACCGGGTGTGGGATCAACCAAGTTCCAAACTTGATTGCCATACACGGACTCAATTTCTCTATCCATAGCGTCCTTCCACTTTGCAGTCTCAGGGCCTGTCATCGCTTCCCGGTTAGTTTGATGGCTTATCCAAATCGACTAGTGTACTATAATAATAATATCCTACTGTTCAATATGGAAACAATAGTAGAACTAATGAGGATTGCTAACTCTACTGGATCGGCGAACGTGTAAGGAAATGTCAATTAGCTCAAAGACGTTTCCGCCTCTGGTTGAGTGTCAGTGTTTGCAGCTGGTTCTTCATCGGCTGACTCTTGAATATCATGAAGATCGATCGTACTCCCACTATCCTCTTTATACAAGCTTTATATCTACTAAGTTCAGTAAGCAGAAAAATTCCATTCTTACACCATTAAGTGCCAGTTATGCTATTGAAGTTGATGACAGTAAGACGCTTAAGACGAATAATATAAGTCGAGGATGCTCCTTAGAATTAGTAGGCCAACTCTTTGAAATAGACTTGATGCCCGTCAAACTGGGATGTTTTGACGTGGTCATAGGCATGGATTGACTATCGAAGAATCGTGCAGAAATAGTGTGCAACAAGAAGACGGTTCATATACCTTTAGCCAATAAAAAGGTCCTTACTGTCCAAGGCAAAAAAAAAAAAGAAATACCAAAGTAAGCATCATCCCTAGCATTAGGGCCCTGAAGTGTTGACAGAGAGGGAGCCAACGGAAAAGCGGCTCGAAAATATTCTTATTATTTATGGGTACCCCAAAGTTTTTCCAGAACACATACCTGAACTCCCAACAGCGAGGATCAAAAATCGGCCTAGTATCAGGTGTTGCACCAGTGGCTCGAGCACCAGGCCAATTAGCCCCACCAATATTGTAAGAATCGTCCAACCAACCGTAGGAGCTCTTAGATAAAAGGTTTATCAAACCGAGTTTCTCTCTTTGGAGGAGCTCCAGTCTTGTTTATAAAGAAGAAGGATGGAACCTTCAGAATGTGTATCAATTACCGAGAGCTAAATAAACTAAGAGAGTCGATATCCTCTCACAAGGATCAATGACTTGTTTGACCAAACTCCAAGAATTAAGCTTCTATTCAAAGATCAACCTAAGGTCTGGTTATCATCAGGTTAGCGTTCACAAGAAAGATAGTCCAAAGATAGCCTTCAGATTCCGTTACGGTCATCATAAATTCCTATTAAAGCCATTTGAATTAACCAGTGCCCCAACGGTATTCATGGACCTCATAAATTAGGTGTGCAAACCTTATCTAGACAAATTCGTGATTATATTCATGAATGACATCTTAATCTACTCAAAAACAAGGAGGAGCTCGAGCATACACTTAAGACTGATTCTAGAGTTGTTGAAGAAAGAACAACTATATGTCAAGCTTTCTAAGTTTGACTTTTGGCTAAGATAGGTAAGATTTCTCGGGCATGTGATCAATAGTAAAGGGATCCAAGTTGACCCCGCAAAGATCGAGGCTATCATGAATTGGTCAACCCTTAGAACCCCCATTTAGATACGACAGTTCTTAAGACTCGTCACTTATTATAGGCAGTTATTAAAAATTTCTCAAGGATCACCGGAGCTCTAACAAAACTAACCCGAAAAGACATTAAATATGATTGGGGCAAGGATCAGGAAACATCATATCAGTTATTAAAGCACAAACTATGCAGCGCGCTTATTTTATCCAAGAGAAGCAATAAATTTGTAGATTACTGTGACGCTTCACCCAATGGGTTGATATAGAAAGATAGGGTCATAGCTTATACTTATGAAAACTTAAGGTTCACTAGGTGAATGACACAACACGTGATCTAGATCTTGGAGCAGTAGTCTTTATGACATTAGTTGTACGGTAACAAGTGTACTACAGTCACAGACCATAAGGGCCTCCAACACATCTTGAACCAGAAAGAGTCGGATATGAAGTAGTGCGATTGGATGAAGCTAATAAGTGATTGCAACTGTGAAAAATCGTTATCACCTGAGGAAAACTAATGTGGTTGTAGACGCTCAAAGCCGGAAGGAACGAGCTAAGCCATTAAGAGTACAAGCCCTAGTTATAACCATTCAACCAAACCTTCCTCCCTTAGTTCATGATGCACAAGTAGAAGTTGTTAAGGAGGAAAATATGAACAATGAAGCCCTGCACAGAATGGATAAATAGTTTGGGATAAGGGCTAATAAAGAAAAAAAATCAATATTTCATTAATGGAATCTGATTTCTCTGTCTGGTGGAATAAGAAAGCTGGCTATGGATGAAGGACACAAATCAGGATATGTCGTTCACCCTAGATCCGATAAAATGTATCATGACCTCAAGGAACTATACAGGTGGGCTAACATGAAGGATGACGTTGCCACATATGTCAACAAATTCATATCATGCTCCAAAGTTAAGACCAAACATCATCAAAAACCATTTGGGTAATAGTCGACCGCCTAACAAGATCCGCACATTCCTACCAGTCAAGGAGAACAACAGGATGAATAAGCTAGTCCAAACGTACCTCAAGGAAGTCGTCTCCGGACACGGAGTGCCTATTTCAATCATTTCAGATACGGGTAGCAGATTCACATCTAGATTTTTGGCAAACGTACAGCAAGCTTTGGGTACAAACTTGGACATGAGTACCACCTATCACCATTAGACCGATGGTCCAAATGAGAGAAAGATTCAAACCCTAGAACCTAAGTTAAGAGCCTGTGTAATGGATTTTGGGAAGTGTTGGGATACTCAATTACCATTAGAAGAATTATCATACAACAACAGCTATCACACACGGTTTAAGGTTGCTCCATTTGAGGCCCAATACGGAAAAAAGTGTCGATCACCCCTTTGATATGCCAAGGTCAGCGATAGTCAAGCCTTTGGACCAGAAACCATACTTGAGACCACCGAAAAGATAGTACAGATACGGAACCGACTAAAAGCTACTCCCGATCGTCAGAAAAGTTATGTGGGCGTAAGAAGAATGTCCCTTGGGTTTCAATTAGGAGAAAGAGTACCAATGAAAGTCTCACCATGGAAGGGCGTGATACGATTAGGAAATCAAGGATAACTGAATCCTCGTTACATTGGACTAGTAGCTTATTGTTTAGAGCTACCACCAGAGCTTAGCAGCATGCACAATACCTTCCACGTATCCAACCTTAAGAAATGTCTGGCTGATGAAACACTCGTCATACCCAAGGATGAGCTAGAGTTAGACGATAAGTTGAACTTTGTTGAAAAACCTTTGGAAATAATGGACCAAGAAGTCAAGAAAGTAAAGCACAGTCGGATCCCGATAATAAAAGTCAGATGGAACTCTAAGTGAGGTCCTAAGTTTATGTGGAAACGCGAAGATCAGTTCCGGGAAAAATACCCTCATCTGTTCTCAAATACTCAAGCAGTGGAGAACACGAGCTAATTTCGGGACGAAATTCCCTTAACAGGGGGAGACTGTAACATCCGACATTAAACCAGGTTAGCATATACGACCTAATCTGTATTTAATAGGCAATTATAACCTAATCAGTGATCATTATAAATTAATCAAGTGATTAACAAGGTTCATTAGAAAGTTCAACTCAATTAGAATCAAATTCATCGGTGCGATGAATCGGGAAATCAATTAATCCGATCAATTTACTATATGAAGGATTAATTCAACTAAGTACGTAATTAAATTATGATTGGTAACACTAATCATACACTAATACAATTACTTAACATTAATTATGCAAGACTAAAACAATTCATTAAAACAATGCATCCATAAGTATTTATGAAATTACATAAAAAGGGAAATACAAGAATACATTCTAAATGCATTTATACAAAAAAAAATGTAAAATACATGGAAAATACCTTCACATGGCCAGCCCTCATAGTATACACACACACACACACACACACACACACACACACTTGATTTTCAATTTTATATTAAGAAGACCATGCACCATCTACATCAAATCTCCTTTCTCCATTCCCTTTCATTTCACCATTCTCTTTCAATTAAACCAAGTGTGCACTCAACCTCCATTTGAAAGACCAAGACTTTTCCTATAAATAGAGAGCTTCCCTTTCATTATTTTCACACCAAAATCTCTCTTTTTTCTCTCTCAAAACCAGATTCACACACACACACACACACACTACAAACATTTTCATTCAAGTGTTCTTGGTGAAATTCAAGTGTTCTTGGTGAAGTTCAAGTGTTCTTTGTCCAAATTTTGCAAGAATTCCAACTTCTTCTCAATTTCATACTCCTAACACTTCAAAGTAAGTAAATACTAGCTTATTTCATCTTATATGTATGTTTATATAAGTCTTGCATAATATATAGAGTAAATTACAGAAATGGTCCCTGTGGTTTGTTCAAAATTATGAAAACGGTCCCTCAACTTCCAAACTTGCAGTGGCGGTCCCTCAAACCACTTTTTACTTCCAGAACTGGTCCACCTGTTTCTCATTTTTTTAAAAATGACGATTTTGCCCTTCTTTTAATTACAAGTTTGGTGATTTCAATTTTGGTCCCTTTTCTTAATTTTTCATTTTTAGTTTTGAATTTGAAATAATAATTTAATATTTCATGATTTTGATTCAATATTAATCATATTATTATTATATTCTCATTATCATCATCATTATTATTAGAGTAAATTACAGAAATGGTCCCTGTGGTATGTTCAAAATTATGGAAACGGTCCCTTAACTTTCAAAGTTGCAGTGGCGGTCCCTCAAACCACTTTTTACTTGCAAAATTGGTCCTTCTATTTCTAAATTTTTTAAAAATGACGATTTTGCCCTTCTTTCAATTACAAGTTTTGTAATTTCAATTTTGGTCCTTTTCTTAATTTTTTATTTTTGGTTTTAAATTTGAAATATTAATTTAATAAATTATGATTTGATTCATTATTATTATATTATTATTATTAATTGTACCTATTTATTTTGTAAAATAAATCTATATTTCTTTACTAAAAATTATTTTTATATATATACTTAATTAGTTAAGTTATGCATCTTTTTATGTATTCAATTTATTTATTAAAATTTTATTTATTTATATTTTATTGGTTAAACTATTTGTATAATTTTATTATTTATAATTTTGATCAAACTATTTCATTACTTTTAATAAATTTGAATTTGTGTAAATTTTGATTTAAATATTTTGTTACGCTAATAAGTTTTTATTTAAATTTATTATTTTATTTGTTTGGATTTAAATATTTTGTTATGTCAGTACGTTTTGATTTCAGTTTATTATTTTATTTGTTTTGATTTTAAATTTTGCTACGTTAATACTTAAGTGACAATTAAAATATTTAAGTGAAAACGAATAAAACATATTCATGTATAAACAAAACTTGTAAATCAAAGAGATTAAACACTATATTGAAATCAAAGCGTATACACATAACAAAATATTAAAATTAAAAAAATAAAAATACTAAATTTAAATCAAAATGTATTAACGTTACAAAATATATTATTTTTAATAAAATAAATTAAAAGATGAATATTATTCATTATTTCTAATATCTATAAAGATTAATAAATATAAAATATAAATACAATATATTATTTTTTACATCTTTAAATATTAATAAATAGATAAGATTTAACTCTACATTCAAATTATATCTTATATGTACTTTATCTATAAATCTAATTAAAAAAATATTATTTGTTTATTTATGAAATGATTTGTAAAATTATTTATTTTTAATATATATTTGTAATTTAAGGCATTTTTTAAAACCAAACAAATAAAATAATGAATTTAAATAAAAACATATTAGCGTAACAAAATATTTGTATACTTAAATCAAAACGTAATGAATTAGTAAATTTAAATCAAAATTTACATAAATTCAAAATTTATCAACGTAATGAAATAGTTTGATGAAAAAGTACAAATGATAAAATTATACAAATAGTTTAACCAATAAAAGATAAATAAATAAAACTTTAATAAATAAACTGAATACATAAAAAGATGTATAACTTGACTAATTAAGTATATAAATATAAATAATTTTTACTAAAGACATAGATTTATTTTACAAAATAAATAGATATAAATGATGATAATAATGATAATAATAATAATGATGATGATAATGAGTATATAATAATAATATAATTAATAGTGAATCAAAATCATGAATTATTAAATTATTATTTCAAATTTAAAACTAGAAATGAAAAATTAAGAAAAGGGACCAAAATTGAAATTACCAAACTTGTAATTAAAAGAAGGGCAAAATCGTCATTTTTAAAAAAATGAGAAACAGGAGGACCAATTCTGGAAGTATAAAGTGGTTTGAGGTGTTGGTACACCCTGTGTGACGATAGCAGTTTAAGTGATCTAACATTTTGGTTCAAGTAATATTCAAAGTATTGGGAATTAACGAGTATTTGATATATATGTTTATATATGTTTGATAGTTATTGATTGTATGTTTGGACTTGATGTAACGTATTACAAGAAGTTCAAACATAAAGTTCAAAGATAAATTCAAGCATAAGTTGAAAACATAAGTTTCAATACTAAGTTAAATATGTGAAAGAGTAAATTTGAATTCTCTAAGGACTGGGATTCGAATCTATGACAGATTCGAATGTGTTCCATTAGGCAGATTCGAGAGTGTCAAGGGAACAAACTCGAATGGGCCTTGGGCCTGATTCGAGTTTGGCCCATGGCAAACTCGAATGAGCCTCTATAATTAGGGATTAACTCGAATCATTAGTAGCCTTTTTGCAGAATTCGAGAGAGATTAAGCAAAAGGCGATTTCGAATTTATCAAAGTTTTTAGTGTTGTTTCGGAGAGAATCAATTCGTAGGTGCATCCGTCGTCGTTCGTACAGCTTATTGATAGTCTCCGTGTTTCGAGTGAGAGTTGTTTCCGTCAACCCGTTAACGAGGATTCCGCACTCGTTGACGGTCTCACGTCTAAATAGATCCGTAGTGTGTAGACCTTACAAGTGGTATCAAAGCCAGCGGGGTGTTCTTAGTGTTCTTCGTGTTCATAAAGATACATCCTAGGTTTCTTGACGCTTTTGGACGGTTAATCTCTCAAGTTTTCGTGTTTTCCGTGTTTTTCGAGCTTATCAAATTGGGATACGGGAAATACTCTGGTGTTTTTCACGTTTTTGATAGAAATCAATATTTTTCTTTGTAAAAATATTGATTTAATCTGAAAAAACGTTAAAAAATCCAGGTATTAGCCGTTTTTCGAGTTTGCGGCGCTCGAATCTGTTAGGAGTAAGTAGGGTTTTTCTTAGTCTCGAGTCTAACCAAAAATATCCGTTCCTGTCGAGTTTAATTTCGAGTGTTTCGAGTTTACGAGTTTCGAGTTTGATTCGAGTTTGGACTAGAGTCGACTAGGGACATTCGAGTTTGTCTGGGGATCGACTTTGTCTGAGTTTCGAGTTTGCTTGGACCTTCGAATTTGGATACCTTCGAGTTTGTCACCATTTCGAGTTTAATTGAATTTCAGGACTTAATCGATTTTAATCCCAATTAGGTTTAAACATGATTATATTCGAATTTACCTAAATTCGAAAGAATTAACTTAAATTAATTTCGAATTAAATTTATTAAGTTAAAATTCAATTACTTTTGAAACAATGACAAATTTACAAAGGTTTCTAGAGATGGATCATGAGGTGGGGAAAGCTAATACTCCGCCTAAGCTGATGAAACTTGAAGACTATTATTGGTGGAAAGATCGATTTGCCGATTTTGTGCGTTTCAACGACATGCGAATGTGGATATGTATCGACGAAGGATACATCCCACCTACAACAGAAGTTGAAGGCCGTCAAAGAGTCTTATCATATCAAATGATGAAGGAGGATGATAAGAAACTATATGAAGCCGAGAACCGAGCATTTTCGATTATTCGAATGACATTACCTCAGGACATACTACACACATTCCGCAATCAAAAGACTTCTAAGGAGCTTTGGGAGACGCTGGAAAAGAGGTGTGAGGGTAATCCGAGGGTTCGGAGGAAGCGCATGGAGTTGTTGAAACAACAGTTTGCGATTTTCAAGGCTTTGAAGGATGGAAAGCTGGACGACACCATCACCCGCTTTTATCATCTGCTGACAGAGCTTGAGAGTCATGGCATTGAGTATAACGATACAGAAAAGAACAATAAGCTTCTTGATGCCTTACCATCCAAATGGGCGATATACGTGGCTATGATCAAGCTTGATGAAGATAAGTATTATACTCAATCGTTGGAGGATGTAGTGGGAACGTTGCGGGCTTATCATTTCGAGCTACTGAAGGGCAAAACTGATTATGAACAAGTCCAAAATCCAGCCATGTATTTTGGAAAATCAACAAAACCTTCAGCGGCAGCTGATATGAAGACTGCTACAACGTTTTTCACCGGAGAAACGTCGTCACCAACTGAGACTGACGACACACTGAATAGAGCGTTCTTAGGGTTGGGTAGATAGGAAGAACAGCAACCTCAGGCAACACAGGCATCAACATCTCAGGGCTACTCTAAGATGCCCATGAGTGCTAAATCGGCCGAAGAACATTTGAATTTGTTGGCGTCATTTGTGGCCGCATATGGGAACTGCGTTCAAGGGAAAATAAACGATCCTGCACTCTGGGATGAAGATTACGATCAGGTAGACCCTGACGACCTTGAGAAGATGGATCTCAAATGGCAACTGGCCATGGTAACCCAACGGGTTAAAAGATTCATCAAACGGACTGGGAGGAATATGAATATGAATAATAAGGGGATTGGCTTTGATAAGTCCAAGGTCAAATGCTACAATTGTCAAGGTCTGGGACACTTCGCCAGAGAATGTCAGAGACCGAAGGTAGATACTTACCAAGGGCAGAATCAGCATCATGGACAGTTTCAGAACCAGTCTCAACAGAGATACCTTCCGAGTTCATCTTCTAGTCAAGCAAACATAGCTGGTCTGTTATCAAACGTCACATCAGACAGACAGCTGAATGGTACTTATGACTGGAGCTCACATCCGGAATCTAACGCTAGAGCCTTTATGGCTGAAGTCACTGAGAGTGGATGTGAAGGGGAAGAGCAGAACACAAGGGACAGCAGTCCGATGTGGGTGGAGAAGTCGAATGATCAGACGCTTCTGGAGTTTGCCGCTCAAATGGCCAACGTCGAATCAGATCACACAAAGGTTAGTCTGAATTACTCTCTTTTCCATGAATTATGTGTGTTATGTGTTACTTCTAACGACATGTTGAATCTAGTATTAGAATCACATAAAAACATATCTGCTCAAAATGAGTCTTTAAAATCTGATAATGCTAGCCTGAATGACATTAAGCAAGATCTTAGGGATAAACTTAAGGCTGATGCACAAGATGTCATTGTTCTAAAAGACAAGCTGAGTGAGCAGTGTGTTAGATTAGAACTGATGTATGAGCATGTAGAGGCCTTGACCAAAGATCTTAAGACCAAAGAAGTAGAGCTAGCTGAAACTAAGGTGAAGGTGGCAGAGGCTAATAGTAAGCTAGAAAAGTTTAGGAACTCAAGTCTGAACCTAGGGAAAGTTTTAGATGCTCAACGCCAATCTAAAAAGCATGTAGGTCTAGGATTTCATGAGATTCCTCCACCATTTAATGCCAACTCTGTGCCTCAACCTCAGGAGAAAACTGAGAAATCAGTGGACTTAGAGGAAATACATGCACCAGTATCTGAGCCTGTAAAAGAAAATACACCTAAGGTGACTGATACAATCGTCAAGGTTAAGAAAGTCAAATTTGTGTCTTCCTCCAGTGAAACACCTGCAGGAAATCATAAAATTGATTTTAATGATCAGGACGATGAACCAGTCACAATAGATGCTCAAAAAGACCAAGACACTAGTGAGACACCTAAGTCTAAGGGCACACACAAGAAGTCCATTGACAAGATGTCCTGCTTTAGATGTCATGAAAAGGGGCATGTTGCTTCAAACTGTCCGCTTAGGAAAACTGAAGTTACCCCTAAGACAGGGAAGCCAACACAATCTAAGCCTTCAACGAGTGTGGCGAGCACTAGTAGTTCTCAGAGTACCGAGAAAACCGTGCAGGCTGCACCAAAACAAGTTGTGAAACAAATACCGGTAAAAGGTGGACCAAAGAAGTGGTTAGGACTAATTTACTGAATCGAGTCGTTAATCAATCTAGGTCTGGACCTCAACAACAATACAGGAGCACAACACCTAGCAGGGCATACACTCCGGTTAGGTCACACACTCCTGTTAGACATCACACACCGGTTAGAGCTTAGGGATCTCAATCTGAAAATGCAATATAATCGTAATTATTCAAGAGCTCCACAACAAATGCCTACTCAAAGGCAAAGAGTGAATGTACATCACTCGGCACCACAACAAACTCCTGTTCAATGACCCAAGTCACCTGAAAGGCGAGATGGGTATTTGAAAGAGTTTAAGTTTGTGGACGAGAATGGTATAACCAAGTCAGTTATGGCTTGGGTTCCCCGTGATAACTAACCTATTTTCTTTCATGTGCAGGGGATTGCCACAGGTCCAAACAACAAAAGGTTCGTCGACAGTGGATGCTCCAGGCACATGACAGGGGAAAGAAGTCTCCTTACAGACTTCAAGGGTGGGAATCGGGGATTTGTATCATTCGCTAGCAATAAAGGAGGAAATATCACCGGTACTGGAGTGGTCACTAATGGGACTATCAAATTGGATCAAGTTTATCACGTTGATAAACTGGTTCACAATCTCATTAGTGTATCTCAAATCTGTGATAAGAAGAACTCAGTACTTTTTACTGATACTGAGGCGTTAGTGCTAAAACTGGGGTTCAAAATACCTGAAGAGTAAATACTGATGAGGGCTCCAAGGAAGAATGACCTGTACATGCTCGACATGAACAGGCTGGAATCTTCAATGGGACCAATTTGTCTGTTATCTAAAGCTTCAGAGACTGAGTCGGTATTATGGCACAGACGCCTAACACACTTGCACCTAAGGAAAATGAACTACATTACGAAAAATGGATTGGTGCAAGGTGTTCCTATGAAGAGTTTTCAGTTCGAGGACAAGTGTCTACCGTGTAAGAAGGGCAAACAACATAAGAAGGCACACAAGTCCAAGACTCAGAACTCCATCACTACCACATTCGATTTGCTGCATATGGACCTCTTCGGACCAATCAACAAAAGGAGTATAGGTGGTAGTTGGTATTGTTTAGTTATCACTGACGATTATTCACGATTTTCTTGGGTTTTCTTTCTAGGTACAAAGGACGAGACGGCTTCAACGCTCATCGGTTCTTAGACCAAGTGGAGAATTCCTATGGAACACGGGTTAAAAGGCTTCGTAGTGATCATGGAACAGAATTTAAAAACACTGTAATTGGTGTATATTGCCTCTCAAAGGGAATAGTGCATCAATTTAGTGCACCGTATGAGCCTCAACAAAATGGGGTGGCCGAACGTAAGAACAGGACATTGATTGAGGCAGCTAGGACTATGCTTTCGGATTCAAAGCTTCCTACCATGTTTTGGGGGGAGGCAGTGAATACCACATGTCATGTTTTAAACCGGGTCCTAACTGTCAAATCTTTGAACAAAACCTGTTATGAAATTTTGAATAAACGGCCACCTAATTTAACAGGCTTCGAACCGTTTGGGGTACCATGTACTTTATTGCGTACAAAACATCAACCTAAGTTTGGTGAAAAGGCCGACGAAGGATACTTCCTAGGTTATGTGCCGAACTCACCAAACAAACGGGTTTTTAACAAAACGAATGGTACAGTAGAGATTGTGTATAACATTGAAGTCACAAGTTATACACATGAACCCCAAACAGGTCCGGAATGGATATTTGACTATGATAAATTGTTTGAGTCATTTAACATTCCTTTGGATGAAAATGCAGATACTATCGAAAAGGACATGGCGACGTTGAATCTGGATGACGAAGGTCATACCTTTCCGAGGACTACATTTCAATCCACATCTGAGCCTACTTCGACTGAAGATGGATCTCCAGAAGTCACTGATCCAGAAGCACCTTCAACTGAGAATCAGACTCAGACAACAAATTCCAACTCTGAGGAAAATGTCCACGAGGAGGAAAATGTGGAATCTGAGGATGTTCCCCCATTAGGTGAAATAGGATCTAACTTAGGAGATAATCTGAGAGTTGACGAGATAGAGATCTCTAGGATCAACAAGAAACATCTTATAGAAAGCATCATAGGAAATCCTAATGAGGGTGTGAGAACTAGGAGTAGTTTAAATAACAACACTGTGTTGTTGTCGATGATAAATGACTCCGAGGCCTTTCATACCTGCCTCTATTCTTGTTTCATCTCGCAAGTAGAGCCGAAAAATGTGCAAATGGCACTAAAGGATAACTCCTGGGTTGAAGCGATGCAGGAAGAACTCTCTCAGTTTAGGAAACTAGAAGTGTGGGAGTTAGTTCCATTACCTCGAGGGGAAATTGCCATAGGAACCAAATGGGTTTTTAAGTGCAAAAGAGACGATCGAGGTATAGTCACTCGCAACAAGGCTAGGTTATTTTTAAAGGGTTTCAACCAAGAGGAGGGAATCGATTACAATGAGGTGTTTGCGCCAGTACCAAGGCTGGAAGCCATTAGGTTGTTTCTGGCTTTTGCTTCCTTCAAGGGATTTAAGGTATATCAACTAGATGTTAAGAGTGCTTTCCTCTATGGGAAAGTGAAGGAACTGGTGTATGTAGAACAGCCGCCCGGATTTACAGATCCAAAATATCCAGACAGAGTATATCGATTAGATAAGACTCTGTATGGATTGCATCAAGCACCAAGGGCGTGGTACGAGACTTTATCCAACCATTTGTTAGAGAACGGGTTTGAAAGGGGTAGGATAGATAGTACGCTGTTCGTTAAGAGAAAGGGAGAACACTTCATCTTGGTACAAGTGTACGTCGATGATATCATCTTTGGATCATCAGACGAACAAATGTGCAAAGATTTTGAGAAGGTGATGAAGTCGAAATTCGAGATGAGTGCAATGGGTGAGATAAATTTCTTTTTGGGGTTGCAAGTTGACCAGAAGAAGGAAGGAATGTTTATCCATCAGACGATGGAAGGGACGAAACTGACAGCCCATTTCAGCACGCCGATTCAAGTGAATCACAATCTCGGACCGGGTACTGAAAGTGATACAGATGTGGATCCGACGTTATATCGGGCCATGATTGGATCACTTATGTATTTAACTGCTTCAAGACCTGACATTATGTTTGCTGTGTGTATTTGTGCTAGGTTTCAAGCTAATCTGAAAGAAATGCACATGAAAGCTGTGAAGCGGATTCTACGATACCTCAAGTCGAAACCGAAGCTGGGACTTTGGTATCACGCGGAGGGAGATCTAGAGTTGGAGGCGTTCACGGATTCTGACTACGGAGGATGCAGCTTGACGCGCAAATCAACAACTGGAGGTTGGCAATTCCGAGGAGGGAGACTGGTTTCCTGGCAATGCAAGAAACAGTCGTCGGTAGTCGTGTCAACGTGCGAGGCCGAGTATGTTGCTGCTGGTAGTTGCTGCTCACAGGTTCTGTGGATACAACAACAATTGCGGGATTACGGTTTGACTTACACTCAAACTCCCATTAGGATAGATAACCAATCTACAATTGCTATAACAAATAATCCAGTTAAACACAGTAAAACAAAGCACATAGACATAAGACATCATTTTATTCGTGATTGTGCTGAAAAGATTTTAATTAAATTGGTAAAAGTGGCAACAGACGATAATAATGCTGATTTATTTACCAAAGCTTTTGATAAGTCACGGTTTGAATATTTGATTCAACTAAATAGAATGCGCAACCCAGAGTAAGTTGACCTTAGTAGAATTTTTATTTCTGTTTTTAGCTGTATTCTTTCTTTCTTTTTATAGTAAGTTTGCTAAATTAGGATAGTTTCTATATTTAGTAAGTTAGTAGGTTAGATTATTTTCTTGCTATTTCTTATGAAAAACAAAAGAAAAAAGAGAGAAAACCATAAAAAATTCAAAAAAAAGAGAATATCAGAAAAGGAGTTAAGTCATAGATATATAGGTTCAAAGTGACGAAAATTAGCACAGTCGTTACAAACTCTAAGTGTTTAGGCTTTCACACATAATGCACCTAAAATTCTAAGTGTTATACACTATTTTAGTTTGATGTGTTGGTAGGCATAATACATATAGGGAGTCCCAAGGCTAATAAAATATTTAAGAAAAAGTCAAACGTGTCACTAACTAAGATGTATGACCAATCGGTCTTAATTTTTATGTACAAGACATACAAACTTTGAGTCTAAATGAGGTATGCAAACTTTCTGGGGATGTATAGGAACATCAAATACATCTTAAAATGGAAAGAATAGAAAAATCATACAAAATTGAGAGTCAAAAACATGTAACTCTGTTGTACGTAAGTACAGACCTGTTGCCTCTGTTTTGATTCGGGTTAGCAAGATAAGTCGCTTTGTTGTACGTCGGTACAGACCTGTCACCGTTGTCTTGCTAGCTTTAAAAATAAACCTTAAGTCAAACTAAGACACTTTGTTGTATGAAAATACAGACGTGTGTCCGATGTTTGTCTTTTAAAGAAAGTTTGCAAATACCAACAAGTTAGAATCATTGTCTGTATGCCTTGATCATAAAAGTATGTCTATGTCTGAGTCACGTAAGATAATTTCATGATAAATAAAAATGCCAAGGGATATTCCGAAATGTAGCATGTTTAAAGGGGTAAATACCGACAATCGGTTAAATGGGTATGTCACGCCAAACAATCAAAGGAATCAAAAATTCCTAAGTGTGAAAGTTTAAGTACTGAAAGTGAGTATCTGACACCGCTATCTGATTAAACCTTTCTTTGACTATGCTCTTCAAAAATAATTTGTTAAGTGTTTAGCATAGGTTGTAAATTTTAATAAGTGTAGTTTAAGTCTAAGTTAAATTTTTTGTTCAAAATTTTAAAATTTTATTTTTACTTTTACTTATTTTTATTTTATTTTATGTTATTTTATTTTATTTTATTTTTAATTTACTTAGGAAAAAGGTCAAAAAATTACTGAGGGTGCATTCATAGTTGAATAAAATAAATATTGCGTGAAAATCTTGTGCTTAGGGTAAAAGATTTGGCATAGTTTATTCCGTTACACAATAAGGTTGAAAAAGTTGAATTTATTTCAAAATTTTCAAAATTTTCAAAGTTTCAGGGGTTAATTCGAGTTTGGGTTAAACTCGAATATGGATGGCCTCGAATCTGTCAGTAGATTCGAAAGAGGCATTAGACTCGAAGGTTGGTGGTATAAATAGGTCAACAGTGATGGTCATTATTCCAACTGTTCTCGAATCTATACTCTCGAGTTTATTGAAGCGATTTCGAATCTAACTCTCGAGTTTGCCGTTTTCAAGAAATCAACTATTTGTCGAGTTTCTGTCCGTGTGGGTTCGATACCACTCATAGATCTAGGTATAATCAAGTGATTTGTACAATATTTAAGTAGTATTATACTCCATTTAAGCCAAAATCATTAGATTTTGAAGTTTTATTGGTAGAAAGTTGGTTTTTCAAAATTACAAACTTTTAACCGGTAAAAAGTCAAATTAATTACAAATATAACATTGATTAGAACCTAGTAGGACTAAAAGATGTGATTTTATGAGTCTAACATGGTTAAAATCATGAACTTTTGTAAGGATGGTGGCCGACTCATTCGAGTCTGTTCGTGGCCTGATTCGAGTTTGTCAGTAAACTCGAATGGCCATTAAACTCGAATGTGTCATCAAACTCGAATATATGTTCATTCGAATCTGATTGTTCGAGTTTGTCATTTTATTTGAATTATTTAATTTAAATTTTAATTAAACTTGTAGAAATTCATATGTGTTGGATTTTGTACTTACACAAGTTCAAAATAAAACAAATTTGAATTTAAAAAAGTTTATTTCTTTTTAATAATTCTAATATTTTATTTGCTGTTGTGCAGACATGACGGATAGAGTATATGTTCCGAAGCATAATATGGTCATTCCCCCGGACCATGCTATCCCGGAAGCACAGGCTTTCCGCCAGATGGTGGATTTCCTGGTGGAGTCCAGGATCTCGTTCGCACTATCGCACAATATCCAAATCGTTATTCCCTATGTGCGACAATTCTATGAACACTTGCAAGTCGATTGCACTGTCACTCCGACAGTTCTTAGGACAAGAATTGCTGGTAATCCGTTGGTATTTTCTGCTGATATGCTGCGCCAAGTTCTGCAGCTGGGAACTCAGGAGCAAGAGAATTGGCCTATAGATTTCCCATTAAGTATTAGGCATGCTGCCTTTGTAAGGAAGGGATATAGTTTGGATGTTACTAAGACATCCTATATGAAGAGTGGGCTCATTGGGCAATGGCGATAGCTGGCGCACGTTTTCATGGTATGCTTCGCGGCGAAGAAAGCGGGATTTGATTATATAGTATCGAAGATCCAATCAGGGATAATCGCATTGGTCTATAATCAGAAGTTTAGCTTTTCAGAGATGTTCTTCTCGGAGTTCGTTCATCAGATAACGGCTCCGGAGAGGGAAAGATTTCTTCTTTATCCACGTTTTGTCATGATGCTCATCAGGCATTTTCTGCCAAATTTGCCGCAGCTGAACGATATTCAGAGTGTTGCAGTTATTGATAAGAGGATTTTTGCCGATTGCTCCTCTCACCGAGGAAGGTTAGCTGTACCAATATAGACACCTTTATTTGGAGCTGTAATTGACCCAAACTTTGTAGCGCCTCCAGATGCCAACTGGGCAGGGGCAATGGAAGTTCAGCAACGACAGCCACAGCAACAGCGTCAACAATAAAGGCCTCAGCAGCAAAGAAGACGTCAAAGGCCTTCAGCAAGTCAAGTTCAAGCAGACAGGCCCTCTACCATCCAAATGCAAGAGCCTCAAGAGCCGGAAGAGGCTGTACCCTCAAGTGCACCACCTGAAGTAGATCCTACACTTCAGACATTGGAGGAGATTTGGGCAGCTGGTCCACATGCTAATGAGGAAATAACTGCTGAATTAATTGGAGATTTATTAGGGCCTCAGGAGGGAGAAGTTGACATTTTTAGACAAATCGATGAATATCAACCTCAGCCAGCAGGTGATGACAAGTCCTCTTCAGCCACAGAATCTGAGGATATGGAGGAAATAGAAATGGAGAAAGAACCAGAAGATCCGTCCATCCACATACGGACTTATGGATTGAGATTAGTGGTCACAAATGAAGAAGCTACGAGGAGAAGAGAATCAAGGGAGTCTGATGACTCTGATTTTGAGGAAGAAGACGTTGCCCCGTTGATTACAAGGCAAAGGGCAAAACGTCATCGCTTTATGCAGGGAGCTACCTCAGCTTCTGCTGCACAGCCAGAAAGACCTCCACCTTCACCCGCTCAACCTACCATTCCACCACCATCACCACCTGTTGAACCGTACATTCCTTCACCAATCATTCCGACACCCATACAATCCATACCATCCACCTCATCCGTCTTCATGGAGAATCAAAGGTTTTCGGAGCTAAAGAGCAGAGTTGACTTCCAACAAATTCAGATCTTTGGCTTGACAACGGCTCTAGGCGAAATACAAAAGCATAATGCCAATCTAGATATCGAGAATGCCGAGCTGAAGAAGGTTGTGGACAAGGTTCAGGAAGAAAACTTGGAGCTGAAAACTTTTGTTGTTGATCAAGCAGCTGAAATACGATGAATGCGCTCCCTGATTGAGCAATTAATGCAAAATCTAAAGGCTCAGGGGGAGACAAGCTGCAGGGATCAAATAGAGCTGCCCAGGGATGAAGATAATGATGGTGACAATGACGGCAATGATCCCAGCGTGCAAAGAAATAATGAGCCAGTAGATTTTTCTGTTGCTCAGCATGCTGAAACTCAGGGGGAGCCAGGTCAATCGGGAGCCGTAAGAGGTGAAGCCAGTTCTTCAAAAGCCACAGAGTCGGAGATACACGAAATGATTGAAGCTCTAATGGATATCGATGACGACCCTATGGATCTTGGCTTTGATTTTGAGGACGAAATGGAGGAGTTAGAAGAAGGAGAATTTGTGCCGGAAGATGTAACAGATTGAAAATATGATGATGAAGTTTGTGTTGATGAAGATGATGAAGCAAATGAGATCATTGTTCAGCAAAACCCCATCACAGATACTTACATAACGGAAGGAAATCATATGACTGACATATAAGTGGTAAACGCTGCTTTAAATGTTGAATCAGCAAGTGAAGAACCTGCCAGAGAACTTACCAATGAAGAGAAAAGAAAACTATGGTTTAGGGCAGAGAAAAGAGAGTTGGAGCTAAAAAGGAAGATACGTGTGCCAGGTATTGGAGAACTTTCAGGAAATATATTGAGCTGGTTCTTTGATTGGGAATTGCAGCTATTCATTATCAAAAGAGAAGATGGTCTCCAGTATCTCAGAAAAACTCTGAAAGTGTTCAACTCCTTGCCAAAGATTGAAATAAAGGCGTTAGCATGGAAGGAGCTAATCAACATCGGCAACGACCCTTACGCTGAAATAATTGCAAAGATCATAAGAAAAGAAGGGAGGTCTAGGAAGTTCGAACGGCTCAATCCAAGGGTAGGTAAACGAGTAATGGACCATACTCGAACTGACCCTCTAACTGGTCGTCCATGGATGAAAATACAATACAAACCAGTTAGATGTCTGAGAAAGGTTCCTCTCAAGCAAATGCCACAGGACGTCATGAAAAATCTAAATTGGTGGTATGTGGAAAGTGAGACAGGAGAAGCTGTGATGGAGGACTTCGAAGAAAAGGTGATTCTTAGAGTCTACGATCCCCTTCACCTTGTAAACCTTTCTAAAGATGACCTACAAGTGCTTCACGCTCATAGAATCTCAAGCGACGCTCATATGGATAGCGAGGCTAGGAAATATGAAAATGTAGTTAAAGTGTGTATCGAGAAAGGTTTGTATGCTGGCAGCAGTTTAAATAAATAAACAAAGTTCTTAATCAAATGTGTGAATTGTTAGAAGCTATCGTCAAGGGGGAGTCTGTTGGTACACACTGTGTGACGATAGCAGTCTAAGTGATCTAACATTTTGGTTCAAGTAATATTCAAAGTATTGGGAATTAACGAGTATTTGATATATATGTTTATATATGTTTGATAGTTATTGATTGTATGTTTGGACTTGATGTAACGTATTACAAGAAGTTCAAACATAAAGTTCAAAGATAAATTCAAGCATAAGTTGAAAACATAAGTTTCAATACTATGTTAAATATGTGAAAGAGTAAATTCGAATCCTCTAAGGACCGGGATTCGAATCTATGACAGATTCGAATGTGTTCCTTAGGCAGATTCGAATGTGTTCCATTAGGCAGATTCGTCTGTGTCAAGGGGACAAACTCGAATGGGCCTTGGGCCTGATTCGAGTTTGGCCCATGGCAAACTCGAATGAGCCTCTATAATTAGGGATTAACTCGAATCATTAGTAGACTTTTTGCAGAATTCGAGAGAGATTAAGCAAAAGGCGATTTCGAGTTTATCAGAGTTTTTAGTGTTGTTTCGGAGAGAATCAATTCGTAGGTGTGTCCGTCGTCGTTCGTACAGCTTATTGATAGTCTCCGTGTTCCGAGTGAGAGTTGTTTCCGTCAACCCGTTAACGAGGATTCCGCACTCGTTGACGGTCTCGTGTCTAGATAGATCCGTAGTGTGTAGACCTTACATGAGAGACCGCCACTGCAAGTTTGGAAGTTGAGGGACCGTTTTCATAATTTTGAACAAACCACAGGGACCATTTCTGTAATTTACTCTTATTATTATTATCATTATTATCATCATTTATATCTATTTATTTTGTAAAATAAATCTATGTCTTTAGTAAAAATTATTTTTATTTATATATTTAATTAGTCAAGTTATACATCTTTTTATACAGAAATGGTCCCTGTGGTATGTTCAAAATTATGGAAACGGTCCCTTAACTTTCAAAGTTGCAGTGGCGGTCCCTCAAACCACTTTTTACTTGCAAAATTGGTCCTTCTGTTTCTAAATTTTTTAAAAATGACGATTTTGCCCTTCTTTCAATTACAAGTTTTGTAATTTCAATTTTGGTCCTTTTCTTAATTTTTCATTTTTGGTTTTAAATTTGAAATATTAATTTAATAAATTATGATTTGATTCATTATTAATTATATTATTATTATTATTAATTGTACCTATTTATTTTGTAAAATAAATCTATATTTCTTTACTAAAAATTATTTTTATTTATATACTTAATTAGTTAAGTTATGCATCTTTTTATATATTCAATTTATTTATTAATATTTTATTTATTTATATTTTATTGGTTAAACTATTTGTATAATTTTATTATTTATAATTTTGATCAAACTATTTCATTACTTTTAATAAATTTGAATTTGTGTAAATTTTGATTTAAATTTACTAATTCATTACGTTTTGATTTAAGTTTGCTAATTATTATTTTTGATTTAAATATTTTGTTACGCTAATAAGTTTTTATTTAAATTTATTATTTTATTTGTTTGGATTTAAATATTTTGTTATGTCAGTACGTTTTGATTTCAGTTTATTATTTTATTTGTTTTGATTTAAAATTTTGCTACGTTAATACTTAAGTGACAATTAAAATATTTAAGTGAAAACGAATAAAACATATTCATGTATAAACAAAACTTGTAAATCAAAGAGATTAAACACTATATTGAAATCAAAGTGTATACGCATAACAAAATATTAAAATTAAACAAATAAAAATACTAAATTTAAATCAAAATGTATTAACGTAACAAAATATATTATTTTTAATAAAATAAATTAAAAGATGAATATTATTCATTATTTCTAATATCTATAAAGATTAATAAATATAAAATATAAATACAATATATTATTTTTTACATCTTTAAATATTAATAACATAAGATTTTACTCTACATTCAAATTATATCTTATATGTACTTTATCTATAAATCTAATTAAAAAAATATTATTTTTTGATTTATGAAATGATTTGTAAAATTATTTATTTTTAATATATATTTGTAATTTAAGGCATTTTTTAAAACCAAACAAATAAAATAATGAATTTTAAATAAAAACATATTAGCGTAACAAAATATTTGTAGACTTAAATCAAAACGTAATGAATTAGTAAATTTAAATTAAAACTTACATAAATTCAAAATTTATCAACGTAATGAAATAGTTTGATGAAAAAGTACAAATGATAAAATTATACAAATAGTTTAACCAATAAAAGATAAATAAATAAAACTTTAAGAGTAAATTACAGAAATGGTCCCTGTGGTTTGTTCAAAATTATGAAAATGGTCCCTCAACTTCCAAACTTGCAGTGGCGGTCCTTCAAACCACTTTTTACTTGCAGAATTGGTCCTCCTGTTTCTCATTTTTTTTTTAAAAATGACGATTTTGCCCTTCTTTTAATTACAAGTTTGGTAATTTCAATTTTGGTCCATTTTCTTAATTTTTCATTTTTAGTTTTAAATTTGAAATAATAATTTAATAATTTATGATTTTGATTTATTATTTTTTATATTATTATTATATTCTCATTATCATTATCATTATTATTATTATCATTATTATCATCATTTATATCTATTTATTTTGTAAAATAAATCTATGTCTTTAGTAGAAATTATTTTTATTTATATACTTAATTAGTCAATTTATACATCTTTTTATGTATTCAATTTATTTATTAGAGTTTTATTTATTTATCTTTTATTGGTTAAACTATTTGTATAATTTTATCGTTTGTACTTTTTCATCAAACTATTTCATTACGTTGATAAATTTTGAATTTATGTAAATTTTGATTTAAATTTACTAATTCATTACGTTTTGATTTAAGTTTACAAATATTTTGTTACGCTAATATGTTTTTATTTAAATTCATTATTTTAGTTGTTTGGTTTTAAAAAATGCGTTAAATTACAAATATATATTAAAAATAAATAATTTTTCAAATCATTTTATAAATAAACAAATAATATTTTTTTAATTAGATTTATAGATAAAGTACATATAAGATATAATTTGAATGTAGAGTTAAATCTTATCTATTTATTAATATTTAAAGATGTAAAAAATAATATATTGTATTTATATTTTATATTTATTAATCTTTATAGATATTAGAAATAATGAATAATATTCATCTTTTAATTTATTTTATTAAAAATAATATATTTTGTTACATTAATACATTTTGATTTAAATTTAGTATTTTTATTTTTTTAATTTTAATATTTTGTTATGCGTATACGCTTTGATTTCAATATAGTGTTTAATCTCTTTGATTTATAAGTTTTGTTTACACATGAATATGTTTTATTCGTTTTCACTTAAATATTTTAATTGTCACTTAAGTATTAATGTAGCAAAATTTAAAATCAAAACAAATAAAATAATAAATTGAAATCAAAACGTACTGACATGACAAAATATTTAAATCCAAACAAATAAAATAATAAATTTAAATAAAAACTTATTAGCATAACAAAATATTTAAATCAAAAATAATAATTAGCAAACATAAATCAAAACGTAATGTAACACCCCAAAATTTGTAAGACAATTAAATAATAACTAATTATAATATTTGAGTTATTAATATAATGCTTTGTTATAATTAGCATAAATATGAATTAAAGCATTATATATTGAATTTTCATGGAAATTAATTGAAGGGTTTTTTATTTAGGGGTCAAGTGGGCATGTGAGATAGTAGGAGGGGCAATTTGGCCAAGAGGCCAAACTTGGTTCCCCTTTCCCCTCTTAAACCATCCACCACACACACACATATGCACACACTTCTTTTTTTGTTGCAAATGTTGAGAGAAGAAGAAAAAGGAGAGCTAGGGTTTTTATTGGTTGATCAAGATTGAAGATTTGAAAGCTAAGAACCTTGATTTTGTGCTATTATTGAAGGTACATCACTTCCCTTCTCTTTTCTTCTCCATGTTCCTATGTGTTCTTCATTTTGAGAGAACACAACCCTAAATGGGTTTTACGATTGGGTTAGAATATGACCCTAAAATCATGTATAGAGTAATATTTATTTTTTATTGAGTCATTTGATTCATAAATATGTAAATGTTTGGGTGGGTTAGTGTTATGGAATGAAAACCCTAGTTGGAGCTCCTTTTGAGCTCCAATGGTGTATGGAAATGGGTTTACATGTTTTGTATATTCCATATGTTAATCTATGGGTCAAATGTGTTTGTTGGGGCCATGAAGTTGAATGGAAGTTAGTATGAACTCATTTGGAGTTTTGAAGACTCAATTGTGTATTGGTCGTTTAAGGACTCGGTTTGAGTTCATATGAATTCCATGGAATCATAGAAGGAGGTGTAATGGTGCCAATATGTCTAGAAAGTGTTTATTTATGATAATAAAGTGTTTTCATATGTTGGGTAACTCAAATCACGAGCAAGAACTCAATTTGGCGTTTTAGGCCCAAACCGCACGCTAAGTGTTCGGTGAAATGCCTCAACGAGTTCCAAAACATTTTGGGGTTGGGTTTTAATGTCTAGATGTGAGTTGAATGTCTAAACATGGCCCATGTATAGTTAATAATGCTATGGAATTGGTTAGAATTGGATTCGAGCTCAAATGGAGCTCAGTGTTGTCGGTTGGAGTTTTCGGACTCGTTCGGAGTCCGTATGAGCTCCTCGGAATCATGAAATGTTATGAAATGATCTTATTATGTTTAGAGGGGTTTGAATGGCCTTAATATGTTGGTTATGTGGTTTGTAAAGTCTATTTCAAGTGTTAGGAGCATTTATGGGAGTTTTGGGTAGGTTTGGTGAATTTAAGGGATTTAAAGTGCAGTCAGAGGGTGGGCAGGCCTCCAAATTTCATTTTCCAAGGTTGGGGGTCAATGCTCGGGTCCGGTATGTTCAATGCACGTCTAAATTAAGTGTTTAAAGGGTTTGAAGGTCTTTAAACCATTCCGGAACTCCTAGGGCCTCTAATGGACTTAGTGCCTTCGGTTTGGTGTCCCATAATCTTTAGGCCTCTAATAGGGTCTTATATTGTGTTCGGGAACTTATGTGTTCGCCTTATGAATGCTTATAGGCGAATCGAATCGAAAAAGGCTTGGTCGCGAGTCTTAGCCATTCTCGAGGATACTGTGATTATTTTGGAAGGCCTTGGGAACCTTGTTAACCAATCACTGTGAGTTTTAGTATTAGATTTTCATAAAGTCATATATGATGTACTTGTTGCTTCATGATTGATCAATTATTGTTGGATTCATACTACGGCATTATATGATTGTTGCTTATTCATCCATTTCATTAATGCATGACATAGTCGTATACACGAGGCATCTTGGACCTCATTTGTTGATTATACCTTTCGTTTGGACTCACCTGGATATCCATGGATCATTCCTGGCCCTCTTGAAGCCGGATGCCGACGTACTTGCACTGTCAGAAGTCCCGTACTTGCTAGGGACAACCTCGTACTATGTTAGAGGCATCACCACACCCGTACTTGCTAGGGAACCCCGCATTATGAAGGGGCATGTGGTATTGATCACTCATCTTGTGCACTTGGTTTATGTCGTTTGGAATCATCATGTTGATCATTATTGCATCTATATACCTTGTGTTATATCTAATCTAGTAATTCACTCAACTTTATGTTGACCCTCTTAGATGTTAATCTTTTCAGGCTCTGTCAAGGGTAAGGGTACGGCCGGTTCGTCTTGCTAAGTTCGGTTGGAGTTAGCTTGAAGCACTCCACTTTTTGGTATAGTTTTGGATGGCTCGGGTTTGGGGAATAGTGGACTCCCGTTTTGACTTTCATGCGATTGGATGAGCCTAACTAATCTCGTGGCATGTAATTAACGATAGATTCTAACCCGGCATACATTAATCCGTGAATTATCACACTTTGCTCGTTATGGGAAGCAAAGTGGGGTGATTCACGTTGATAACTCTGATTAATGAAAATTTTAAATTTGACGCAAATTTCGCAATGTATTATATATCAATTATTGTATAAATGTGTGTGTGAAATACTCTATTTAGTTGTGAGGGTGTTTCAATTTGGTATCAAAGACAGGTTCATCGACTGAGTATAGTCGACGATACTCAACGCTGAACGGTGTTTCAGATGCTACCATTGACCCACCTGGGCGACAATAGTAAAACAGTTGCAAAAACTTACTTGGCCTAGGTTGGGAAAGTAAAGGGTAGACATTAAGTTTATATTGTGTTAGTATGCGAATACTCATACATATAAACAACTAAATGATCGATATATAAATTTGCTTATTTCAGTTCAATGTCAGACAACGCATCCAATCGAAATGTTAGTCCGGTAATTGAGCCGGTTCCCTCCGATGAGTCCGAGTACGAGACGAGTTATCGTTCTGAAGAGGGTTCGAGGGATGATAGAGTCCTTCAAATGGTGGCGGAAATGTTGAATCAAAACCGCCAACAAAATGAGATGATGCAAGCCCAGATGACAGCATTTCAGGAAGCCTGGGGCAAGCGAGCCAATGACGACCGTAAGTCCACCGAAACGATGATGAGGGCGGAAGCAAGGTCGATGGCGACCGTATGGAGGGAGATGAGGATTAGAAGAGGAAGGACAAGGCTAAGAAAGACAAGTCTTCGTCCAAATCCAAGAAGGGGATGTCTTTCAAAAATTTCATTGGGTGTCGACCCCGTGAATTCAATGGCCGAGCCACCGCAGCAGAATCTCTTGACTGGTTGAATGAGATCGAGAAACTATTTCGTGTGACGGAAGTAAGGGCCGATAAGATGGTTCAATACGGTGTTGCCCTTCTAGTTGGCCCAGCTCTAACATGGTGGGACTCTGAAGTCGCCATTCTGGGTCAAGATATGGTGGGAACTATGACGTGGGAGCAGTTCAGGCTCCGATTTGAAAAGCATTTCTGTCCTACCGTCTCTATCCAAAAGATAAAGCGTGAATTTCTCTCCTTCCGACAAGGAGATTTGAGTGTGGATGACTACCTCTTGGAGTTTAACTCCAAGGCACAGTTTGTGGGTGCCTTGGTGGCTGACGAGGAGCAGAAGACGGAGTACTTCATTGAGGGGCTTCGTAGAGAAATCCGAGAGTTTGTGACGATTCGAGAAATTACTTCCTTTGCCAAGGCGGTGGAGTGTGCCCGCCGAAGGGAGTATGAAATTTCTAGGGACAACTTTGATGTCCCTGTGCCTAAGAAAGCAAAATCCGAGACCCCTAAGGAATCGGCGAAACCACCCCGATCTTCTTATTCTGGTAACAAGGGTGCGAACCCTCAATCGCAATCTTTCTCGAAGCAGAAATCTCATTCTTAAGGAAAGTCATAGCGGCAATGATCAAATTCCGCCAAGACATGTGGGAAGTGTGGGAAATCCCACAAGGGTGAGTGCCTCCAAAAGAATCTCGTGTGCCATAATTGTGGGGAGGCGGGACACGCCCGGCCATGGTGTCCGAAGTTGGCGGACACGTGTTTTGAATGTGGCAAGACGGGACATAAATCGTGGGGTTGTCCTAATCGTCAAGCTACACCGGTGGAGAGTGAAGCTTCGGCTGTTAAGCCAATGATGGGTGGCGGTTCCTCCCAATCTAAAGGGAACGTGCCGAAGGCTCATGCAAGAGTATTCCAGATTTCTGCCACCGAAGCCCAAGACGTGCCGGATGTTGTAACTGGTACATTTCTTCTCGACTCCTTACCTGCTATTGTGTTGTTTGATTCGGGTGCAAATGTATCGTTTGTTTCTAAATCATTTGCCCGAAAGTTGAATAAATTGCCCTCGTTGATGAATTTCCCTTTAACTATCGATGTCGCTAGCGGCAAATCAGTTGTAGCTACCCAAATTTATTATGATTATGTGCTTTCGTTAGATGGGTATCATTTCTCAATAGACCTCGTAGCCATCGATGCAAAGGAGTTTGATATTATAGTGAGTATGGATTGGCTGGCTACCAACCGTGCCAGTATTGTTTGTGCCAAAAGAATTGTCCATTTGGTGACTCCGGACGACAATGAGCTTTTCGTCTATGGCGATAAGTGAAAGAGAGATATTGCAATCATCTCTGTGGTTAATGCCCGTAGGAGTATCAGTAAGGGATGTAAAAACTTCTTGGCGTATGTGTCGAATGCCAAGAAGGATGAGAGGAATTTGATGGATGTGCCAGTCGCTAATGAGTATCCGGATGTTTTCCCGGATGACTTGCCAGGTTTTCCTCCCTATAGATCGATTGAATTTCGGATAGACTTAGTGCCCGGAGCCGCGCCCATCCATTGCACGCGCTCCATATCATTTAGCACCTTCGGAGACGAAGGAGATGATGGCTCAATTGCAAGAGTTGTTGGATAAAGGCTTTATCCAACCGAGCACCTCGCCATGGGGTGCACCGGTACTGTTCGTACGAAAGAAAGATGGATCGTTGAGGATGTGTATTGATTATAGGGAGTTAAATAAGGTGACCGTTAAGAATAAGTACCCTTTGCCTCGCATTGATGACCTGTTTGACCAATTGCAAGGGGCCTCTTATTTCTCAAAGATCGACCTCCGATCGGGTTACCATCAGTTGAAGGTGCAAGAGGATGATGTACCGAAGACCGCTTTCCGAACTCGCTATGGTCACTATGAGTTCTTGGTGATGCCGTTTGGGCTCACCAATGCACCTGCCGCCTTTATGGATCTGATGAATCGCGTAGGTCGCCCTATGCTCGACAAGTCCGTTATCTTTTTTATTGACGACATTCTGATTTATTCTAAGTCAGAAGCTGATCATGCCATTCACCTTCGTGAATTATTAGAACTCCTTCGCAAGGAGCAGCTATTCGCCAAGTTTTACAAGTGTGAATTCTGGTTGCGGCAGGTATAAAATTCTAAGCTTTAGCTATAATACCATTTTATTATAGTGTAAAAGTTGAATTTCATTGCTTAACACCTTGAGTTGTGACTCAATCAGGTGCAATTTTTGGGGCATGTTATTTCTTGTGAGGGTGTTTCTGTCGATCCCTCCAAGATTGAAGCCATAGAGAATTGGCAAGCACCTAGGAATGCCTCGGAGATTCGAAGTTTTCTGGGGTTAGCTGGGTATTATCGTCGGTTTATCCAAGACTTTTCTAAAATCGCGGTCCCGCTTACATCTTTGACGCGTAAAAACGCAAAGTTTGTGTGGAAGGAGCCGCAAGAAGAGGCGTTCTTGACCTTGAAAGCTCGCCTAACTAAGGCCCCTGTGCTAGCATTGCCTGAAGGAAATGAAGACTTCGCCGTGTATAGTGACGCTTCTATTAATGGGTTGGGTTGTGTGCTAATGCAAAGAGGAAAAGTGATAGCATATGCATCAAGGCAGTTGAAAGATTATGAGAAGAGTCGTCCGACGCACGATCTCGAGCTTGATGCTGTCACGTTTGCACTAAAAATCTGGCATCATTACTTATATGGCACTCGGTGTCAGCTCTTTACGGATCATAAAAGTTTGAAGCACCTCTTTGATCAAAAGGAGCTGAATATGCGGCAGCGACGGGCTATGGAGTTGATAAAAGATTATGATTGTGAGATTCTTTATCACCCGGGAAAGGCTAATGTTGTAGCCGATGCTTTGAGACGGAAGCGCTACCCGGAGGCTACTTGCTACGCGCTCACTCATGTAGTGGTAACTTCTACCATTATTGACGACATTCGGAAGTGGCAAGAAGAAGCTATCAAGGAAGAAAATGTAAAAGCTGAGAGAATGGTCGGCCAATTAGCATTATTGACAGAAGGGAGCAATGGTTTGAAGCTGTTTAAGGACCGTATTTGGGTACCGAAGCTTGGTGGCGTTCGTGGTGTGATTCTTGAAGAGGCTCACAATTTGAAATTCTCAATCCATCCGGGAAGTGCAAAGATGTATCAAGACCTAAAGATGGAATATTGGTGGCCCGTAATGAAAAGAGACGTGGGAAACCATGTGGAGCGGTGCTTAACATGTTTGCAAGTTAAGGCGGAACATCAAAAACCATCCGTTAATATGCAACCGCTCGAGATACCGGAATGGAAATGGGATCACATTACAATGGATTTTGTTGTGAAACTACCGAAGACCCAGCGGCAGCATGATGCAATTTGGGTTATTGTTGATCGGCTGACAAAGTCTGCGCATTTCCTGCTTATCCGAGAGAATTATCCGTTAGAGCGTCTAGCCAAGATGTATATTGATGAGATTATCGTGCGGCATGGAATCCCAAAGTCCATTGTCTCTGATCGTGATTCGCGATTCACTTCGTGGTTTTGGCAAAGTATGCAAGAGCAGTTAGGGACTCGTGTAAATTTGAGTACTGCTTTTCGTCCTCAGACCGACGGCCAAACGGAGCGAACCAATCAAACCATGGAAGACATGCTCCGAGCATGTGTGATCGAATTGGGAGGAAATTGGGATGCACATTTACCACTCGTAGAGTTTGCTTATAACAATAGTTATCACTCTTCGATAAAGATGGCACCTTATGAGTCGTTGTATGGTCGCAGGTGTAGAACCGCAACTTGTTGGCGCCAAGCGGGTGAGAAGCCGTTGGCGGGACCCGAGTTACTTCAAGAAACAAATGAAAAGATCCTAATAATTCGGGAACGAATTAAAGCCGCTCAAGATCGTCAGAAGTCTTATTCGGATAAGCGGCACAAGAATGTGGAGTTTAGTGTCGGAGATGCTGTAATGTTGAAAGTGTCTCCGTGGAAGGGTGTTATGAGGTTTGGAAAGCGCGGAAAGTTGAGTCCGCGATATGTTGGGCCTTTTAAGGTCGTTGAACGGATTGGAGCCCAAGCTCATAAATTAGATTTGCCGGAGGAGCTTGCGGGTATCCATGATACCTTTCATGTGAGTGTCTGAAGAGGAGTCCGATAAATCCTGACGTGACCATCCCGTTGAACGGTGTGCACATAAATGAGAGGCTTCGGTATATTGAAGAACCGGAAGCCATTTTGAGCGAGAAATCTACCAAGTTGAGAAACAAAGAGATTGAAATGGTGTTGGTTCATTGGAAGCATCATCGTGGAGCCATGTTGACATGGGAGACGAAGGCCGAGATGAAAGCCAGATATCCGTCGTTGTTTGAGTCGAAGTGATTCCGTGGGCGGAATCCTTTTAAGTGGGGAGGAGTTGTAACACCCCAAAATTTGTAAGACAATTAAATAATAACTAATTATAATATTTGAGTTATTAATATAATGCTTTGTTATAATTAGCATAAATATGAATTAAAGCATTATAGATTGAATTTTCATGGAAATTAATTGAAGGGTTATTTATTTAGGGGTCAAGTGGGCATGTGAGATAGTAGGAGGGGCAATTTGGCCAAGAGGCCAAACTTGGTTCCCCTTTCCCCTCTTAAACCGTCCACCTCACACACATATGCACACACTTCGTTTTTATATGGACACGAAAACAACTTCATTTCTATTATGTATTACACATGTGGTTCCATCAGCCCTTATATCATGAACCGTTAATTGCATTTAATTGTAAGCGCGAATATATTGTGGATAGATCTATCGGGAGTCATGCCCCCCATTCGGGTTAGTTCGGGTCGGCTAACAGCGAGTGCATATATATTTAACACACGGTATTACGTATGGGAATACTGCACAGGGCAAACTCATTTTAATTAAGCTTCAGTTGCATGATGGTTTATATGTAATACATAACATGGAATTTATGGTTTATAAATTCAAACTCTACTGTTGTGGTCCATACAAGTCAGATTTACGTGTAAACCTATGAGCTCACCAACAATTTTTGTTGACGTATTTTAGCATGAATTTTCAGGAAATTAAGGCAAGTGTGTCTTCGGACGTATTTACTTTCAAGCTTCCGCATCCGTGGAGTCGAATGCATATTCAAAATTAACGGAAATTTAGCTGCATTATTTTGGATAATTTAATTATGTAATTAAATCTCTGCATTATTTTCTTCATATTAGACTATGTAAAACATTGCTATATTTTAAAGTTTTAACGATGTATTTTAAAAACGTCCATACAGTGGTCATTCATTATGATTATGGTTATGCTTCCGCGACGTCGCGCTTCGTTGCCAACCGGGGTAACGGGGTGTGACATTTAACCACACAAAGCTAACTAAATCGTGACCATAAAGTAGTTATAGCCACATTTTGCTGCTTTTATTATGACAATTAATAACATTAGCAACTGATAAAAAATAAGTCGTGACCATAAATTACTTGTAGTCACGATATTTTTTCTTTTATCATGGTTAATGTTTAGTTTTTGACACACATAACACAATTAACCATGACCACAAAATACTCATATTAACAAGTTTTATTTAACTATGACAATTGAGAACCTTTAACCACACAAAACAAAATAAATTGTGACCATAAAATACTTATAAATACATTTTTGTTCCTTTATCATGCTTATTGTTTAGTTTCAGACACAATAATATATTAAACTGTGACGATAAAGTACTTATAGGGACATTTTTTTTTCACTTAAACCATGACCACCGATTACTTTTAGTCACACAAACCAATTCTTCGTGTGACCATAAAGTACTTATAGTCACTGTTTTTTTCTTTTATCATGAAAACTATTACTTTTACACACTAATAAGAAATAAACTAAACCATGATCATTAGAAAAATATAGTCACAAAATTTTTTTTGTCATGGCTATTGTTTATTTTTAGTTACATAAAAACAATAAACCGTCACCTTTAAATATTAATAATCACAAATTTCCTTAATCCGTGACAAAAAACCCCTTATATTGATTTTTTTAAATGTGAGATTGATAGCTTTTAGTCACAAAACACATTAAATCGTGACTTGAATGTACCTATAATCATATCTTTTTCATTTTACTATTACTATTGTTTACATTTAGACACACATAAAAACTTAATCTGTCACCTTTAAATAGTAATAGTCACATGCTTGTATGTCTTAAACTGTGACCGAAACATAATTATGGTGATATGTTTTTTTTCTTAAACCGTGATCATTAATTACTTTTATATACATAAAAGAAATTAAATCGTGACAAAAAAATACCTAGTCACATTTTTCTCTTTCATCATGAATATAAAATACTTTTACACACACATAAGAAAGTAAACCGTGACTATATAATACTTATAGTCACAATAGTTTTCTTATTTCATGACAATTGTATACTTTTGGACACACTTAATGAACTCAATCATGACCACAAAACACTTATAGTCACAATGTTTTTCTTTTACCATACGTGGCTAATGAACTCCACCCTTTGGTCACACAAGGCGATTTCGTGACCATATAAGTTAGCCTTCTGTCACAGTTTATTCATTTGACTAATTCTACCATATAATTTAGACTCATACAATTAGACTTCAGGGTGTCCCTTTGGTCACCGAAAGAGATTTCCATGACCATATACATATTTATCGTCACAGTTAATAACCATCACAATATTATTATAGACATCAAACAAATAACTGTGACAAACGATGACATTTGGTAACAATGTGGCAACCGTGACAAGTCTTTGTCACGATCCTTATGTTAAACCGTGTCTTAAGGTTTGAATGTGATTTGCAATGGTCACAGTTATTGAGATAAACTGTGGCTATCATAATAATACAAGATCATATATGACCCTTTAGTCACGTCAATAACAAAAACTGTGGCTTGGCAGTTTGGACAAAACCGTGACCATAGGTCATTTTTATAGTGTTTAAGATATGCGCTGCAATCTCCATAATGTAACCCAAAAAACTCATTGGAAGTGTCGCTCGACTCATCATAGATCTGACCATGTCCAACAAAGTCCTATTTCTCCTCTCCGCTACTCCGTTGAGTTGCGGTGTTCTAGAAGGAGTTAACTGGGAAACTATTCCACAACTTCTAAGATGGTCGAGAAACTCGATACTAAGGTACTCTCCTCCCTTGTCGGATCGGAGAACCCTTATCTTTCTGCCCAGCTGATTCTCTACTTCACTTTGAAATCATTTGAACATATCAAAAGTGTCAGACTTATGTTTAATCAGATAAACATATCAAAATCTACTATAGTGATCAGTAAAGGTGACATAGTACCGGTTTCTGTCTTTTGTGGTGCGTCGGAATGGTCCACACACATCTGTGTGGATCAAATCCAAGAGTCCTTCACCTCTTCCACATGTTCCTGTGAATGGTGATTTAGTCATCTTGCCCAATAAACAAGATTCACATACATCATCCGATTTGATGTCGAATGATTCCAACACTCCATCCTTTTGGAGTTGGGCGATGCGTCTCTTGTTTATGTCTCCAAGACGAGAATGCCACAATTTGGACTTGTCAATTTCATTTGCAAAATCAACATTCAATATCAAATTGCTATTACATTCAACAGTTTCATATATGTCATTATACACAGAAGCTTTGAATATAAAAGAATCATTGTGATGAATTAAAATATCACCATTATTATTATCATTAAAAGAAAAGGAATAACCATTCTTGTACAATGCATATAAGGAAATAATATTTCTATTCATCTTAGGTCAATAACAGCAATTATCTAACATGATCCTAACTTCTGACTTCAGCGTAAGCTCGAACTTGTAAATTTTCTTCATAGGTGTGATCTTTTTGTTTCCCATGACAAGGTTCAACTCTCCATGCCTCAGATTCCTACTTTCCTTTAGCCCCTGCAATACAAAGCAAATGTGAGTACCACATCCTGTATCGAGGACCCATGAATTAGAAATAGAAGTATTGTGGAGTTCGATCATAAACATACCTGAAGTGCTACCCTTCTCGACCTTCCCATCCTCAAGGTCCTTCAGATATGTAAGGCAGATGCGCTTCCAATGCCCCTTCCCATTGCAGTAAAAACATACTGCCTTCTTAGGGTTACTCACAGGCGCAATTCCAGACTCTATCTTCCTTTGGGACCCTTTCTTGGACTTTTCTTTAGGGGTCTTCCAGGAGGACTTCCTTTTCTTTGAAGCTTGACCGATGGATAGCACAGAGGCTGCAGCAGCTTGATCCTTCTTGATGCCCTGCTCAGCTGTTTGGAGTAGATTATGGAGCTCCATGATCGAGGTCTCTTTTTTTTAGATTCATTTGGTAAGAGACCACGAACTGGTTATATACCGCATGCAAACCATAGAGGATGATGTTAGTAGAAAACTCGGAGTCGAACACCATGTTGAGAGAATCCAGCCTACCGAAGTACCCTTTCATCTCAAGGATGAAGGCACAGATAGAAGCCCCAGGCTTTGGCTTGCAGGCCATGAGGGATTTCACCACATCAAGGCGCTCCTTGCTCGCCTTAGCCTGGAACATGTCTTTAAGATACTGATTCATCTCATAAGCCCACGTATTCTCAAAAGTCTTTTGGAGTTTAGGGCTCATTGCAGCAGCCATGATGCACGACACCTTGTTAGCATCATCGTAGTGTTTTTGGTGTAGGTCAATCTCCTCCTCGGTCAAATTCTGATCGATTGTGGGAATCTATTCGTCGAGAACATACTCTTTGTTCTAGTATCTCAGGTTAAACCTGAGATTTCTCACCCAGTCCATGTAATTCGGACCAGCCAGTCTTTCCCGTCCCAGAACAGAGAGGAGTGAGAAGTTTGATGAAGAATCGGGAGTAGGAGTGAGAACACCATTAGGGGAAGACATCTATGAAATAAAGTCTTAGTTAGTATGAATATTCATTAATTAATTACCCAATTTAATTTAAGGCTAGGATCTGAATTTTGTGTTCGTTTTGTGAAGAGGGTCGCCTTAATCACGCCACAAATTATTTTAGGTAGACAATACTCTTGTGAACTTCAATCTCTATGAAACTCCTAGATCTTTTGAGATTCATTGATTTCCATCAACGACATGTTAATCTCAGTTATGCTCATCTACTATTAATAACTGGGATGCCGAGGATCATGAACTAGATGGTGAATCTAACCATGCAAAGCTTGCGTGATACCCGACAGGAGTACGCTCGAGAATCGCGAGTTTCATATCATTTCTAATATGTCCTCATATTAATGTGTCGGTTAACCACACACGCTCCATTAACAGTTCATATAAGGATTGTGTGACACCCTTGCCACATTAACCACCATTTACAATACACCCAGGATTAATCACCAACATACAATTACATAATGATCTGAAAACTTAATTAAAATGCGGAAGCAGTAAGGTACAAAAATAAAATAATACAAATTTGTCCAACACCCTACGGTGCTACATAGGTTTCAAGTCTAAGACTACATACTCAAAAGTAATAAATCATCCCAAAATTATTACAACAATATTCCCATAGATCTGTTACCAAGAATAACAGCAGATATCTTCAATTACTTCAACATACGACCTAGCTAGAAGGTCCCGCAGTAGATTTCCCTTTTCCTGTAAAAATGCAACAATTGAGGGGTAAGCGAATTGTTTAGTGAATACCAAATGATTTTACACATTCTGCAAATCCTTATGATGCCACCCAGAGTAACCGCGGTAACACATACCGTATAATCCACACGTACCCAAAGTACTAAAATCCGAGCCGCAGCTCCTTCGAGCTGACACTCGGCATAAGGAAAACCACCATCTGAGGCAGACATAACATCGGGGATGACTTACTGTCTATCCTGACCACAGAGGTGTCAAACTCTTGGTCATATAGCACAGTAACATCAGAGTAGAGATGCGACCACGCAGGCCCATCAATAGGATGCACAACAAATGAACGGACATGCAACAATTATGAATGTGCATCAATATATACGCAAGTTAGTAGAGTGCCAAACGATAATGGAACAACATGCCTCAGCAGGAAAAGCAAACATAAAGCAGATGTAGACATGCAAATTCAAAGGTACTCACAGTGGGTGCGTTATTAAACTTCAAGTTAATTTTATTTCTCCTTGGGCTTTCAACCGGATCACAAAGTACCCCATTGTGGGTTAAACAACACCACAAGGGACCTGTTAAGTCAGTTGTAACAACACATTGTGTCAATAATTTGTTTAATTTCACAAAACTTAATTTTTATAAGTTTTGCAGTATTTGATCCCCAATTCGGATCCATGTCCGAATTCGGACCCCACCCGAATTCGGACCATAGTCCATTTCGGTCACCAAGTCAAGTTCGAACCTATGTCCAGTTCAGATCACATTATGTTCGAATTTCGGACCAATACAAATTCGGATCACAGTTCAATTCGGACCCAAGCTAAGTTCGAATCCCCATGTTAAATTCGATCGTTATAACAATTTCGGACCATATCCGAATTCGGACCCCATCCGGAGTTCAACACTTAGAAATTATTTTTCTGTTTTATATATATCAGCATTTCGAACCCAAACGAATTTGGACCTGATCCGAGTTCACCTCGGATCCGAATTCGGATCTCCTATTGTTCGAACTTGTGCAACTTTTTAACATTTCCTCCAGATTTTAATTTCCATCATTTTTATTCAATGTTTGAAATAAATTACACCAACTTAAATACACTTAATTTCAACCATTTTAACACTAATATTAACACTTTTATGCACCAAATCACATCCTTTTTGACCCTTTTTGTTCCACCTTCGAACATACACACAAGCACACACTTAATTCTAAAAATCATACTTTCAGGTTGAATCAGAAGCTGAAGTTTAATATGTAGCTTCATAAACACTAGATTGAAACTAATCCACAATAATATCACACATGCAATCATGTTTGCAACTCAAATCTAAGAATTCGGCTTTCATAAAAACCGAACCAAAAATGTTCCCAAATTCGAATTTAAAGGATTTCTTACCTCAAATCGTTGCTTGTAGATGATATAATTCCTTCCTAGCAATCTTAATCCAGATTTTCAGCTTCAAATTCCAAGCTTTGATGATCTTGAAGTGTAGAGAGAGAGCCGAGAGATGAGAGAGAGTGTGTTCTTTGGTGAAATGAATGGAAATGGTGATTTTTCCCCCTTTTATTTCCTTTTTTCAAATCTTGGCACATTTCACCCCTCTACTTATCCGGTTCCATATAATACTGATTTTTATATAATAAAATAATTTTATCTTTTATTTATTACCCTTAATAATTTAATAATTATTTTCACTTAATAATTAGAAATTCTAAATTTCCATATAATGCAACCAACTTTATAATCGATCCAAATTTCGTACCAAGTTTCATAATTCAACTTAAATTACTTAAATTTAAAAGTTCATCTAATTAAACCTCAATTACAGTAATTTAAATCTGAGGATGTTACAGCATGGGCTCCACCACGCTCAAACTTCGTCCTCGAAGTTAACTGGATCCAAAAAGTTGCGGATATTTCTTCATCATTTCCAACTTAGTCTCCCAGGTATGATTCGCTCCCTTATGATGCTTCCAACGTACAAGCACCATATCTATCTCTTTACTTCTTAACTTCTTTACGTTAGTATCCAACACACACTTCGGCTCCTCCACATAACGAAGTCTTTCATCAATTTGCAACTCGGTGTGATCAGCCCAATCCTCATTTCGGTAGTGAATGACTTCCTGAGATTTCCTACATGGAACACCGGATGTATGCCTGACATTTCTTCAGGCAATTCCAAACGGTAAGACTGGCTTCCAACTTTTTCTTTTATTCTGAATGGTCCGACAAATCTCGGAGCCAACTTTCCTCTTTTCACAAATCGTGTAACACCTCTCATAGGTGACACTTTAAGATATACCCAATCATTTACCTCAAAGTTGATTGGTTTGTGCCTTCTTTCGTGATAAATTCTCTCGCGATCTTGAGCCGCTTTCATATTCTGTCTTACCTGTTGTATCTTCTCATTTGTCTCTTGTAACAATGTCGGCCCAACAATCGGCATTTCTTCGGTTTCTCTCTAACATGTAGGAGTCCTACACCTTCTATAGAGCCTCAAACGACGCTTTCTTGATCTTCGCGTGGCAACTATTATTGTAAGAGAATTCTATCAGCGGAAAATGATCGTCCCAATTGCCACCGAGATCCAATACACATGATCTCATCATATCCTCCAGCGTGAGGATAGTCCTTTCACTTTGGCCATTAGTTTGTGGACGGTAAGCCGTACCCATTGCTATTCTTATTCCCAACCCTTCTTGTAATGCCGACCAAAAATTGGAAGTAAATCGGCTATCCCGGTCTGATACTATAGTCTTAGGTACTCCATGTCTAGATATAATCTCGCTCATGTAAATCTGAGTCAATCTTTCTAATGAATAACTTTCCCTAGTCGGTATAAAGTGAGCCGACTTAGTCAATCTATCAACAATTACCCATACTGCATCGTGTTGACGCCTAGTCTTCGGCAACTTCGTGACAAAGTCCATCGTGATATGTTCCCACTTCCATTCCGGAATGGGAAGCGGTTGCATACTGCCATAGGGTTGCTGATGTTCGGCTTTCACTAACCGACAAGTTCTACATCTTTCAACATACTGGCCTATATCCTTCTTCAATCCGGGCCACCAAAAGTCTGCCTTTAATTCGTTGTACATCTTTGTGCTTTCGGGATGTACAAAAAATTTCGATTGATGGGCTTCATTCGACCGAGTTCATCGCAGTGGGGAGCTCCAGTGTTATTTGTTAAGAAGAAAGATGGCACGATGAGGATGTGCATCGACTACCGGGAGCTGAATAAGTTGACAATTAAGAACAAGTATCTGTTGCTGAGGATAGATGACTTGTTTGATCAGCTACATGGGGCTAGTGTATTTTCTAAGATTGATTTGAGATCGGGGTACCATCAGTTGAAGGTTCGAGAAGATGATGTGCCTAAAACAGCATTCAGAACTCGGTATGGGCATTATGAGTTTCTGGTGATGCCTTTTGGGTTAACCAACACTCCGGCTGTCTTTATGGATCTGATGAACAGAGTTTGCAGACCGATGCTAGATAGGTCGGTGATTGTGTTCATTGACGACATTTTGGTGTATTCCAAGACTGAGGCTGAGCATGCTGTTCATTTGGCAGAGTTATTGGAGTTATTGGGAAAAGAGAAGTTCTATGCCAAATTCCCAAAATGTGTGTTTTGGTTGCAACAAATTCAGTTTCTTGGACATGTGATTTCTGGAGCTGGGATTTCAGTTGATCCAGCTAAAGTTGAAGCCATATAGAATTGGGAGCCGCCTCGTTCAGCTACGGAAGTCAGAAGTTTTCTGGGGTTGGCGGGCTATTATAGGAGATTTATTAAGGATTTTTCTAAGATTGCAGTTCCTTTGACTACATTAACGAAGAAGAATG
This sequence comes from Centrapalus pauciflorus, assembly GCA_020465985.1. Classification (NCBI taxonomy): domain Eukaryota; kingdom Viridiplantae; phylum Streptophyta; class Magnoliopsida; order Asterales; family Asteraceae; genus Centrapalus; species Centrapalus pauciflorus. The sequence goes on from JAANYP010006127.1 coordinate 469,204, forward strand.
CACATTTTGTTTGGGAAACTGTGCAACAAGAGGCATTCGATATCTTGAAGAAGACGCTAAGTGAAGCGCTGATACTTGCTCTACCGGAGGGCAATGATGATTTTGTGGTTTACACGGACGCATCAAGATTGGGGTTGGGCGCTGTATTGATGCAGCGTGGAAAAGTAATCGCTATAGATTTTCAGATTTCACACATTATCAAGCGGATCCTGGGTCTAACGCGATATATCTTGACTGCCGCTACAGCCACTCATGATTGAGACATATAAATCATAGATTCGAATGATGTCCAAACCACGCTCACGCTTAAATCGTGGGGATCAGCCACATACTAGGCTAGCTACCAGAAAATCAACATGGCGGAACATTGGAGGGTCATTACCAAGTTCAAATATATGTGTGTTTGAATTCTGCAAATCCTTATGATGCCACCGAGAATAACCGCGGTAACACATACCGTATACTCCACACGTACCCAAAGTACGCAAATCCGAGCCGCAGCTCCTTCGAGCTGACACTCGGCATAAGGAAAACTAACCATCTGAGGCAGACATAACATCGGGGATGACTTACTGTCTATCCTGACCACAGAGGTGTCAAACTCTTGGTCATATAGCACAGTAACATCAGAGTCCAGATGCGACCACGCAGGCCCATCAATAGGATGCACAACAAATGAACGGACATGCAACAAGTATGAATGTGCATCAATATATACGCAAGTTAGTAGAGTGCCAAACGATAATGAAACAACATGCCTCAGCAGGAAAAGAAAACATAAAGCAGATGCAGACATGTTAAAATCAAAGGTACTCACAGTGGGTGCGTTATTAAACTTCAAGTTAATTTTATTTCTCCTTAGGCTTTCAACCGGATCACAAAGTACCCCACTGTGGGTTAAACAACACCACAAGGGACCTGTTAAGTCAGTTGTAACAACACATTGTGTCAATAATTTGTTTAATTTCATAAATCTTAATTTTTATAAGTTTTGCAGTATTTGATCCCCAATTCGGATCCATGTCCGTATTCGGACCCCACCCGAATTCGGACCATAGTCCATTTCGGTCACCAAGTCAAGTTCGAACCTATGTCCAGTTCGGATCACATTATGTTCGAATTTCGGACCAATACAAATTCGGATCACAATTCAATTCGGACCCAAGCTAAGTTCGAATCCCCATGTTAAATTCGAACCTTATAACAATTTCGGACCATATCCGAATTCGGACCCCATTCGGATTTCAACACTTTGAAATTATTTTTCTGTTTTATATATATCAGCATTTCGAACCCAACCGAATTCGGACCTGATCCGAGGTAATCTCGGATCCGAATTCGGATCTCCTGTTGTTCGAACTTGTGCAGCTTTTTAACATTTTCCAGATTTTAATTTCCATCATTTTTATCCAATGTTTGAAATAAATTACACCAACTTAAATACACTTAATTTCAACCATTTTAACACTAATATTAACACTTTTATGCACCGAATCACATCCTTTTTTACCCTTTTTGTTCCACCTTCGAACATACACACAAACACACACTTAATTCTAAAAATCATACTTTCGGGTTGAATCAGAAGCTGAAATTTAATATGTAGCTTCATAAACACTAGATTGAAACTAATCCACAATAATATCACACATGCAATCATGTTTGCAACTCAAATCTAAGAATTCGGATTTCATAAAAACCGAACCAAAAATGTTCCCAATTCGAATTTAAAGGATTTCTTACCTCAAATCGTTGCTTGTAGATGATATAATTCCTTCCTAGCAATCTTAATCCTGATTTTCAACTTCAAATACCAAGCTTTTATGATCTTGAAGTGTAGAGGGAGAGAGCCGAGAGATGAGAGAGAGTGTGTTCTTTGGTGAAATGAATGGAAATGGTGATTTTCCCCCTTTTATTTCCTTCTTTCAAATCTTGGCACATTTCACCCCTCTACTTATCCGGTTCCATATAATACTGATTTTTATATAATAAAATAGTTCTATCTTTTATTTATTACCCTTAATAATTTAATAACTATTTTCACTTAATAATTAGAAATTCTAAAGTTCCATATAATGCAACCAACTTTATAATCGATCCAAATTTCGTACCAACTTTCATAATTCAACTTAAGTTACATAAATTTAAAAGTTCATTTAATTAAACCTCAATTACAGTAATTTAAATCTGAGGATGTTACAGATTGTGTAGTTTTCATGGGTTAGCATACTAATCATCAAGAGAAGACAAAAGACAGATCCAACTTAAGTATGATATGGCTCAAGCAAAAGAAATGAATATTCCACTTGACATGCATTATGTGTGGTAACAAGAACAGACTGAGCCACTGGAGAGACAAAAAGAGGAGGCGTCCTCAGTGAAAGCTGCTCAAGGTTTGGCTGCCAAGGAGGCAAACAAAGTAACAATGTCATCATTGGTAGTGCAAAAGACTTTTGAGGAGGCAATCAAAGGGTCAGACAGTGAGAACCCAATTCCACTTTGACAACCTGGCAAGAAAGAAGTTCTTTGACGTTGCTGAAAGAAGAATTGCCAAGGAAACAATTGTCAAAGTTGTTCCCACCTCAAGGAAAAATCAGCCATGGAAGCTTCAACTCACAAGAGTTGGTGTTGATGGCCCTGAACCGGAGGCATACGAAGCAGCTGATATAGCTAGAATGGGATACAGGGAATGGGTTGAGCTTGCAGTTGCTCTGAGCAGTTCAAAATCTGAAACTTCTAAAACAATCAGGGCATTTGTAAGGAAGCTGATGGAAAAGGTGAAAGGGTTGGGTTTGATTCCAGAAGATATGATCAAAGGTACTTCTAAGATGGAACCAAAGATCAAGCCTAGAAGACAAAAGAGGGACTCAGAGCTTGAGGAAATAGTAAAGCTGATTGAACAAGGTTTTCATGCCACTGAAATCAAAGGCATGGATCACAGCCTGCCTCAAGGTGTAGAACCTGTTGAAGGCAAATACATTGAAAATCCTAAGGTTGGAGTGTTCTTTATGGATCCTCTATCCAAGATAATGTGTTTTTAGAGAGCCTCAGATTTTCTCAAAGCTGGTGTCAAACAGATAACTGCCTTCATGTTCATGACAGCTTATGTGAAGCATTTCAGATGGAGAGTAGCTATTATGAATCAGTTAGTAGCCTATAATGAAAGAGGAGAACTAGATGGCCTAGAGCTTTTCTATCTTAGACAAGAGGTATAATGTTTTGAAGCTAGAAAAGAAATTTTGGCTGGTCTGGACCAAGAAAAACTCCTCAAAGTTGCTGCTGATTTAAAGAAGGAAACCGAGAAGGAACAAGGCCCATCTACAAGTGATATGTAGATGAAGAATGTACCTGATCAATAGTTAGTCAGGCTTGCCATTATCTGCTCCCAACATCAACAGTCCAAAGTGTTGAAGTTTCATTGTACATTAGTTGTACTCTTTCCTTGTACATTAGTTGTACTATTGTAAACATTTGTTGTTTAAGTCAGTTTCAGTCTATATAAACTGATCTTTCACTTTACTTCTATGTTGTAACTTTATCTTTGCAACTGTAATGTAAATGTATATAGTGATAACTGATAAAGTCAGCTTTAGGCTGGATATTGCAAATAGGGGGAGATTGTTAGGCACAAAAAGGCCTCAATCAAACCTGGTCATTATCATAGGGGAGATTTTTAATCAAACCTGATTGATACACTTAAGCAAAGAATTTAAGGCTTTTTAATGCCTTATTGAAACATAATAAGTGATTCGCAAAATCTGCCTAAGTCTGTTTACACTGTTACATTCGTTGTAACTTTGTAGATTGTCAAAGTTGTCCATAACTGTTGGACAGGTTTGACAGAAACTGTTTAAGGTGTTCATGTCTTTTGAATAGTTTTGACTCAAGAAAGTGTTTTGTTCTTTGTGAATAGAACTTGTTCTTTGTAAACAGATTTTACACTTTATGGAATTTGTTTTCATATCCTCATGCAAGGTCGTGGACGTAAACATCAGTCTACAACTCAACACAAAGTGGAAAAATAGAAAACGCTAAGTTCTGCCAAAGCCGTTATGAAGCATGAAGACAAACAGGATATCTGAAATGGGTGACAGATCATTTCATATATCAAAACAACATTACAAGGAAGAGTAAAGGTCTCAAATTGACATTCCTCTTTAAGGAAAAGTTGTGGACAACAGAGACAAAAAGGAAAAGACAAAGATTCTGCATCAAGTGGACAAAGTCTGATTTGTCAGACTTATGTAGAAAAGTAATCTTGTCTTTTTGCAAGACATTTACACTTTCTATACAACCAATGAAGAAGCTTCACTGAGATTCTGAGAGTGAGTATAAAACATAAGCTTCCAAGGAATTAGAGAATTCAAGAGAGAGACATCCACAAACAGAGAATGTGAATTGCAAAGCAAAGTGTGTTTTTCATGCATGCAAATTCTGCTTTCAACTTAGACCAGAATAGCTAAGTGTGACTAAGTTGTTCATCCTCAATGCTGTCTGTCTATGTCTTGTGTAAACACTGAGTGAACCTTAGTGAATAAATTCATTGTAAATAGTCTGAGTGAGTCTTAGATTAGTTTAAAGTTTGTTGTTTCAATTCTGTCATCTCAGTTTGGATCATTTCGCAATCCAAACTTGTTTCTAATTAACAAATGTTAATATATACATACAAACATTGAGAAAATGTGTGTGAAAAAGAATTGGTTGTATTCACCCCCCCCCCCCCCCCCCTCTACAGGCTTTGTAAACATACGTGGGAAACCTTTTGGGACCTACATTTTCGATCTAGTATATTCGCTTGATGCATCAACTTTTACATGGACTTGTGTGTGCATCTTCATGAAAATCACACATTTTATAACTCAATACGACAAGCAAATGCATGAATCATCAAAGTGGATATTTCCTTTATGCAAGAGCTATTTTCTAAACAACCAGTTTGTGGAGTCAAGATCACAGTTCAAGTCAATATTGGTTAATCATGCCTTCGCTGCTGCACTAAGGGCCATTCTCCTAGTAAGTTTTAATGTTTGATGCTATTAGATGCTTTATCTTCATATATGTTTATAAATGTAAATAATGATGGAAGAGGCAAATTTAGAACCAAATATGAGAAAGAGTGAAACTTTGTGAGCTGAAGCCATGCGAGGACACAGTAGGTACATTATATTAAAAATATCAATGGAAGTGGTCGTTTTGGGAAAAATATCCAAATGAAAGAATACTTCTGAGGCTTATGGGAAAATTGGAGATGCTTCATCTTTTTTTTGAAATAAAACTTGGGGAAAGTTTTCTTATTCTCCCTTTGGATTTGTCTTCAATTTTTCTACTTCTTTGATTCTTGTTCTGCAACATCCCAATCTCTAGAATACTATAATCTTTAGAATACTATAAAATGGAAAAAATTTAATAGCAAAACTTAAAAATGTATAGTAACCACACTTAAACCAGACTATTACATTCATCTTGTTTAACATGGGTGTTAGTGTGTTACCACAAAAATAAATACATATGTGAAAGTTAAAGCACTACACCAGCAGTCATGCTTACAATCGACATTGATGCTTTGTCATTGCGCTTATCGCTAGGACCTTCTAAAGTCTAGATATTTACTTGAGAAACACAAATTAGATACCCGCCGACTAAAAGGCTAATGAGTTCATGGGGTCTTTGCACCAAAATGCTCAAAACATTATGATAAACCATATACAAACATGCAAGACATTTCCAAGTAAATAATATTATACTATTTACATTATGATAAACCATATGCCAACATTCCAATCAAAGTGTTCCCATCATGAATAAAAACTATCAAAGCATAATGGTCCTCATGGTTTTAAAAAGCATGCGTGAGAAGACTCGAGGTGATGTCTATGTGGCAACATGATGCACAAGCGATGCATTTTCAAGATGTGATCGTTTCATCGTTGCATCAGGATGAGGTGTGGGGCGTCGCCTTCCACGTATCATGTACTGGCTTAATTCCACATTGGAAGATTTGGACTAATTGTAAAATCTAGCCCTTTTTATTTTGAATGACAAATATAGCCCTAATTAACCCTAGCCGATACATGTTTTGTTTCTTCTTCATTTCTTCATTTTCTTATATGATTAGTCTACAATAAGAGTGGGCAGATCACCGGGTACTTTTCTTTTGTTTATTCTTCTATTCTTCTTTAAGGTTTACGCATCATTTATTGGGTTTTTATAAGTAAACAAATTTCATATATATCCTTGTGAACTCTAAGTATTACATATAAATCATTGCAAACTTCTTTATTACATATATATGTTTCTAAACCTTTAAATCTAACATATATATCCAAATGACTATTTTAAATTTATTTTACCATTTAAAAATATAAAATATCAATTTTTATTGATTTATTATTGAATACCTAAACTACCCTCTTAAACTTAAAAAAAAAGATTCTCTCCTTTTCATCCTTTCCACATCCACCTTATTTTCATCAATTCACGTTTCATCTCTATCAGTTGTTGATAAATCACCGACTGCTCTAATCGATTGCTCTAGTCATTCAATTGATTGTTTCTATACGACTTCAATCCATCGAGTTGCTACATGGGGAGGATGACGTGGCATCGACAATGTAACCAGATGAAACGTTAAGTGATGGAGAATAAGATCCACATAGGGAGGGTGAAAAGGAGGTAGCCATGCTTTTTGTTGGAATTTAAGAGGGCACTTTAGGTATTAAATTTTTATATTTTTTAGATGATAAAATAAATTTAAAATAATCATTTGAAGATATATATATGAGATTTAAAGGTTTAGAAGGATATATTTGTTATAATGAAGTTTGCAAGGATATTTGCATAATATTTAAAGTTTGCAAGAATATATTTAATCTAGCAACTTAAATCACTTCGAGATTTGCTTATCTTATGGAGGCCGCATGCTCATCTGGCATCTGCTACCTATCCAGAGATATTCTGGTTTTACATTTGAAGATCTCATACAACAAAAATTTAAAGTGTGAATGTTCCATTTCCATCTTTTTCCTACATACATACATATATGATAGTATTAAATGTTGTTTACATCCATATATAATCTTAGTACTTTTGATGTACCTCAATTCTAGCAACTATATATGTTTTTCTTCTCTTTTTCCGCACTTTTTCTGCTTTTCCATTTTTTAATAGCATACTTCACTTCTTTGATAGTGATGATAGTGTATGTTTATTGATTGTATAACTATTTCTCAGATTTACCAGGCTATGGTGCCAAGACATGAACATCAGTTTCGACTTGGAAGACTATCAATACAAGGATTATGGTTGTAACGTCACACACTTCTCTATTAAGTTAAAAAACAATTTGTATCTTTTTGTTGTGCATTGATTTTGTATTTTAGAACTCAATGACTATTTATAAAACCCATATTTGCACATATTTTTAATTTGTAAATACCAACAAGTTGATTAAAACTGACCACAAGGGATCCTCATCTGTTTCACGAGCATGTAGTCAAAACACCATAAGGCGCCAATCTCATGATTCATCAAATTTCTGTTGACACAAATTAAACAAGATATGACATATTGACTAATTCTTGTGGATCACGATAATACGAAGTGATGAGTTAGTTAGAACTTGTGGCAATAAGGTACCCCCAATGTCTAAGAAAAATACTTTTTGATGAGATGGTGATATCCTTAAACAACATGGTTTGAATTCTTGATATCAATTAGACTTCCCTCAAGTAAAGACAGTGACGTAAAAATCGGCCTAGGCAGCCGGTTAGTCGGCGCCTAGGCGTTGGGCGGCGATATGAGTCGGTCCTAGACAGGGTTAATAAGTCGAATCGGTCGAAGTCGGCCAAAATTGGCCAAAAATCGGTCAAGTCGATCAAAATTGGTCAAAATCTAATAATATTATCATTGAAATTAAACATATTTCTTGGGTGCCATGAACAATTTTTTTTTATAACTAATTATTTATTAACGTGTTGTAACATGTACATATAATTATTAAAAATACATACAAAAGTTTCAAATCCAACTACTCCCCGACTACCCCCGTCTAGACCGATTAATCGCTACTCCTGTGTTAGACTTATTTTATTGTAGTCAAGTCTAGGGTTTAATATGTAAGGGCTTAATTAATTAAGTCCATGTGCTTAAGCCTTTTAGGATTTAGCTTAAATAGTCTAGTATAGGGTTTTATGTGTGTAGTTCAAGGTGAAAGGAGAGTGTAGCCGTCGTGTTGGAAGAAAGAAATTATTTGTTCATCATTGTTCATCTTTGAAGATTTAATCTAATCAGTCGACTATCTTTATAATTGTTTCATCTTGTCCGTTATTATTGTTTATGCTTGATTATTGAGACTAACATGTGGTATCAGAGGAAAAAGATTATTTTCGATTGATTTGAAGGTTAAATTTTGATTGATTTTATTGGTGTTTGTTGATTTACTCAATCTGTTCTTAAGCATTTTTTTCCATTATTTTGGATTCTACACGTATTTTATTGGCAACAACTCCATTTTGGTTCTGTAATTTGGTCAACATTTGGTTGTTACATTGGTTAAATCTACGTATAAAAACAAATTTCTTGTCTTTCAGTTTGTTTTTTTACAAAATTCGTCAATCATAGACATTTCAATTGTAATTCATTTGCATGGTGAAAAAATTCATGTATCAACTCGAACATAACAAGAATAGATTAATCAGAAACGATTTTATTCAAACAATCCTAAAACAACCGGCTTAAAAGCCACCCTATGACTTACAAAATGAAAACTCACTACAACGCACAGCGACTTCACACCAACAGGTGAGAATCGCATGCTCAACAATATACAAACAATAATGGAAGCTTAATAAGAAAGAATAATCTGCTCAAAAACTATAAAAAAAGAACGACGAAGAAAACCCTAGTGGTCAAGGAAAAGATGAGCAGAAAAGAAAAAAAATGAATTGGAAAAAATATTGAACTGGTCGATTATTTAAACTGGTGGGGCTTCAACCTCTTTTATACCCAATTTACACTTTAACCCTCGAAGATTCAAAGAGTCAAAAATAACTCTGCAAAATAACCAATGAACCAATTAAGAAATAAAATAAAGAAAAAAAATTAACTTGCATAAAAAAATAACTAACCTTTTAACACATGGTCTGTGGTCAAATCTTGTATCCCTCCCGAGATTCAATCTCAGGTTAATATTTTTGTTTTTTTTTTCGTTTCCACACATTTTTTGGAACTTTGAGTTTTTAATTTCCATACATTGATAATCCAAGATGTTCTTATTAGCGTAATAATAGTCAGTGGGCCTCTTTATGCTATTGGGCTTTATCAGGGTTTTAGGGTTTTAGTTTAGCTCTATATATAGAGATAACCTTTATGTTTTCATTCATTGCATTGTATTCTTTCTTTGTTTTGTACAATAAACTCTTTAATCATTCGGTAATATGTTTTTCATCATGCTATCATAGGCATCGACAAGCGTTTGAAATTTTATCAAAAGTTTTTCTTGTATTCGTAAAGGGTTTTGGTCTGCGCAGCCGTGAGAAAAACGACGTTTTGGATCAGTTCACCGTTGGATCGTCGCGATTTTTTATGTTTAGGTTCGCAACATATGTCTGGTCACTCTGACCGTTGGGATTGCTGATTCTGTTTGGAAATTCTCAGCCAAATTTGCATAGTATTGAAAATAAAGGACATTATTGCTTCGTCCACTGTTGGATCGTCATGATTTTTGGTGAGTATCTTCGCAACACATACATGTTCAGTATCGCCGTTGGGATTTTCAATTGAAGCGCTCTATGTTGATTTCTTAGTTGTCGGATTTGGTTGTTATGTTTTTGCACATTCAGCCAGATTTGAGTTGTTGTGAAAAAAACATCCTTATAGATTCGTCCACCGTTTGATCGTTGTGATTTTCGTACTGTAGGTCTAGACCACATTGATCTACACTTTAACTGTTGGTATTATTGATTAAAAGCTTTTGCTGAGCCCTATTGTTCATCGAAGTTGTCTGGTTAGGCAAATTAGAACAGCGTTGAGAAAGTTGAAATTGCACATTCGTGCACCTTTGGATCGTTGGGAATTCGTGCACCATTGGATCGTTGCGATTTTGTTGGTTGTAGGTTTTCTACTCATTAATATTTGAGCTGACCATTGGGATCCTTGATTTGATTTTATTGCTAACGGTTATTGCAAGTTGAAGTAGGCTATTGATTTACTACTAAGGGTTATTTCACGTTTGTGTTTTCGCTAAGGTTGGAGGTTAAAATTGTTTAGATATTCGTTTATCGTTAATGGTTTGTTGATTGGGCTTAGGTTCTTTGATTGTGGTTTAAGTCGAAGTTACAATGGTTGGATTCGATCATTTGGTTATTGAGCAGTTCAAACGGTTTCATGCCTTGTCATCCATGCCAGCCTCTCCATCAGGTTTGTCTTCAGCTAATAATTTAATTATTCCTTCATCCTTATGGATATTAGATTCTGGTGCATCTCATCATTAGTCTCCACATTTTTCTTCATTTGTTTCTCTATCTCCTGGTTCACCTATATCTTTTATGTCTGCTAATGGAACACCTATGACATTGGAAGGTGTTGGTTCTGTTGTGACACCTCATGTGTCACTTCCTGATGTGTATTATGTTCCTAAACTTGCCTTTAATCTTGTTTCAGTCAGTCAATTGTGTAAATCTGGTTATTGGGTTTTCTTTTCTGATAATACTTGTTGTGTGCAAGACCATGTTCTCAAATAGTGATCGGGACAGGCCGTAGGCTAGGTGAGCTCTATGTTGCGGATGATCTCAGGGAATCTAATGTTGCTGCTTCAGGTGTTGATTTATCTTCTTTTCATTTGAATCGTTTGTCATCTGATTTTTATTTATGACATTCTCGTTTAGGTCATGTGTCTGCATTTCGTCAATAGTTCTTAGCCTCTATAGGTGCTTTAGGTCAATTGAACAAATCTGATATATCAGATCGTAGTGCTTGTAAACTTGCAAAATTTTCTGCCCTGCCTTTTAATAAAAGTGCCTCTTGTTCTTTTGCACCTTTTGATCTTATTCACTATGATGTATGGGGACCCTCTCCTGTTTCTTCAAAAGGAGGTTCCAAATATTATGTCTCGTTCATTGATGACTATACTTGATATACTTGGGTCTATCTTGTGAAACACAGATCGAATTCCTTTTCTATTTATAGTGAGTTTCGATCTCTTGTTAAAACCCAACACTCTGCTGTCATGAAATGTTTAGATGTGATTTAGGAGGAGAATATTCATCTAATGACTTTACACAGTTACTTGCATCCGATTGGACATTGTACCAAAACATCGTGTACTGATACTCCTCAACAAAATGTTGTTGCCGAAAGGAAACATCGTTATCTTGTTGAGACTGCTCGTTCATTGTTATTGTCTTCTAATGTACGTAATATGTTTTAGGGTGAAGCAATTCACACTGCTGTCTATGTCATCAATCGAATTCCTATTGCTCATAATTCTGGTCTCTATCCTTTTGAAAAGCTTTATGGTCATAAACCTGATTATACTTCCTTACGTGTTTTCGGTTGTGCCTGTTTTGTTCTTCGTCCTCATGTGGAACGTAAAAAATTGTCAGCTCGATCTGCTTTGTGTGTCTTTTTGGGATATGGGATTAGTCTAAAGGGTTATCGTTGTTTTGATCCAGTGAGTCAAAAGTTCTACGTCTGACATCATGTCACTTTCTTCGAACGTATTCCTTTTTATTCGATTCCCGCTCAGTCTCATAACATGACACGATCTGATATCCTGTCTATTGATTCTTTCATTGATGACACTGATAATACCACTTTTGATATCCAAATCAACACATCTGATATACCGACATCTGAGATGCATACAACATTGGATAAATCTGTTCCAGATACACATGTAGCTCCTCCCATGCCTACGCCTGTTCCATCGCCGGTTGAGAATACGGATGTCCCTACTGCACGCAGGTCTATTCGTCCTCGTAAGTCTACTTACTAAACTTCCTGATTTTACTTACTCATCTTATTCTGCCTCTTTTGCTTCGTTCATTGCCAATATACATCATTTGTCTGAACCCAACTCCTTTAGAGAGGCTGTTTGTGATCCCCTTTGGCAGGACGCTATGGCTGAGGAATTTACTGCTCTTCATCAGACTCATACGTGGGATTTGGTTCTGTTACTAGCTGGAAAGAATACTATTGGTTTTCGTTGGGTTTATAAGATCAAGAATAAGTCTGATGGATCTGTTGAATGGTTCAAAGCCCGTCTTGTTGCTAAGGGGTATTCAAAAGAATATGGTATGGATTATGAGGAAACTTTTGCTCCTGTAGCTAAAATCACTACTCTTCGCACGTTGATTGCAATAGCCTCTGTTCGTAGGTGGAAAATTTCTCAGATGGACGTGTAAAATGTTTTCCTGAATGTTGATTTACGTGAGGAGGTTTATATGACTCCTCCTCCTGGAATTCCTCATAAGCAAGGAGAAGTATGTCATCTATGCAAAGCTTTATACAGTCTCAAACAAGGTCCTCGTGCTTGGTTTGAGAAGTTCTCTACAGTCATCAGGTCACTTGGTTTTCATTCTAGTAATCATGACTACTTTATTTTTTAAGTGCACTACTGCAGGACGAATAATTTTGTCTTTATATGTTGACGATATGATTATTACTGGTGATGATTGTGCTGGCATTGAGTCTTTGAAGCGTGATTTAGCTCATCGTTTTGCTATGAAAGACTTGGGTTTGCTTCGCTATTTTCTGGGAATGGAAGTTGCGCACTCTGACAAGGGATATCTTTTGTCCCAGTCAAAGTACATATCGGATTTGTTTGAACGTGCTCGTCTCTCAGATAAGAAGACTGTGGACACTCCTTTGGAAACCAATGCTCGTTATTCTCTAACTGAATGTGTTCCTTTAGATAATCCAAATTTGTATCGTACTATTGTGGGTAGTTTGGTTTATCTCACTGTCACTTGACCTGATATTGATCATGCTCTTCATGTGGTTAGTCAATTTGTTACTGCTTCGACAACTGCACACTGGGGTGCGGTACTTTGCATATTGTGATATCTAAGGGGCACTCAGTTCCAGAGTGTTGTGTTTCCTTCTTCGTCTTCTTTTGACCTCCGTGCTTAAAGTGATGCTGATTTGGCTGGGGATCCTAATGATCATAAGTCTACTACCGGATTTTGTGTCTTTCTAGGAGATTCTCTTATTTCATGGAAGAGTAAGAAGCATAACATTGTTTCTCGCTCTTCTACTGAAGCCGAGTATCGGGCTATGACTTCCACTACTAGTGAGGTTGTTTGGCTGCGTTGGTTACTTGCAGATATGGGTGTTCACTTATCATCGCCTACCCCTGTACACTGTGACAACAAAAGCACTATACAGATAGCTCGTAATTTGGTTTTTCATGAACGGACGAAGCATATTGAGATTTATTGTCACTTTACACGCCATCGTCTTCAGCTAGGCACTATATCGTTACCGTTTGTCCCTTCTGCTTTGCAAATTGTTGACATCTTTACTAAGGCGCACTCTGCTTCTCGATTCCGCTTCTTGTATGACAAACTCTCAATGTTTATCGTTGTAGCATTGTGAGTTTGAGGGGAGATATTAGCGTAATAATAGTCTGTGAGCCTCTTTATGCTATTGGGCTTTATCAGACTTTTAAGGATTTGGTTTAGCTCTATATATAGGGATAACCTTTATGTTTTCATTCATTGAATTGTATTCTTTCTTTGTTTTGTATAATAAACTCTTTAATCATTCAGTAATATGTTTGTCATAAGTTGTTAATGGGATCCATTTGATTTTGACAAATTAAAGTGCCTGAAATTGATTTTTGTTATTTTAATTTCCGTCAAAATCACTTCACATAACCAAGTTTCGCATCGCATATAAATGTGATTGGTCAAACCTTGTTGACCGATTAATTTTAAATACGCAGCAGGTGATTTTTATTTTGTCACAGAGTTTAATTTTTTTTTTTTGCTACCAAGTTTTTATTTGTTTTTCACAGTCTTTGCCATTTTAATTGGTTAGCAATATCGAGTTTTGATTTCTCATTAAAACAAAATTATGGGTCATTTTACCATTGTGTTTAGTTCAAGTTTCGAACTCCCTTCTTTGAGTCTCAGAGTTTGAGTAGTCCAAAATATAAGTTTCTGAGTCCTAGTGGTATACTGCAGTTAGTTTATTTTTTTAAGTCTCTTGGTCTTTTACTCTAAGCAGGTTATCTCGGACCTCTTTAAGTCTCAGAATGTTAGATTATTTTAACCTTTTTAAATCTCTGAGTGTTAGTTTAATTTTTTTTAAGTCTCTTAGTTTTTTGTTTAATTCTAGTGGTGTTAAGTGAGAAGTCTTGGATTTTATTTATTTTGTAAGTCTCTTAACTTTTGGATTTTAGTGAAACTAGGAGTGAAGGTCTTGGATCTTTATTATTTGAAGTCTCTTAGTTGTTTGATGTTTAGCACAAGTCTCAGATTTTTTTTTGTTTCTCTTTAGCCGTTTATTTCTAAGTCTCTTATGTTTGTGAGGCCAGAAGTCTTTGAGTTGAACCTACACTTAGTATATTTTCCAAGTCTCTTATATTTGTGAGTCTAGGAGTCTTTGAGTTGAACCTACACTTAGTTTATTTTCTAAGTCTCTTATATTTGTGAGTCTAGGAGTCTTTGAGTTGAACCTACACTTAGTTTATTTTTATAAGTATCTTATGTTTGTAAGTCTAAGAGTCTTTATGTGAATTCATGCTTAGTTTTTTTCTTTCTTTCAAATCACTTAGATATTTTTTCCTTTCTCCTATACTAAGTTTTACTCTAAGTTTTGGACTCATTCCTAAACTAAGTTTCGGACCAACATTGCATTTTCTTATTAAGTCCGAGTTTGTCAAAAACAAAATTATTTTACCAAGTTTGATATTTATTTCTTTATTTATTTTTGTTTTGTCCGAGTTTGTAATTATATTATATTTAGTGTGAGTTTGTTTTATTTGTTGATTTTTATTTTTATTCGAATGTATTTTTGTTTTCGTTTTGACTCGAGTTCCATCAACATTGAACTCGTTTCGTTCAAATCTTCAAATCAATCTGTAATATTCAAGATCCAATCAAGCATAAAGTGACAAAGATGTCTTTACCTGAGAAGCAAGCGACAGTTTTAAATAAGGCGAATGTTGAGCATGACATTAGAGATATACCTTATTATGTGGACTCTACCAACTCTTATTCAAGACATAAGGTACATTCTTTTCTTGATATTCAATCTTGCAACGAAGTTAATGAGTTGAATACTAAATTGGGTGCTTTTAATAATGTATTTCACGCAGAAAAGGTTCAATCTAAAGTTTTTCATGATAAGTCGATGCATGAACATAATCTGTTTATAGAACTTCTTTGGGAAAAACCTAAGGTTGATGATTTGAATACTTACCTTAAGAGTTGTTTAGCTACAACCACTAAGGCTAAGGATTCCTTGAAATCTAAGCTATCTGATCTTACAAAACGTTATGAGGTAATGCACTTTGAGAATATTGATTGCATGGAAAACAAAATGATTGAAAAGGAAATAGTTGATCTGTATGTTCGTATCAAAGAACTTGATGACAAATTTCTCAAACGCGGACAAACAGATCAAACTAATATATGTTTTTATATCAAACCAACTTATGTTATCCGGAATAACGGACTTTTAAAAAAACTTATTATTTTCAAACAACCATCGTCGTTTTGAAAAAAATATTACTTTCAAATAAACTTACTTTGGTCTACACAAACATGACATGCTTTGTCATCGAAATAAACATCGTCGTTTTTAAAAGTTAAAAAAAAAATCATTTTATTTTATCAAAAAATTAAAAGGTTTAAGTAGTTCGGGGATTTATCAGGAAAAAAATGAAATGGGGACTTAATCGAAAAAATTTTATACTTTGATGATTTTTGCAAAATAGGTTTAAGCATGTTAACCTGTTATAACCGGTTAACGGACCAATTTAAAAGGTTTAAGCAGTTTGAGGTCTTATCAGAAATAAAAAATGAAATGGGGCTTAATCGAAAAATTTTTGTACTTTGATGGTTTTTTGCATAATTTTCCCTTATTAATTCAAGTAGAGAAATTAAAAGTTCAGTTAAAAATTTAGGTTGTTACAGAATAGGCTCCACCACACACAAACTTCATCCTAGAAGTTAGCTAATTAAGTTCGAACAGACTTGGATATGTAGCTTTTATTACATTTCTTGATTCCCAAGACTGATGTGAACCCTTGTGGTGTTTGCACTGAACGAGCACGATCTACACCTCTTTATTTCGAAGCTTTTTGGTCTTCGAGTCCAGAGTACACTCTCGCTCTTCAACCACACGAAGCTTCTCATCGATATGCAGATTAACATGTGGTATCTGAACTTATCTTTCATCAGCTAAGCTCTTACGCAAATGACTAACATGGAATACATGATGTATTCCCGCTAAGTCTGTTGGCAATTCAAGACGATAGGACTGGTTCCCTATCTTTTTAACAATCTTGAATGGACCAATGAATCTTGGAGGTAGCTTGTTTCGCTTTATAAACCGCACCACATGCTTCATTGGGGATACTTTCAGCATCACTTAATCATTGACCGCAAAACTGATAGATTTGTGACGATTATCATAATATGATTTCTGCCTGCTTTGAGCTTCAAGAATGTTCCTTCTAACAAGTTGAATCTTCTCATGAGTCAACTGTAGAAGGGCAGGACCCGCTAATGGTGATTCACTTGTTTCGCACCAACAGGTGGGAGTTCTGCACTTTCTTTTGTATAGAGCTTCAAATGGAGCCACCTGATAGTGGAATGATAACTGTTGTTGTAAGAGAATTCGACCAAAGGAAAATGGTCATCCCAGTTACCACCCAGATCAAGAATGCAGGCACGGAGCATATCTTCAAGAGTAAGGATAGTACGTTCACTTTGGCCTTCTACATTAGGATGATAAGTTGTACTCATGGAAATTCGAGTACCCATCCCATCTTGCAGCGCTTTCAAGAATCTTGAGGTGAAACGGCTATCACGGTCAGAGACGATAGACTTCAGCACACCATGACGAGAAATAACCTCGGTGATGTACATTTGTGCCAATCTATCAAGAGTATGTGTCTCTTTCATCGGTATGAAGTGAGCTGACTTGGTTAAACGATCCACGACTACCCAGATGGAGTCGTGATGTCTCTTGGTTTTAGGAAGCTTTGTGACAAAATCCATGGTTATAGGCTCTCACTTACGCTTGGGAACTGGTAGTGGTTGCATATTCCCGAAGGGTTTTGGATGTTCTGCCTTAACCATTTGATAGACTCTACAGCTTTCAACAAATTAACTGATGTCATTCTTCATTCTTGGCCACCAATAATCAGCTTTGAGATCGAAGTACATCTTTGAGCTGTCAGGATGAATAGATAACTTGGACTTGTGGGCTTCAGATAGAAGAGTGTTGCGGATAGAACCATACTTAGGAATCCAGATTCGGTTTCCCTTGAGACATTGGAGTCCCTAATGATTCATAGATGGAAACTGAAGTTTCCCCTTGAGATTTTAAGAACAAAGATTCGCTTCTTTCAGCGCTTCAGATTGAGCAGATTTGATATCTTCAATAAGATCAGAAGAGAACATAACAGGAGTCTGGGCATATCAACACTTCTCTGGATAAATCTTCCTACTCAAAGCATCTGCGACCACATTGGCTTTACCGGGATGATATAGGATCTCACAATCATAATCCTTGATAAGCTCCAAGGACCGTTGCTCTTTCATGTTTAGATCCTTTTCGAGTAAAGAGATCTTTGAGGCTTTTATGGTCAGTATAAACCTGACACCTAGTTCCATAGAGATAATGATTCCAAATTTTCAGTGCAAAAGTAACGACAGCCAACTCAAGATTATGAGTTGGTGCACTTTTCTCGAAACTTTCAATTGCCTTGAAGCCTAGGCAATGGCCTTTCCCCTTTGCATGAGGACACAACCTAAACTAGTACCAGTGCAAAAGTAACGACAACCAACTCAGGTAAGGCTAGGATCAGCGCTTGAATGAGATCTTGCTTCAACGTTTCAAAAGCCTTTTGCTGTTTATCAGACCATACGAAAGGAGTGTTTTTTCATGTTAACATTGTAAGTGGTACAACAATCTTAGAGAAGTCTTTAATGAATCGCCGGTAGTAACCAACTAATCCAAGGAAATATCTGATTTCATAGGCATTGCGAGGTGTTTGTCACTTCTGAACAGCCTCGACTTTGGAAGGATCAACTGAAATACCTTCGCAAGATATGACATGGCCAATGAACTTGATCTATAAAAATAAAAAAAGTAGAATTTCAAGTTTTTATTCAGACAAAGAATGCTTAGGAAATAGCTCGAGATAATATAAGGTTATACCTGTCTGAGCCAGAATTCGCACTTATAAAATTTTGCATAGAGTCTTTCTTTTCTCAATAACTCTAGCAGTTGACGCAGATGAATAACATGACCAGCCTCCGTTTTGGAGTATATCAGAATATCGTTGAAGAACACGATAACTGACTTTTCCAGCATAGGTTTGCACAGGCGATTCATGAGATCCATGAACGCCGATGATGCATTTGCAGGACTGAAAGGCATTACAAGAAAATTCGTAATGAGCATATCTTGTTCGAAAAGCTGTCTTTGGAATATCCTCTTCTTTGACTTTTAACTGATGATACCCAAAACGAAGATCGACTTTGGAGAAGTAACTTGCTCCCTGTAGCTGATCAAATAGATCGTCGATTCTGCGTAGAGGATACTTGTTCTTGATTGTGACTTTGTTCAACTCACGATAGTCGATGCACATACGGAGAGTTCCATCTTTCTTCTTAACGAATAAGACAGGTGCACCCCACGAAGATTAACTAGGTCTGATAAAACCTTTTTCTAACAGATCTTGCAATTGTTTTGACATTTCCTGCCTCTCTACAGGCGCAAGTCTATAGGGAGCTTTGGCAATTGGAGCCGCACCAGGAACTAAGTCAATGCTGAATTCTACTTGACGTTCTGGTGGTGCTCCAGAGATATCATCGGGAAATATGTCTAGGAACTCACAGACAATCGGAATATCAGAAACGGATTTCTTGTTGACTTCATTGATAGATTCAGACGAGACAAAGCATAAATACGATTCATGACCCTTAGACAGATATTTATGAGCTTTCTCAACAGAAATGAAGCAATGGGCCCTTTTGGCTTGTCACCTTTGATTTCCAACACACGACCGTCTGAAGATTTGATTCTGATGATTCGGCGGTTGCAGACGATAGTAGCTTCGTTGTTCATTAACCAGTCCGTGCCGATAATAACGTCGAATTCTTTTAATGGAATCGGAATAAGATCGAGTTTGAATACAATATTTTTGACAAGTAAAGTGCAATTTCGATACACGGAATCTGCCATAACATAATTGTTACTGGGCATCTCTATATCAACTATAACAAGAAGCTTTGAAGGAGATTTAGACAGTCTTCGAGCCAAAGCTGTCGATATATATGAACGACTTGCACCAGAATCAAAAAGTATGCGAGCAGGTATAAAATTTAATAAAAACATACCGGTAACCACATTTGGGGTTTCCTTTGCTTCCACTGATGTTATCTGAAATGCTCGAGTCCTAACATTTGGTGTTGCAGCTGACCTCTTCATTGTTGAACCTCTGGCTGACAACTGTGATTGGCTTCGGCGTCCACTCTGACACTGATACATAAAGTGTCCACTCTTCCAACATTTTGCACATCCAAGACTTCGCTGAGGACACTCCTCACTACTGTTGCCGATCTTACTACTCACATAACAGGTCACGTCATCAGGATTACGCTGCCCCATGTGTGGTATCCTGCATCTTTTGCAGAATCGCGGTTCATTCTTGAGAGCATAGGCTTGAGATTTTTGAGGGGAACTGTAATGTTGAGATTGCTGGGATTGTTGGGACTGTGATTTGTTAGGTTTAAAGAACTTGCCGAATCTTTGCTTCTTCGGGGGAGAGGGACATGTCGGGTTTGTCTGTGGAGCATAAAGCTGATCACCATAGTCTAAGTATCCTACCTGTATCTGCCTCTCCACTTCAACCATTTCTAAATAACTTTTATACTTCATCGTGTTCAAGGGTGTCTGTAACTCGGATTCAGACTTCCATAAAATCGGTTCATCTTTCTTTCCTCAGTGGCTACTTGATACGAAGAATAGCCATAGAGTAGCGAGAATTCATGCTCATACTCGTCTACCGACTTGGTTCCTTGGGTTAACTGCATCCATTGGACCTCCATTTGGTCTTGCTGGTCAGCAAGACAATATTTTGTGTGAAACATATCAAGTAGCAAAACTTACTTTCTTGGATTCTGAGCTATCAGAGATTCTGAAGATTTCTTCTATGTAGCTTATCCAGTCCAAAGCCTGGATTGGATTTACCGTACCATCAAAGTTCAGGGCACCACTTTCTTTAAAATCTTTAAACTTACAGCCTTTCGGCTATTCGATTTGGACATTAGGGTTGGAGTTATCAGAATCAGACACATCGTTTTGGGCTTGCTTATCTTTTCTTTTGTTTTTCTTATAAGCACGTCTCTTAGCTTTAGCCTAATCTCTGACCTGAAGCTGTTCTTGCATATTCTTATTCAGTTGTTCTGAGTGTTGTGCTAATAGTTGTTGTACCATTTCAAACATTTGCTGGGGAGTCATGTTGTTAGGGACATCACCTGATGCTGACATCTTTAGTGAAAATAAAAATCATGTAACTATCAGTTTATAGACTTAGAGCTATGTACCCTTATTCCCGTCCTAATAGTTTTTACATCCTATCTCAGTTCAAACCACCTAAATGATTGATACATATGTATTGCGGCTGTTTGAGATCAAGTATTACCCACATAATACTTGATTCACT
Organism: Centrapalus pauciflorus; assembly: GCA_020465985.1. Taxonomy (NCBI): domain Eukaryota; kingdom Viridiplantae; phylum Streptophyta; class Magnoliopsida; order Asterales; family Asteraceae; genus Centrapalus; species Centrapalus pauciflorus. The sequence continues at coordinate 490,109 of JAANYP010006127.1, forward strand.
CAAACTATGGTCTCGGATACCATCTTGTGAAGACCACCCCTTACGGGGCAGTCCTCAGCGTCTAGGTTCCACAATTTGCAATACGATATCAATCATAACTAAGATAGAGTAATTAAGTTGCGGAATTATGAATTATAGTACAAACATTTTAGGATAAGTTTAATACAATTTTAGTACAGAGTTATGGTTTTCAAATTAAAATTATAAAGGGTACAAGACTAATCTAATACATGTCATCATATGATCAAAGTAAAATCTACCCAATTCACCACAATCATCAACTTCAGATCTGTACCACAAAGGGTGTTGAAGTAGTGATCTATGAAAACTTCACTTGATCTTGGGAGACCTAAGATTTAACAACAACTATAAGCAATGCTTAGTAAGAACATAGATTTATCATATTTCATGCATTACAACAAGGCGGAAAGTGGGTAACAAGCATGATATAACTTGACTGTCGCCACAGCGATACAAGATTGAGACATGGTAATCAGAATTGGATGATGTCCAGACTATGCTAACGCTTTTAGTGGAAGCTATCCACTCAATACTAGGCTAGCTACCAGTAAACATCGTGAGGGGAGCATCGGAGTAATCAACAACCAAGTTCAATAGAACTGGTTGACATAGCAAGGTCTAGAACAAGAGTCCGACAAGGCAAAACATGCTAAGCTGAATCAATACGTCAAGATACAAGCAATGATGAAAGCATAATTAAACAAAATCATGATAGCAATATCAACTTATAACAAAAACTGAATTGAACTGTAAGTACAATGTATGCAGAACGATAAGTCTGTTAGGCACAAAAAGGCCTCAGTCAAACCTGTTCTACATCTGAGGGGGAGATTTATAATCAAACCTGTTGATGCATTTGAAGGTTGAATTTAAGGCCTGTTATATGTCTTATTGAAACCTGAAAATGATTTGCAATATCAGTCTAAAGCTGTTCTATATGTTGCATGTGTTGCAACTAAGACAGTTTGTCCAAGCTGCTCTGTCTGCTGAACAGGCTGGACATAAACTGTCTACGCTGCTTTACACTGGTGAGCAGCTTGGGCAATTTTAAAGTGTTCTGTTCTTTGTGAACAGAACCTGTTCTTTGTGAACAGGCTAAACACTTTATGGAATACGTTTCCAAGTCATCCTGTATTGTTTTTTACTACAAGATCAGTTTACAAAGTCGAAGACAAAGTGGAAAACAGAACTGCTTAGCCTGCCCAAGCTGTTCTGTAACATGAAGACAAAAGGGTATTTGAAAAAGGGTGACAGACCTTTTTCTTATATCAAAATAGGCCTTTACAAGGAAGAAAGACGCAAAGTTGACATTCCTAAATTAGTTAAAGGCAATGCAACAGTAGACAAAGTAAAAAGACAAAAGTTCTGCACATGTGAAGACAAGTCTGCTTTTCAGAAAAGTGCAGAAAAGGTTATGTTGTCTTTTCAACAAGACTTCTCCTTTTTCATTCCGTCCAATGAAGATGTTTCTCTTAGATCCTCTGAGTGAGTATAAAAGGAAGCTTCTAAGGACAGAAAGATGTGTGAAGAAAGCTAAGTGCTGAAACCAAGAGTGAACGTGCAAGTGTGATTTTCATGCATGCAAGCCTTCTGTGTAAATCAGTATCTGTGTGTCTAAGCTGTTTTACATAAGCTGTTCCCTTAAGTCTTGTGAACACAGTGAGTGCTTCTTAGTGAGTGTATTCATTGTATACTAGTTTGAGTTTGTCTTAGACTAGTGAACATACTGTTGTATCTGTCATCTCAGCTTGAACTATTCTGCATTCAAGCTTGTTTGTAATTAACAATTTGTTGATAATACATACAAACATTGAGAAAATAGTGTGTAGTTATTTAAATAGCTGTATTCACCCCGCCTCTACAGCTTAAAGCTATATACTTTGGGAACCTTTCGGGACCTACATTAATAATGGTCGATTCTTGATGATTTTAACAAAGATATGGAAGTAAATGAGTTTAAAATCAGTACAGAATGATAATGTGATGTTTATAGGACCATTATAACACAAGAAACACGAAAAAACATGGAAAAAGAAGATCTAACCGGTTGAAAATGGAAGAACTCAAAGAACACACAAGAAACCCAGCAGAATCCGTAAAAGTCAGTTTAAATCCACCCCTCTGAGCTCTGATACCAATTGTAATGTTGTATTCCCGTAAATATTCAGCACCTTAATGATATTCTCATCATATACATAAAGAAACTAGCTCAATAAATGTAATATGATAAAGAAGAAGACAATATGAATGTTTGAATGTTGAGAGAACAATGGAACAGTGGCGGCTGTAAAAACAATTCAAATGTCAACCGTGTGTAACCAAAAAGCAACCTTAGGAGCCTTTTGTAGGCTCCTTTAATTATCTTTCATACATTGGCAACTTTGGCCCCTACACTATTCCTTAAACATAAATTACATAGAAATAACATAGAAGACAAATTACAAAGATAATAAATATTACAAAACAACTCCTAGGATCGAAATAATAAATCTAACAATCGACATACCACCACTTCATGTTACTTAAAACATCTTGTGGCATCGATTTCATCGGCACCTTCTTCAAACACTTTACAGGTTTGTACACCATTCTGGCCCATGGCCTACCTGTATGTGGATCAATCCTTGTTTCATCTTCCACTCTCTTTCCGGTCCTTGGGTTGAGTCTCTCAAGTTTACCGGATCGACCCTCCTTTCTGATAATCTTGGCTATAACCTCAGCATAAGGATCCTCACCGATATTTATTAACTCTTTCCACGCCAACTCCTTTACTTCAACCTTCGGCAATGTATTAAATACTATGAGCATCCGCCTTAGGTATTGAAGTCCATCTCTCCTTTTCAGTATGAATAGCTGCAGTTCTCTGTCAAAGAACCAGCTTATAGTTCCACCTGATAGATTTTCGGAGCCCGGTACTCTCATTCTTCTCTTCATCTTAGGCTCTGACTTCTTTTCTTCCTTCCGGAACCATAGATTCAACAATTCAGCCCTAGATGGCTCTCTCTCAGTTTCTTCAAGTTCAGAATCTTCTACCGAGGCCAGTTTGATCTCATCAATATCAATCACATTGTGATTGTCTTGGACATATAGCTCAGTGATAGGCTGTGAGTTTACAATCACTTCATCGACATTGTCGTCTTCATCTTCTATCACTTCATCATCTGATCTCCAATCAACTATGTCCTCTGGCACGAACTCTCCTTCCTCCAACTCTTCAATCTCATCCTCAATATCAAACTCTATCTCTTCTTCCTCAATATCCATCAGAGCGTCTATCATCTCGCTCTCAAAAGTCTTTGAGGAACTAGGCTCTCCTCCTTCAGCTTCTGACTGACTCGGCTCCCCCTGAACTTCAGCGTGCTGAGCAGCAGAAAAATCTACTGGCTCACTATCCTTTTGTGCATCGGGATCATTGCCTTCGTCATCTCTTCTCAACTCTTCAGTATCTCTGCAACTGGTCTCCCCCTGAGCCTTTAGATTTTTCATTAGTTGCTCGATGAGGGACCTCATAGTTCTGAGCTCTGCAGCCTGATCGGCGACGAATGTCTTCAATTCAAGATTTTCTTTATCAATTTTTGCGTTTTGCGCTTGAAGCTCGCCGACAGCTTTAGTAAGTTGGAAGATTTGGACTTGCTGGAAATCCACTTTGCTTCAGAGCTCTGAAAACCTTTGGTTGTCTGTGAAGGTGGATGAAGTGGATGGAATTGATGTGATAGGTGACGGAGTGATCGGTGGTGGTGGAATAGATGGTTGAACGGATGGCTGAGCGGATGGTTGAGCGGATGGAATTTCAGGCTCTGAAAGAGAAGCAGACGAAGCTCCCTGCATAAACCTATGCCTTTTGGCCCTTTGCCTAGGCACCAAAGGAGCAGTATCTTCAATTTCGAAATCAGAGTCATCTTCATCAGAATCTCTAGATGCTCTCTTTTCTGCTTCTCGATTAATAACCACAATTCTGGATCCATATCTGCCTATTTGGACAGCCGGATCTTATGTCTCTTCTCTTGGTGCCTCAACCTCGATATCCTCCACTTCCTCTGATGACGACTCAGAGCTGGTCACTGCCTGATATAACACCTTGCTTTTATTTGCATTTTTTTATTTTAAGTAATATTGAGCAATTTGCGTAAAAAGATGTAATTTCGAGATTTAGTATAAATAGGAGTTGGGTGCTCCATTTTCACACTTTTGCAAAACCCGTCTAGTATTTCCAGAGCTCCTCTCTCTAGAACCCGATCTTCTCTCTAACTTTTCTCCCAAACCGACCGGCCAAATCTCGAGTTCTATACGTCATTGGAAAGGTCTCGAAGTGTACTACTCGAATCTACCATTGCATGCGTGATTTCATACGATTTTGAGGTAAGAATCGCTCTTTTCGTTTTCTGCATTTTTCGGTTTTGAGGAAAAATTCGAGTTTATCATTTTAGGCGATTTAAAGCTGATTTCGTATGAGTTTTAGCTAAAATATGGTAGAATATGTATCATATAACTAAACCGAGGCTTATTACTTAGCTTATTTATGGATTTGAGGCTTGAAAATGCATGTTTAAAGCTGTAGTTTATGAACAAACTCGAGTATGCATAGAACAGACTCGAATAGAGCTAAAGACGAACTGGAGGTTCGAATCTAAGCTCAGATTCGAGGGATGGTTCGAGTTTAACCCTCCCCTGTTCGAGTCTGGCTTCGAATCTAACCCAGTTCGAATCTGGCTTCGAGTTTGATGCTCAGATTCGAACCCCTACCCCTAAATTTCGAATTTAATTGATAAAATTTACGAACAACGCATAAATTAGCAAAATAAATAGCAAAATATTTAGCTAAAAGTTATGGCTTATAGATATAGGAATATTGAGCTAGCCGTATTAATTTAGCACATGTTCTGTAATATTAAACTTCAGATATTATACATAAGCCATTTAGCCCAGTTGCGAGTCAAAGCCAGTGCCAGAATATATTAAAGCCTAGATAAGCCAGTGCAAGCGTTATAAAGCAATTTAAAGCATAAATAAGCCCGAGCAAGCATTTCAGAGCATTTCAAGGCATTTTCAGTGCTGTGAGTAACAGTTATTCTTGTTTACATGTTTCATATGAAATTGAGACATAAATTGCTTCTATATGACTTATTTGGAATTCAATAGACTTTTGTGAGTGAAGGCGAACACTGTTTGTACAGGTGATGCCCAGCTTAGCCGGATCTTACATTTGATCTATTAATATGCATATTTATCTGCTATCTGTTTATTGTTCTGCATACTATACATCAAGCTTTGTTTTAGCGTTTCTTTGTGCATCTCATAAGCATTATATTAAGCAAGCAAGCAATTCTGATGTTCACCACTATCCCTTGAGCATTATGCGGGTAGCTAGCCCCGCATCACAGATTGATCATCTGTCAGCGGTAAACCCCTAGTGGTGGCATCTCCTTTCTGCGTGAAATGTCTCAATCGTGCAGCATTCTTTCTGGGTATTAAGCAAACAAGCAAGCAAGCAAGCAAGCATAACAGCCTTTATAGGCACTTTCGCCTCATATTTTACATGCATTCATGAATATCTGTTTACTCACTAAGCTTTAGCTTACAGTTGCTACTTACAATTTTTACAGGAAAAGGTAAAGAACAAGCTGGACCTTCTGCTTAGGTCTATTATCTGATCAACCCAGAGGACTTAGCTCATTTTCAGCTTGTGGTATAGCTTTATGATGCCTTGGGTTCTGGGTAGCTGCTTTTATTTAAATTGTGATGCTTTTAGCAACTTAGTACTGTAACCTTGTAGCACGTGTAGTGCAAGACTTATTGTAATGTTTTATTTAGCTTTATGCATTTATTATTATTCCTGGGATAAGCAAGCGTGTTTTAAAGCAAGGATGTGACAGGATGGTTTCAGAGCATTAGTTTGAGGGATTCAAGTGTTAGCAATAACACTTGGACTCAAACTTTTAAGCAAAGATATTAGCTTCGAATATCTAGGCTTTAACTTGACCTGAGATAGGCTTTGACTTTGCTTTAGGAATTGGGAAATGGGGTAGAATAGGAGTTATGCCTATTCTTATGCAAGTATTATTTATATAATTTCAGAACATGTCTGGATCTGGTGAAGGAGCTGGAGGTGGACTCACTCCTGAACAGATCATGCAAATTATGCAAACTATGCTTAACGAGAACAACGAGCGTCAAGCTAAGTTTCTGCAAGACCAGTTTCGTGCTCGTGATGAAGCCGAAACTAGGCGCAGAGAAGAGCGTAGGAAACAACAGCATGATGACACTGGACGCCACAACGACGACACCGACGAGGAGGAAGCCCGTGTAGTCCCTCCTAAGGGCTGCAACTTCCGTTATTTCAAGGCTTGCGGAGCTCAACCTTTTAAGGGTGCTGCAAATTCGATCGAAGCGCTTGAGTGGATCACTGGCATCAAGCGGATTTTTCTCATTAGTGACTGTGCTGAAGAATCCAAGGTCAGCTTCGCTACTACACTGTTCGAAGGTGGCGCAGTTATGTGGTGGAGGTCTTAGGAGAACATGCACGGAGCCAACTGGATTAAGTCCCTATCTTGGGATGACTTCAAAGTTATCTTCTTTCGTCAGTACTGCCCAGCTGATGAAAAGAAGCGTTTGGAAGAGAAACTGATGTCTCTTACTCAGGGAACCAAATCGGTGACCGAGTATGAGATAGAATTTACCCGACTAAGCTTGCTGTCTGACTATCAAGTCGCTACTGAAGAGCGAAAGATCGATTGTTTTCTGATGGGTCTGCATCCCGAGTACCAGAAGTTCTTGAAGCACCAGAGGTATACCAACTATGCTGATTGTGTTGAAGCTGCTCGAATTCTCGAGCAGGAGTTTATTCGAGCTGGAGGAGTTCCTGCTTCCTCTGTTAACCCGACATGTCCATCACCGCCCAAGAAATCACGCACTGGAAGCTATTCTGGATCTTCATCCAGATATTCTCAGCCACAGTAGTCTCAGTACCGACAGTTCAGCTCGCCTCCGGCATGGCAAACTCGATCTTATGCGGTACATTCTGAGCCGAGGCAGTGTCGCCGCTGCCAGAAGTCACACATTGGGCGTTGTAACCCCAATGATGTGAGGTGCTACGTGTGCAATGAAATAGGACATAGCAGTGAAGAATGTCCTAACAAAGTTAAAGTTTGTAACAACTGTTTACGCCCTGGACATAATGAGCATGCATGTATGCATCCGTTCAGCATAATTTACCCGAGTGCAGAGCATCATCCGCGATTGCAGCAGCAGCAACACAGACCTCAGCAACAATATCAACAACAACAGCAAAGACAAAATCAACCGGCCCGGCATAGCACATCGCGAGGAGGTTCTAGTTGCCGTAACGAGCCAGCTCGGAGTCAGAATCGTGCATTCCAGATAACGGCCGAGCAAGCAAAGGAAATACCAGATGTGGTATCTGGTAAGTTTCTCGTTAACTCTGTACCTGCTAGAGTTATTTTTGATTCAGGAGCCAACCGTTCTTTCATATCAAATTCATTTGCATCTAAACTTGGAATTGCACCGACCACTCTACCTGTTATATTTGATATCGAAACGGCTAGTAATGTAAGTGTGTCTACCGATAAAATTTACCGTGATTGTATCATTCTGCTCGACAACTGCACATTTCAACTTGATCTTATTCCGATGGATTTTCACGAGTTCGACGTTATCGTGGGTATGGATTGGCTAGTTCACCATGACGCCAACATTATCTGTAAAAAGAAGTTAATCAAGCTCACTACTCCGGATGGCCGCAGTATCTGCATCTATGGTGACAGAATGAAAGGTGATTTATGCTTGATCGCGGTAGTGAAAGCTAGGAAGCATATAGCTAAGGGTTGCGTGTCTTACTTAGCCTATGCAATAGATGCTAAATCTGAAAAGAAAACTTTAGCCGAGGTACCGATAGCCTCAGAGTTTCCCGATGTCTTTCCTGAGGACATCTCTGGACTTCCACCAGACCGTCAGGTGGAGTTCAGAATTGATTTGGTGCCAGGCGCGGCACCGATTGCTCGAGCCCCGTAGAGACTTGCACCTACTGAAATGCAAGAAATGATGAAGCAATTGCAAGAGTTGCTTGACAAAGGGCTTACACGACCAAGTTCATCTCCCTGGGGAGCTCCTGTTCTTTTTGTTAAGAAGAAAGATGGGACTTGTAACAACCTAATTTTTATCTAGTCGTAAATTCAGTAATATTTTGAGCCGATAATGTAATAATGTTACATTATTTGAATTATAATTTAATTAAGTAATGAAATATTTAATTAAATTATATAAAAATTTATATTTATGAATTAATAAATTATTACAGAGAATTAAATAAAAGAGATATAATATACAAAAATGAAAGTGGGTTAACTAGCAAAATATAACTAGATGAAGTATATAAACGTGAATTTTATATCAAAAACTCAGATTCTCTCTCTCTACTCTCTCTCTCTAACTTTCTCTCTCTACTCTCTCTCTACCTTCTCTCTAAACTTTCTTCCAAACCGACCGTCCGATTATCAAGATATTTATATCGTTAGAAAGATCTCGGAGAATACTACACGAATCTACTATCTCCTGCGTGATTTCATACTAATTTGAGGTAAGAAATTATATTTTTACGATTTTATATATATTTCGGTATTTTCGAATCTGTTAGTTTTATGAAATCTAAAGCTATTTTTATGGAGTTTAACTAGAATAAGTATAATATAATCGAACATAGGCTTAATATTGATCTTATTTGTGATTTATGCCTTAGAAATTCATGTTTTAGAGTTGTAAATATGAACAGATTCGAGAATGCCAAGAACAAACTCGAAAATACATAGAACAAACTCGAAATTTAATTAAATTCGAATTATATTCGAATCTATCCATTAGATTCGAAATGTCAAATAGATTCGAACTAAGCCATCGAATGTAATTATGTGGGTGTTCGAACCTATTCACAAATTCGAAATGTATGTTTCGAATCTAATAGATTCGAATGAAGATTAGGTGTTGGACAATAGATTCGAAATGTTGGTCCTCAAAGTTGAAATTTGACTAAAATATTAAATGAAAGCTCCTATTCTAATATTAAATTCAAGGTACATATTCTGAAGATTTGATTTGACTTTAATTTTATTTTCAAAATAGTATTCTATTTTAGTTATATATATATATGTATATATATTGACCCTTGAGAATTAATGAAACAATAAATTTAATTGAAAGAAAGATTTATGAATGATCAGTTATCAGAATCAGATAAAATAAATATTTTAAAGATAAAAATAAGTAATTTAAAAGTTAGAAGATGATGATATTTATATGAGATTGATATTATGATTCTGGACAGGTTCAGTGAAATTCTGAACAAAGATTTAAAGATTTATAAAGCGGGTCAGATTTGATTTGACAGAGAATAGATTGAGATAAAATCCTGAGATAACTCAGGTGGCAGATTTTATATCTGTTTGATAAAGACCCAACACTGTGAGTTATAGATATTCAGATTGAACATGCATAGATCCGGTTGAGATATATTGTTGCTGATAGATTTATTGACATTCACTTTATCAGCTGGAATGAGACCTGTGCACACCATGGATGGGTGTTGCCCAGTGGATCACGATAGCTATTTGATTATCTTTTCATATTGCATTTATTATTGCTTCAGACTTTGCCTTATGATTCATTGCTATCATGACTTCTAAGACATATGCTTACATCATTGATCAGACATTTGATAGAATTGATTCAGCTTGACTAGCCCATATGGTCTATTGTTCTAGACCCGGCTATTTCACCAGTTCTTATGAACTTGGTAATGACCTCCGATGTTCCGCCATATTGACTTACTGGTAGCTAGCCCAGTATGTGGCTGATCCCCACGATTTAAGCGTGAGTGTGGCTTGAACATCATCCGATTCTATGATTCTATATCTCAATCATGAGGGCTGTAGCGGCAGCCAAGACATATCACGCTAAGACTAATGACTCCGCTTGACACGCATGTTGATATTGAAAATCTATTTACTCACTAAGCGTTGCTTATGGTTGCTACTTCACATTTTTTTTACAGGAAAAGGCAAAGGAAAGTCACCTGCCGGACCTAGTTCTTAGGTCTTACACGCTCAAGACAGAAGTTTCATAGACCTCTACTCAGCGACCCCATTTTGGTACTAATTGGATGACGATATTATGGTGATCTGGGTAGATTTATTTTGATAATATGATGATATTAATTAGAATAGACTTGTGCCCTTTATAAGTTTAATTTAAAAACTTAATCTGTATTAAACTTAAATCCTAATATTTGTACTGTAATTTAATTTTCCGCATTATAATTACTCTATCTTAGTTTGGTTGATATCGTATTGCATGATGTGGGACCTAGACTGGTGAGAACTGCCCCGTAAGGGGTGGTCTTCACAGGATGGTATCAGAGCCCTAGTTTGAGTGAATCAAGTATTACGTGAGTATACTTGATCTCAAACTGAAGCAATACATATGTATCAATCATTTAGGTGGTTTGAACTGAGATAGGATGTACAGACTATTAGGATGGGAAAAAGGGTACATAGATCTAAGTCTATAAACTGATAGTTAATTGATTTTAATTTTCAGTAGAAGATGTCAGGATCAGGATCAGGTGACATACCAAGCAACATGACCCCACAACAAATGTTTGAGATGATGCAACAATTACTAGCACAACACTCAGAACAACAGAATAAGATTATGCAAGAACAGTTTCAGGCCAGAGATGAGGCCGAAGCTAAAAGACGTAATGATAAGAAAAATAAGCGAAAAGATAAGCAAGTCCAGAATGAAGAATCTGATTCTGATAATTCAAATCCAGAAACCCAAATAGCTCAGCCAAAAGGCTGCAAATTTAAAGATTTTAAAGCCAGCGGTGCCCTGAACTTCGAGGGTACAGTTAATCCGATTCAGGCGATGGATTGGATTAGTCATACTGAAGAAATCTTCAGGATTTCTGATTGTTTAGATTCGAAGAAAGTAAGTTATGCATCTGCACTATTTGTGGGAGCTGCTCGTGCCTGGTGGAAAACCCAGCGAAGTATCTATGGTGAGGAGGTGATTCAGACTTTAGAATGGGAGCAGTTTCTTGAAATGTTCAATGCAAAGTACTGCCCGATTAACCAACGAGATAAGATGGAGGTACAGTTGATGCAGCTGACTCAGGGAACGAAGGCAGTTGATGAATACGAACACGAGTTTTCACGTCTATGCGGTTACTCCTCATATCAAGTAGCTACCGAGGAGAGAAAGATGAATAGATTTCGTGTAGGACTCAATCCAAGATACAGACATCCGATGAGCGCGATCAAGTACAAGAGTTACTTGGAAATGGTAGAAGCGGCTAGACAAATTGAGCGAGGTTACTTAGAGTACGGCGATCAGCTTTATGCTCCGTCTACTAACCCGATGAATCCGTCTCCCCCAAAGAAACAGCGATTTGGCAGATTCTTTAAGCCGAATAAGTCTCAGTCCCAACAATCTCAGCATAGTTCACAACAGAAAGCACAAGCTTATTCCCTAACGAATGAACCACGATTCTGTAAGCGATGCCGAAGATCACACATGGGACTACGTAATCCGGATGACGTTACTTGCTTCGCGTGCAACATGATCGGTCATAGTAGTGAAGAATGTCCACAGCAAGGACGTGGATGTGCAAAATGTGGAAAAAGGGGACACTTTATGTATCAGTGTCGTAGCGGGTCGCGTTATCAGTCTCAGTCATCAGCTGGAGGGTCTACAGTTAAGAGTTCTGCTGCAACGCCGACTGCAAAGACTCGAGCTTTTCAAATAACAGCCGAGGAAGCGAGAGAAACACCTGACGTAGTCACCGGTACGTTTCTGTTAAATACGATACCTGCTCGTGTGCTATTTGATTCTGGCGCTAGTCGTTCTTTCATATCTACATCTTTTGCTCAAAGATTATATAAGTCCCCGTCAAAGCTTCCTGTTGTACTTGACATTGAGACAGCCAGTAACAGTTATGTTATGGCTGATTCTGTTTACCGTAATTGTACTCTGCTTGTTGATAATATCGTGTTCAACCTGGACCTTATCCCGATTCCCTTGAAAGAGTTTGACGTCATCATCGGCATGGATTGGCTAATGAACAACGAGGCTACAATTATCTGCAACCGGCGAGTCATCAGAATCAAGTCTTCAGACGGCCGAGTATTGGAGATCAAGGGCGAGAAGAGGAAAGGTGCACATTGTTTCATGTCTATAGAAAAGGCTCACAAATACTTGTCTAAAGGTCACGACTCTTACCTTTGTTATGCTCTATCTGAATCCAACTCTGAAAAGAAATCTCTGTCTGATATTCCGATTGTCTGCGAGTTCCCAGACGTCTTTCCTGATGACATTTCCGGAGTGCCACCGGAACGTCAAGTCGAGTTCAGTATTGACTTGGTTCCTGGTGCGGCTCCTATTGCCAAAGCTCCTTACAGACTTGCACCTGCAGAAATGCAGGAAATGTCAAAACAGTTGCAAGAACTGTTAGAGAAGGGTTTTATCCGACCGAGTTCATCTCCGTGGGGTGCACCTGTTTTATTCGTTAAGAAGAAAGACGGAACTTTTCGAATGTGCATTGATTACCGCGAGTTGAACAAAGTCACAATAAAGAATAAGTATCCTCTGCCCAGAATTGATGATCTATTTGATCAGCTACAAGGAGCCAGCTACTTCTCGAAAATTGATCTTCGTTCTGGGTATCATCAATTAAAAGTCAGAGATGAGGATGTTCCAAAGACAGTCTTCCGTACAAGATATGGTCATTACGAATTTCTCGTAATGCCGTTTGGATTAACGAATGCACCAGCGGCGTTCATGGATCTCATGAATCGCGTGTGCAGACCAATGTTGGATAAATCAGTTATCGTGTTCATAGACGATATTCTGATTTACTCCAAAACGGAGGCTGATCATTCTATTCATCTGCGGCAATTGCTAGAGTTATTAAGAAAAGAAAGACTCTATGCAAAGTTTTCTAAGTGCGAATTCTGGCTCAGACAGGTATAATCTCTATTATATATGTCTTGAGCTGTTTCCTTAACTATTCTATGATTCACCTCAGAATTTGAATTTCTATCTTGATTCTTATAGATCCAGTTCCTTGGCCATGTTGTTTCTGGCGAAGGGATTTCCGTTGATCCTTCGAAAGTCGAGGCCGTTCAGAAATGGCAAACACCTCGCAATGCCTCTGAAATTCGAAGTTTCCTTGGATTGGCCGGTTATTATCGGCGATTCATAAAGGACTTCTCAAAGATTGCTGTGCCGCTTACAATGTTAACACGAAAGAATACTCCTTTCGTTTGGACCGATAAACAGCAAGAGGCATTCGATATTCTAAAGCAAAAGTTGATTCAAGCGCCGATCCTAGCCTTGCCAGAAGGTAATGATGATTTCGTTGTCTATAGCGATGCCTCTGGTACGGGCTTAGGATGTGTTTTGATGCAAAAGGGAAAAGTAATTGCCTATGCTTCAAGGCAATTAAAAGACTACGAGAAAAGTGCACCAACTCATGATCTTGAGTTGGCTGCCGTTACCTTTGCTTTGAAAATCTGGCGTCACTATCTATATGGGACTCGGTGTCAGCTCTACACCGATCATAAGAGTCTCAAATACCTTTTCACTCAAAAAGATCTGAACATGAAACAGCGTCGATCCTTGGAGCTTATCAAGGATTATGACTGCGAGATCTTATATCATCCCGGCAAAGCAAATGTTGTCGCGGATGCGTTGAGTAGAAAAGTATATCCAGAAAAGTGCTGTTATGCCCTAACTCCAGTTATATTCTCTTCTGATCTTATTGAAGACATCAGAATTGCTCAAACTGAAGCGCTGAAAGAAGAGAACATAGATTCTGAAAATCTAAAAGGGCAACTACAATTTCTGACTCTGAACCATTTGGGACTTCACTGTCTCAAGGGAAACCGAATCTGGGTTCCTAAGTATGGTTCAATTCGCAGCACTCTTCTATCTGAAGCTCACAAGTCCAAATTATCTGTTCATCCTGGCAGCTCAAAGATGTACTTTGATCTGAAAGCCGACTATTGGTGGCCAGGAATGAAGAAAGACATCGGTAAGTGTGTTGAAAGCTGCAGAGTTTGTCAGATGGTTAAGGCAGAACATCAGAAACCCTTTGGGGATATGCAACCACTGCCAGTTCCTGAATGGAAGTGGGAGCATATAACAATGGACTTCATTACGAAGCTGCCAAAGACCAAAAGACAGCACGACTCTATCTGGGTAGTCGTTGATCGTTTAACAAAATCAGCACATTTCATTCCAATGAAAGAAACTTATTCTCTGGATAGATTGGCACAGTTGTACATCACAGAAATTATTTCTCGTCACGGTGTGCCAAAGTCTATTGTATCTGCTCGTGATAGTCGCTTCACATCCAGATTCTGGCAAGCACTACAAGATGGGATGGGTACTCGGATTTCTATGAGTACTGCTTATCATCCAAGTGCAGATGGTCAGAGTGAGCGTACTATCCTTACTCTTGAAGATATGCTTCGTGCCTGCGTTCTTGATTTAGGTGGTAACTGGGATGACCACTTGCCGTTGGTCGAATTTTCATACAATAATAGTTATCATTCAACAATCAAGATGGCTCCTTTTGAAGCTTTATACGGAAGAAAGTGCAGAACTCCCACCTGTTGGCGTGAAACAGGTGAATCGCCAATAGCAGGACCTGCCCTTCTACAGTTGACTCATGAAAAGATTCAACTAGTTAGAAGGAATATTCTTGAAGCTCAAAGCAGGCAGAAGTCATATTATGACAATCGGCATAGATCAATCAGTTTTGCAGTTAACGATTGGGTGATGCTGAAAGTATCCCCAATGAAGAATGTGGTGCGGTTCATTAAAAGAAACAAGCTAGCTCCGAGATTTATTGGTCCGTTCAAGATTGTGGAAAAGATTGGAAATCAATCTTATCGTCTTGAACTACCGGCTGACTTAGCTGGAATACATCCTGTATTTCATGTCAGTCATCTGAGAAAGAGTTTAGCTGACGAAAGGGAAGTTCAGATACCACATGTTAACCTGCAGATTGATGAGAAGCTTCGCGTGGTTGAAGAGCCAGAACGTATTCTGGACTCGAAGACCAAAAAGCTTAGAAATAAAGAAATACAGATGGTGCTCGTCCAGTGGAAACACCACAAAGGTTCGCATCAGTCTTGGGAATCCAGAGATGTCATGAAAGCTACTTATCCCTATCTGTTCGAACATAGCTAACTTCGGGGACGAAGTTTGTGCGTGGTGGAGCCCATTCTGTAACAACCTAATTTTTATCTAGTCGTAAATTCAGTAATATTTTGAGCCGATAATGTAATAATGTTACATTATTTGAATTATAATTTAATTAAGTAATGAAATATTTAATTAAATTATATAAAAATTTATATTTTTGAATTAATAAATTATTAAAGAGAATTAAATAAAAGAGATATAATATACAAAAATGAAAGTGGGTTAACTAGCAAAATATAACTAGATGAAGTATATAAACGTGAATTTTATATCAAAAACTCAGATTCTCTCTCTCTACTCTCTCTCTCTAACTTTCTCTCTCTACTCTCTCTCTACCTTCTCTCTAAACTTTCTTCCAAACCGACCGTCCGATTATCAAGATATTTATATCGTTAGAAAGATCTCGGAGAATACTACACGAATCTACTATCTCCTGCGTGATTTCATACGAATTTGAGGTAAGAATTTATATTTTTACGATTTTATATATATTTCGGTATTTTCGAATCTGTTAGTTTTATGAAATCTAAAGCTATTTTTATGGAGTTTAACTAGAATAAGTATAATATAATCGAACATAGGCTTAATATTGATCTTATTTGTGATTTATGCCTTAGAAATTCATGTTTTAGAGTTGTAAATATGAACAGATTCGAGAATGCCAAGAACAAACTCGAAAATACATAGAACAAACTCGAAATTTAATTAAATTCGAATTATATTCGAATCTATCCATTAGATTCGAAATGTCAAATAGATTCGAACTAAGCCATCGAATGTAATTATGTGGATGTTCGAACCTATTCACAAATTCGAAATGTATGTTTCGAATCTAATAGATTCGAATGAAGATTAGGTGTTGGACAATAGATTCGAAATGTTGGTCCTCAAAGTTGAAATTTGACTAAAATATTAAATGAAAGCTCCTATTCTAATATTAAATTCAAGGTACATATTCTGAAGATTTGATTTGACTTTAATTTTATTTTCAAAATAGTATTCTATTTTAGTTATATATATATATATATATATATATATATATATATATATATATATATATATATATATATATATATATTATATATATATATGTATATATATTGACCCTTGAGAATTAATGAAACAATAAATTTAATTGAAAGAAAGATTTATGAATGATCAGTTATCAGAATCAGATAAAATAAATATTTTAAAGATAAAAATAAGTAATTTAAAAGTTAGAAGATGATGATATTTATATGAGATTGATATTATGATCCTGGACAGGTTCAGTGAAATTCTGAACAAAGATTTAAAGATTTATAAAGCGGGTCAGATTTGATTTGACAGAGAATAGATTGAGATAACTCAGGTGGCAGATTTTATATCTGTTTGATAAAGACCCAACACTGTGAGTTATAGATATTCAGATTGAACATGCATAGATCCGGTTGAGATATATTGTTGCTGATAGATTTATTGACA